>CM063313.1:75133969-75479001 GCA_032173965.1 Sitta carolinensis
CCTGGTTGTCTCTAAAATTAACTAGTTAAACCAGGTGGCTTACAGTTCTTACTAAAGTAAAACATATGGGAACAGGAAATCATCCTGCAGTATCAACATCTTGCAGTCTTTCAGGTAGATACACAACATTATAGCTAAAGGGAATGATGGAGAACATATTCTGCTTTACAATTTAGCATTCCTGATGGCATACCAGTCATCATTTTATGTAACAACAATAAGACTACCTCTAAATTTTCAGAATAGTGGGAAAAGTGACACCTATGCTGTAGATGGTTTTCAATTCACTTAAATCTGTTTGCAGGGTTTGACATAGAGGGGTGTAGCAGGGAAGGGTGAGACAGAATGCTCTTTCTGAAATTAGACACAAAGTCAAACAAGACTTAAGGTAAAAATCCTTTCCATGCTACCTAAAGTAAGAGACAGATACTCTGCATAGGGACCCATGTTCTTCTGATTAGCATTAGCATTCTCTGAGGATGTTCAGGAAATAATTTTTTTCATTTCAATTTATTCATACAGTTCAGCCCAAAGTATAGTTCCACAAATACAAAACCTACACTGAATTTAAAAAGCAGATATACTTTTTCTTTCCACTTTCCTCACCTACATGATGGAAATGTGAAAATGTCAGACTTGCTTGTTTCCAAACACTTTATGAGAATATGAATTGCTTCAGCTCGCTAACTCTATGTAATATTTTGTTCTCATTACATCAGTTCTACATAAAAAAATTAAAATATTGCTTTTTCTTTTTTTAACCCCATCTCATTTTCTATATTAATATAATTTCTACATTCATGGTTCTACATCTATAATTTCTATATTAATATAATTCTATTATTTCTTAAGTAGGAAAAATCTATCATACCTACCATAAATTCTATATTACCTATAAGCAAACTGTAAAATGGGTTTACCAGCAAATGAGAAATAACTTTCCTTTGTGAAACTAACTAAAATATCTTAATGAAAAACAAGATAATAAGGTTCATTACATTTCCTGATTACTGATTTAAATTATCATTAGAATTATTTAACTCCCTGTTTTTTTCCTTGTTAGGTTCTGCTTTTGTCAGGTGGGGAGCAAAGCAAATGTTTCATCTTCTCTGCTAGAAGCAGATCAAAGATATCTCCCAAATTTAGAAGTTTACTCTTAAACAGAATAAGGACAAGGTCAGAAGTGTAGGGTAACTCAGATGTCTTACCAGCTCCTAGTCTCATTCTGAAAATGTCATTTTGGTCAACAGTTGAAAAGACAGGGAGTAATGATGAAATGTTATCATTTCTTGCTCTTCTTCTTCATTGCCTTTGTTGTTCATTTCAGTCAAACTTCTTGCTGTCTTTTAAGATGACTTACATTTTGGCTGACAGCTCAATCCAGCTCTTTAAAAGGAGTTGGTATTGTAGATTATCACAAAATATTTCATCCTACTCTGTGAAAAATTCAAAGATTGTTTTCTTTACTGCTGGAAGAAGTCCACTGAATGTTCCCACTTGCAAGATGATGAGATCCCATCAAAACAGTTTATGATTGCATTTGTCAGAATCAAATTCACCTTGGATGTTCTTTTCATTCCAGTTAGTGAGTTTGGTCTTTGCCTTCCCCCAGGGTAAATGTTGTCCTGACTTCTATTCAACATGCAATGGCTAACAACTTATACAAAAATGTGAATAGAGTAAACCAAAGAACAGATTTTTTAATAGTTAATTTTAATTTTAATAATTGCATTGTATTTGCACAGACATACAGTGTGGTGGCCACCAGCCTCTGTAATCAGCAGCACTAGGCATATGAATCAAAGGTAACAGCTGGATGATCAGGTACCAGGAGTTACTCAGATCTGTGGCTAAAGAGATATTTTTCCAGGGAATGACTGTGAAGGGAGTGTTGCATATAACACAGTCTCTGGTTAAGTGGGACATTTGGAGATGTGGAA
The DNA here is from genome assembly GCA_032173965.1 of Sitta carolinensis. NCBI lineage: Eukaryota > Metazoa > Chordata > Aves > Passeriformes > Sittidae > Sitta > Sitta carolinensis. The sequence continues at coordinate 75,135,910 of CM063313.1, forward strand.
GTTCCCAGAACAGCTTGGGAAAATAGAGAACTGGGCCCCTCAAGTGTCCATTCCTGCACATTCCCTCTGCAGTTCAGTCACAGTGGATGCCCCTGCAGGGGCATTTTGGTGTAAGCCAGACGTGCACTTTGGAATTGGATCTATCCCCTCACACCCTGGTTCACAGCTCCTGGGCAGCACACATTTCTAAAGGGTGAGAAAGAGCAGCCCAGGGTGGCAGCTCTGGCAGTGCAGTAGCTGTGGGGGAGTCAGTTGAGTGTTAATCTGGGGGAACCCCTCTCTGAAATGCCTTTAGCATGGAAGGGCAGGGTAAGAGCCTCTGCGATTTCCCCTTCCATTTCACAGCAAAGTGAAAAGACCAGGGATTATATGATCTCAGGTGACTTTTCTAAGATGGTTGATCTTCCCCTTCATTGATTAAGTAACTACACATGCAGTATACATTTAATTTCTCAGAGTGAAGTGGTACTGCATACCGTTATTGACTGTGAGCTTTTTGTGCACTTTGCCTTTAGCTAGCTATTGCTTTTCTGAGCTAGGGACCCATTAAAAATCTTCACCATAGCTAAGGTGTGGTGTTAACCCACAACATTTACTTCCTGCACACTGCTCTACAATGGTTGCTGTGTAACTGTGCAGAAGTAAAGCACTGCTGTTTTAACCTGTATCTGTTTACTATGTCATGGGCAGTGAGAGCAATTAATCCTGCCAGTCCTCTCGTTTCACATTTTCCATAACCTCTGCATTTGACACTTCATTACATCTACCTGTAGATATATTTAAAGATGCATTTAAAATGTTTAAATTATATTTATTTATAGATATTCTCACAGAACTCCTCTGTAGAACAAATACAAGATTATATTTTAAAACGTTCTTGAACATGCTCAAGATCCTGATGTAAATTCCATGTCACTGATCCTCTTGTATATTTTGTATTTACTTTTTTTTTTCTCTTGAATCAGAGGTTACAAACTATAAAGGAAGACAAGTGCTGGTCTAAATTTTAAACTTCACTTACATTAACTATATGCCGCCCACACAAATTGTAATCTGATCCCACATACAGCGATGTACATTTCATTGGTTTCATTGCAAAATACATCAAAGGAACAATTGTTTCCATTTGCCTTTTCCTTTTAGTGCCCAGAGGACTTGTTGGTATTTTCATTATGTGCTTAATCCTTCACTGTGCCATGTCCCTTTGGTATATGACTCTCAAGAAACTTCATCTATACAGAGCTCATTGCTGTGGATAATCACTGTCAATATATTAAATATTTGATTGTGTTGCTATTTATACATCCATTGTATGCAATGGACCCTGAATACCACCAGTTATCCTTAACAATAATTTAATTTTTAATTACAGAATGGGTAGTTAGTTCAAAATAGTGATCTATATGATTTTACTTTTTGCAAAAAAATAGTAAATTGTTGAACCTATTTGTCAGGGTGATAGCACCAAGATTGTGGGTTCAATCCTTGTAAGGGCCATTTACTTAAAAATAGAATCCTTGGGAGTCCCTTCCAACTCAGAATATTCTGTGATTTTGTATGTGATTTCAATGACTACTGAATTATTTCTAAATAATTTTCAAAATATTTAATTTTTAAAATTAAAATAAGTTTCAAAAATGTAGTGCATTAAAAATAAAATAATAACAAAAAAAAAGATGATTGCTTTGTATTGAAATGTAACATCTTTTAGGTATTCAGGAAAAATACAAGAAATATATTCTTCCTGTAAAAACAGAGGATAAGACAACATACACAAATATTTTGGGTTATATTTTAGGATTTTATTGGATTTTGTTTGCTTTCATTTTTATAGTTTTCTGGAGTTATTTACTGGATTAAAGGCAATAGATTTTGAATAGAAATAATGTGGTTCAATGGTTTTGTCTCAGATTTTGAATGGAAATTTGTTTTTAAATTATATTCTATCCTTAAGGTTGTTTTTTTAATAGTAACAAACTTATGCCCAAATGTTTTTGTTTTAATTTATGAAATAAAAAATATTGGAATACCTTAGCATAATATCCACATAAATCATGCTTAAAAAGGATTAGAAACAATTCTATAATTAAAAATATTCATGTACAGTCATTCAAAACCAAATCAAGGCTGTTTCCTACGGAAACAAATTTTTGTGTGTCTAGTTAAAAATGTAGCTATAAAACGTGCACCTTCTCCCATATAATTTAGAAATAATCAAGGACCATGTGTGTTTTCCTAGCAAAAACAAAGGATGGTGTTTTCAGTCAAGATACTGATATAAATAGTATTTTTTAGTTCCTTGACAAATTTACTCTCGTCAGAACTGATTTGAGGATAAATGTGGACACATTTGTGTACATGGCTTGTAACTATGGCTATGGTACCCAATTAGTAATAGCAAAAGGAATTGATGATTTTATAAATTAATTTTTATTAAACTAATTTAGTAGATTTTATTCTTTTTGATACCTATTTGTATGTATATCTGTATATCTGTTTGTATCTATCTGTATCTGGCAATGCAAACACTATATTTTATGGATACTTTTAATCAGGTGTTTTTGTTAATAAACTTTGTTCACTTCTCAAAGTATAGTAGATATATAGAGCAAGATAAAACCCTTATTCAAGTTTCTGGGTAGCTGTATTTTAGTGCCCTACAAAAAAATCATTATAGTAATATTAAACTGAGTCAGAGAAATTATTTCATACTTCTTATGCATCAGTCATTAAGTATTTTTAGTTTAGCCTTATTTTCACCCTTTTTATTTTCTATAATCAGTCATTACGAGGCCCTTAAGAATTTTTGAATGTGTGGTTAGCTCTCGAGCTGAGTAACACAAATTTGCATGCACGTATTTAGTCTTGCAGAAGTCATATGAAACTATCTAAAACAAAACCAGCACACAAGAGGAAGACCCACCATACGTGCTTTTAAAAATAACAGTCTCAAGAGCACAGGATCAATAGGAACATTGCAGTGACAGCAGCCCCTACTTGGCAGACTGACTAGAAAAGCCACTCCAGCTCCGTGCTGCATGCTCTCTTCTTTATCAGGTCGTTTTGTTCTCAAGGAAGGCACTTCGAACCATGAGCAATTCTGTGAAAACACCTCCTGACAGCCCCTGTGGAGCCATGCCCAGGCTGTCAGCCCTGCAGCCAGTGGCATGGCAACAATCCATCTCCCAGCTCCCGGTAAACCTGCCCGCTGTGGATACCGGAATATTGTCTTCAGCCTGGCAGGTGATTGACATCCTGAATGCCAGCAAAGGGGCCAGGGCGGTGAGGAAACACAACGGTAATGGGAGACTGCAATTACCCCCGTGTAGTCTGAGCAGATGTCCTATCAGCAAGACATGAGACTAAATCCTCAGACACCACAAGTGCCTGCTTTGAGGAGGTTAGGGAGTGTCAACAGGAAAAGAAACATCTCAGCTGGTTAAGTACCCGCAAGTAAGTATTTGTTCATGATGTTGCTGTACGAAGTCCCTGGAGTAGAGCAGGTTTCTGGCACTTGATATTTTTTGCAGGATCTACAAAGGCAAAACGCCTTTTCTCGTCTCAAATTTTGCACAAAAATGAGATTTTAAAAGAGAGGATAGAAAAAGAAATATTTGTAACACGAACAATTGATAGTCACCATAATGCTGGTGCAGAACAAATTTGCGACTTCTCCCCCCAACAAAAATAATCCTTTTAGGAATCCCTTACGAAAGTCTACGTACCTAAACGGGACAGGTAATTATTGGAGATAAGACAGAGAGCACTGTCTTAATTAGCGTAAACAATCTGGTAACCAAGATGCCTTGGCAAGAGCAAACAGGGCTCTGAAGATTGCAAGCAGATTGGATCACGTCCAGTGATAGGGAAAGATAATAGGATTCAGTAAAAATGTTGCAAATGTTAAAGTTTGTCTGTATGATGTTCAGCTCCAATCAATGTAGTAAAACATTTCTAGCCTTCCTAGAAGGGTATATATGTACCTCACAGTAAAATCCGATTCTGACCATCACAATTGTCCCTGTCTTTCTCCCGACCGCTGATAGGTAATGATGTACTGAAATGCACAAAATAGAAGGAATGAAGAGTTTAAAGAATAAAATTAGTTGGCACATGGATGCGATCAAGACACTTAGGAAGAGTCAACCCAAGTTTGTTAAGACAAGCCACACCTCACAAAACACTGAGGATCTCTCAGGCAGTCGATGTTCTTAGGGACAATAAAGTTCTGGCACCAAAAGCACTTAAGGGAAGCAGTCATAAAACAAGAAAGTGGGGCTGCACACAGTTAATGGACAGGAAACTAAAGGTCAAAATACATGGTCAGTTTTCATGAAGACAGAATGAGCCCTTGAAGTCCTTCCTGCAGTGTGAACCTACTTCAAAACAATATTGTGCAGAACAAAAATCTTCATGAGTTCGAAAAATGATGGGAAAAATTCCTAATATTTAGGTGCACTTGTAGTTTCATCTAAATATTTCTTGTTTTTAGAAATATAAATAAATACAAAACCCAAACCATTTCAACCCCTCCCTATATTTCCACAGATAGGACTTTTGAGTTTCTATAGATATACACTTGGTATGTATAGCTCAGGGAAGTGCAGTATATGGAGATCACTTTCCTACTGTTACATAACATTTGGAGAATCTTGAATTCACAGTTAGAAACAGAAGAACCAAAAAGGAAGCTTATAATTATCTTTTTCTTAATATGGTTATGAATTCTTTATGGGCTTCAATCAGTGCTTGTCTTTACCCTGCAGTCAAACTCAAGATAAAATTAGGAAGAAGTCTTATCTTCCTTGAGCCATCAAAACTGCTGATTAAGTTTATGCCTGTCTGTGAACTCAGAAGTAGCATTCAACTATGCAGAAGATCATGATTTTTCCCTGAGAATTCACACACAGCTACTTAAGATTGCTGAAATTCCATGCTCCTCAAAGGAAGCAGTAGCAGAAAAGTAAGAACTTAAAGAAGAAAAAAAAGAAAGGGAAATTAAAGGTTCAGTTGTTCAGCAAGTTGCAACCGAGAAGATTCAGTTGTAAGAATAAATGCACCCCTGTTTTATCACTTTACACACTTTACAGGAGTCAGAGCTCAGGCTTGCTGAAAAAAGAAGGCGTTCACTGTTGCAAACTGTGGGATGGATTCCACTGACTACCCAGCCCATGGTGTTCTCAGAGAAGATGATTCGGGCAGCACAGTCTGCTTTGGCAGTTTAAAGTCTCTTCCTGTACATGCACAGTCCTGTGCTCAAACTGCAGGCATTCCCACAGCTGTCTCTCGATGTAACAAGGATGTATGTAAGTACCTTTCTGATTAAAGTGTGTTTTCAGCACCTACAGAAAACAGCTGTCAACAGTCAGAATCCACAAATTTGGAGCTCTTACAACTCTATTAGCCTGTGTAGAATGCTACTTCTGTCCTCAAAAAGCTTTGCACAGGGCAGCTTATGCAATCAAAGGAAAAATGTGTGGACTTTCCAGGGAAGAGCAAACTGCCTGAAATTAAAGGGATCAGGGAATAGATTGTACTTTGGGATCAAAATATTTTCTTCTTTATTGCTGTAATCCATCAAGATGAATGATGAACTGTGTTCAACACTTAGAAGGATTGTTTAAAATATCTTTCTTACTCTTTTTCTAGTAAGAGAGAGGAAATTGAGTGCAGAAACAAGAGAATCATGGCATGTGATATGATGAGAACAATGAGTTTAATTTTCTCTCACATTTTCTGGGTGCCAAAATCACTTGCATCAATATTTAAACTGAAAAAAAAATATTATGAGTCCTAAATAGGTTATTATTACCTATATTTCAGGTCTCAGAAATAAGGATCTGAGGGGAAAATTTTAAACATGTTTAATGTGATGAATGTTGAAAATTGTCTGAAACTCCTGAATTGTTTGCACAGAGTCAATATCACCAAGACATAGCAGCACACAGAAGATTTATGGAACTGTAATAGAAAATTAAACCTAAATTGATTCAACAAATTACTCCATAAAAACCAAGCTGAATAATTTAAAAAAAATCTTTGTGACTAATTTGAGTAACTGGAGAGGATAGAGGAAAATTGTTGCATAGGTTAATGTTTATTGCACATCTATTTAGTGACTATCTTGAATAACTGAAAAAACAGTTATTGAATTAAAATATGAACATGACGTATTTTTAAGTGCATGACAGGAGAAAGTGTAAGAAAAAAGGCAAATAAATTTCAAATTTCTGAGAACTGTGCTTCACAGTGCTAATATCTGGAATACATTTTTGGAGAGGATCGTACACAAATTAAGTCCCTTACTACCTTTCATGCTACTTCTGTACAATAAGAGAAACATTGTAAATGCAAACTTAAAAATTTCCTGGGATGTAAGGTCATTTGAATTTAAGAACACTGGACTCCATGCAAGCATTAGCATAACTTGAGTAACAAAAATGTTAAAAAGAAAAGAATGCCTGACTATCCTTGCATTTTTTTATTTATTTTTCACAAAGCAATTGAAATTTTAAAATACTTTAGGAGCCAATTGCAGAACAAGAAAAAATAACAGAATGAGACTCATATTGCAAATACAGAAAAACTATAACAATAATATTTTTTTTTTAAAAAAAAAGTGTCTTTATTTTCTGAAAAAGATAGCTATAATGCTTAGGATAGAAATTAAGATTGTTTTGTATTTTAGAAAAAATCTAAAATATATGTTTACCATCACAAAACTCTACATGGGTTCTGATTACAAGTTGCCAGGTGATTGCTTCTATTTTCTAGTCTTTATTCTTTAGGATTATGTAAGGCCCACTTAAGAAGAACTGCTGTATCTTTATGCATACACTAATTGATTTTTTTTTTTAAATATTATTTTTGTATGATTGATCAGTTATTTCAGGGTGTTTTGCATCTCCTGAACTTAAAGGCTTATATTGTCTCTTTTGTGCACCCTCCAGAGAGAAGGGAAAATCAAGCCAATCATCATTCTCACTGTTTGTTTCTGTAGAGCAAACACATGGAATTTGTGTGCACTATGCTTTTAATGGTTTGGGAAAACCAAACGAAAATAATTAGAAGGCTTTATAGCACTATAATTTATTGATAAACATTCATTATGAATTCCTTCAGGGGGAAAAAAAAGGTGTTTCACTGTTATGCTTGAACTCTTTAATTTGCTGATTTAGTGAAAAAAGCGTATCCCTGTTTCACAAAGGCATTTGATTCCACTCTTCAGAACAGCATCATATTCAAGAAAAATCATAATGCAACACAGAAAGGTAGAACAGCTTGAAAAAAAGGCATGGTGCACAAGGAAAGAGAGTCTGTCTTTGGAGAGAGGCACTGAGGCTGCTGTGCTGGGCACCCATTGTGTGCCTGGCAGGATCTTGTGTGGGCAGGAAGGAATCTGAGCTTGTTGAGGATGGAGATGGGTTTCCCAGACTGCAGGTGGGTGCAGAAATGAAGAGAGCTGCTGGAGGCCGCTGGGCATCAGACAGTATGTTTATAAGTCCATTTTCATGGTATCAGGAAAAAAGAAGTTAATTCAAGGCATTAAAAGGTGGTCATTTGAATCCACAGAATTTTTAAACTTCTTTTTTTATATTTGTTTTAAAAGAATCTCTGTAAAGATTTCTTTGAAGGGAAGCCATTTAGGGGTAAGGTTTATTTTCAGTGAAAACCTTTTCAACACGTAATCACTTACGTTTTTCTAAATAACTTAAAATTAGTAAGACAGTTAAAGCCTAAAGGCCAGTTATTTCAGGAATGAAACATTGCATCTGTTTCTCTGGACTTCTGTCCACTGCGTAGAAACCTTGTTTTTCCATAGAAACACAGCTCAAGTTGGGATCCATTATTTAAGAAGCTCTCTGAACATGGTGACACACTGCGGATTAGGCAAAAATAGCCATATTTAGCAACATTTATCTCCCTGAATGTCCTTTCATATTGATCGTTTTTCCCTGCAGTTTGACCAATTTCCACTCCTTTTTCTTTTCAGATCTACCATGCAGGAACGAGAAAAGAAGTGCATTGAGGAGGTGGATAGAGTAGTTCCTTTGAAACTGAAGCTTTTGTTGCCGTTACACAAGAGTTACATAATTGGGTTCTCCCAATGGCAAGCACTCAGGGAGAGAGATTCCACAGGCATTCTTGCTTCAAAACCAACCAGGGAAGGACATTAACTTATTATTGAATTACTAAAGCTAGGCTACAGGTCATGAAATAATGTAATAAAAGGCAGGAAAATCACAAACAAGACTGAAATGTACTGCATGCCTTTTTTAATTAATCACCACAAGGTGCCACTTGAGCAGCTCTATAAAGTACTGTATAGTGCTTCTGTTTCACAGGAGGTACAAGGTACATTTCAGCTGTGAGTTAATTTAATTGCTTTTATTCTGTCTCATTAATATTCTTTTATTGCAGGTTTCTTTGTGGACATAAATGACCTTGAAGGTAATTTCAAACATACATAAATTTGCTGATAATGCTAAATTGGACTGGACTGGTAAATAGAAGACAAAGACAACCATTTGAAAATTATTGGATTGGATTAAGCTTTGAGACGATAAAGTAGTTAATTCAGTTTAAGAGGAAAAAGTGTAAGATAATAAAATGGGGCACTAGAAACCTAGTTTCTTTGGGCTAAGATCATATAAGCTTCAGAATTTGGAACAAACAGACAATTTAAGTGAGATTGATGGTAATTGAAATTCTACATGCTTGCTTTCAGGCCTCTTCTCTTCTTCTGAAACCAAACAAGGAACAGGAGTCAAAATCATTACTCAAATGGCTTCACAATGAGACTGAAAATGATATATGAACAGAAAGCATCAGGTCTAAGATCTTAGTTACCTGTTGTGTTGTCTGTCACCCATCAAACCAAGTTTCAGATTCGTTTGAAACTCCGCAATCTCCTCCTGCAGTACCAAGAGATTGGCTTGCTGTCAAACAAGCATGAGGTGCTTGATCTGGCAAAGATGATTAAATAGCTTGATCTAATAAAAGGAAGGAATATTTCTAGTTTCCTCATCAGATTTTCTGTGCCACTCCTGATTCTACAAGCTGTATGTTTGGCAGTAAAATCGACCGTGCCTGGAAATGCTTGCTATTTATATTGTAGCTTAGGAATCCTAGACATGAACAAGTTCTCACTTTGCTGTTCACAACATATGCACCTGCACCAACTACAAATGACCTGTTGAAGAATATTTAATTTATATGTGTTACTTTCAATGACACAGAAGGTCTGAGGATAGCTCGTTTGTTTAACAAACATAAGGAAATGCAGCTGCCATTCAGCTGGCATGTCCATCTCCCACAGCAAAGCCAAGAGAGTTGAAAGAATCCCTCTGCTTCCTCCATCTCCTCTTGCCCTTGCATCCCATTTTCCCAGCCACAGGATTTCCTTCCCTGGTTCAGGCTCTGGCCTCAGAAATGCCCAAAATGCCTCAGCTCGCTAGCCCAGCAGCAAAGTTTTTGCTGTTTTTCCTGAGTTTGGGTAACCGAGCTGGCCACAGGAGGAGCCCTGCAGCAGGTGGGGTGTGGAGGAGAAAACCTGCAGCCAGGAGTGAGGGGTAGGAGATGCTGCTGCCTGTGGAAAGCCATCTCACTGCCCCAGGCCACAGAGGACAACTGTGCTTCCAGCCCCTCCTCCAGCAGGATTCTTTGTGCACCAAAAAGATGTGTGTAGCACATCATCAGAGACTACACCACAATGCTGCACTTCCTGATTGAAAAATACACCCTCTCTAGAGCAGAGGAGTCAAGTATTAGCACTACTGCTGGGCTGTTTGCAAGCCATGTTTAAATTATCAAGTAAAAAAAAAAAAATTGACCCATTTCCTTTCATCTGTGAAAGAAATGTGTAGTCAGTCTATCCTTCATACCTCCTAGCTGCTTATATACAAAAAACTTTAATATTTTCTAACTTGTATAATTTCAATAACAGAAATGTTCTATGTCAATCAGGGCTATTTAAATTAATTGGAAGAGTGGCAGGGATTTAAACAAGCAGTATATAAGCTTAGTTGCATTAAAATAATGCATTCAAGTTGTTCTGCTTTTAGTTTTTTACCAGACCAACACTTGAGAACATTAGCTGTAATTATTTCTTTTTAAATTCAGCCCTGCCATATTTTAATTAATTGAAGAAACTAAAATGAGACTTCTTCTGTTCTTCTGGTGTTAATGGAAGACATTCAAGGATATTTTGGTTTATTTAAATACAGCAAAATGTGTAAAAAATAGCCAGGGTAGGAAATGAATGATTCTTTGGAGAAATATTGGAGAAAAACCAAATTAATATTTTTAACAGAAAAACCCCCCAAGAGTTTTTCTGTTATCTTTGTGTTTTCTATGTGTATCTTTGTAGATATGTGGTCAGACTGACTGCTGCACCTTTCACACCTTTCCATGGGATTTCCATTTTTTTGGCCAGCATCAAGTTTACTTCCATCTGTTGCTCTCTCCCTTCCTGGTGTAAAACATAATGGATAGCTTTGACAACATAAGACTTATACTATATAAAGCTCAAGAAAAGTCCCAGCTCCTGCTGATGCTATGCCTAAAGCACACTCAGAATGCCAAGGAGATTTAATTTGTGTATTTGTCTGCTACAAAAAGTTAGCGATAAAGGCAGGTAAGAAAGCTCCTGCCCCATTTTATCTTCCAAGTTTCTGATGCTGGACTACAAAGAGGAGGTGAGCAGCTTTTGGTGAATGTGCATAGTGCCAGTGCATTCTTTGACCTGATCCTGAAAAATAACTGACCCAGCACACCATCTCTAAGGGAATTGGCTGTATCTCCACAGGAAAGGAGCACACATGCTTTCAACTCTTCTGCTTAGTGCAGAAAATTCAGGAAAATTGCTTCTCATCCTCAGAAAAGAGAGTAATATTAATAGCCCGACTAGACTGCCTGGAACAGTGGGAGTCTCTGCAGCAGGGAGGTGCCTGATGTCCTGGGGTGGGCCTGTCCTGGCTGGAAACATCCCCCAGCCCATGGGGACAACTCAGGAGGTCTGTGGGGCCAGTGGAGATGATGGATGATCCTGTACAAGTGACAGACATAAAGAGAAAGAAATAATGAGGAAGAGGTGAAAGGGTAAGTCTTTGCAGAAGCGCTTTTTTTTTTAACCTGGATACATTTTTTCCAGAATACATTTCAGCTTGATTAGCTTCACCATACACACTGATATTTATCAGATGAGTATAGGAGTCTAGAACACAGATTTGCTGTGGCAGGGGTTCAGAGTCATGTAAATCCAGGTGAAGGGTTCTTTTTTGATTTAAGATTTTGCCTGAATGCACAATTTAACCCTGCAGACCTGCTACATGGTGACCCATCAGAGATTTTGGATATCTGCTTGTGGGCCTGATGAATTGTCTAAAAAACAAGATGAAAAGGCAAACTTGTATAGAATGGAACTGCAAGAGGCTCCAGTACAGAATGCATTGAGATATGACAGTTGAGCCTTAATGCACTGGCAGCTTAATTTATATTCAAGGAAATTAGGAGAAAGATGTTGAGAAAATGTCTTTACAGCTTCATCATAATCATTAAAAGAAGGGAACAAAGCTACATTTTGAAATCCAAAGTGCTTTTAAATTAACAAAAACCCCCATATACTTATCTGAGAGATAGTGTGAGGTTTAGTATAGAACTTGGAGATTCTAAATTGAATGTTTGGTACCACTTTCTCACATAATAATAACAGTAAATTTTAAAAATTCATAGATATCCTTCTTGAACTTGAAAAACAATAATGCACCTTTTGGCTGGTGAAATAGAAGACTTAATTCAAGGGGATGTCCATTTTGTGATAACTCATTTTACTAATTTTCATTTTTATATTTCTTTTTTACCTTAAATTTTAATTTTTTTTACCATAAAATTTTAAATAAATGCAACATTTTAATTGTATTTTATTTAATTTGAACATTTCTTTATGAAATAAAATAGACTGAATGTGTCAAATATTGAAGCAAAAAGTATTTAACTAAGTATTTGACATGTTTATTTTGTTTTATTCCATAAAGAAATTGTCAAGCAAAATATATGCTAATATAAACCAGAAAATAAAGGAAAAGGGCATAATAATTTGTATAGAAGTCAAATTAAAAATTTTAAAGCTTGGAAACTGAACAGTCAGCAGCTGCTGCACACTAATCCTGGTCTTACACTTGCAACATGTGATGGAAGAGGCCCAGTTGTATCACATCCCTCAGGAACTTGCAGCAGCACTGACCCTTTAAGGTCATGGTAAGGATGGGATGATCCAGGACTATCTGAGTAATTCCCAGCACAGAAACTATTCTGGGCCATGCTTTTTGATTGACGTGTGCCTGATGTAGGCAGGCTGCTGCCCAGGCTGCAGGGAGGGAGGCAGCAAGGCAAAGGGAGCAGGGGAAGGATGGCTGGAGCCCTGGCAACCTCCCTGTGCTCCTTTGCTGACCACAGTTTGACCCAAACATCTAAATGGTGCTGTTAGAGGATGGCTGCAAAATGGAACATGGTTTTCAGAAAAAACGGGTGTGCTGACTTGCATCATTGCTGATGATTTTGCACCATTCAGCCCACTGGATAGGGCTGTCTGGAAGGGGAGGCAGAGGTTAGGGGTGTGGGAAGCGAGGGGTGAAGAGAGGGAGGCCAAGAAAGATGATGGTTTTTATGTAGTAGCCTTGAACATGAGCTGGAAAAACATCATAAATAGTTAAAAGGGGTTACAGAGAGAAAAAACTGCTACTCTAAGTACATTTCTACACACCATGTAAAACAGATAATGCTTCTAATTTTTTTTTTTTCACCTGTGAGCCCTGAGTAACTTTCAGAGATGTATGCAAGAGAGGAACCTTGTATTATGGATGGAGTATCCAGTGTCACTCTCCAGGAGTGTTACCATATCATCAGTTGAGAAGAGCCAGAGAAGAGGAGGATCACTGAGTGTGAGGCACACAAAGCCACATGAACTGCTTGCTGTGGTCATTGTTCTTGGTAGACAAGCTAACTCTGCTAGGTGAGGTGTGGTGTTAGGTGTGGTCTAGCTCAGCTTAGGAGCTATCTTGCAGCAGGTGGTGCTTTTGGCTGCTCCAGTTGCTGTGGGAGGCAGTGAGAAGAAAATCTCTCAGAATATCACTTCTGAAGACCCACTTTTCTTAGATCTGGGGGAGCCCCTGGACTGGAATTCAGCACTAAGTCTTATGGTATTGGCAGCAACAGCAGCAGCCTCCACCCATTGCTGTTGTGATCTCACTGGAAGATGGTACATTAGAGTAGGAGAAAAGACTCCTAAACTGCAATGCCTTGATTTCCAGGCCTTGCTCGTCCCTTTGGGAGACTCTGCAAGATCCATTTAGTGCAGATACTTATATTGATATATGATCTGTGATGGATACACAGTCCTGATCCTGGACCTAGACATAGCTATCTTGAGTTTCTTTTCTCTTTTTTTTTTTTTTTTTTTGTTGGCTCTACGCATGCTCTGAAATTCTACCACTTCCACTTAACTGTAAGCCTCTTGGTTAAAAGGAGGATTTAGAGCTGAATAGCCTTGATCCTGGTCTAGCTTCTCAAGGATAAAAAGAACAATCTTTTTGTTTTCTTCCAATTTTTGGAGAAAATGAGTGTTTTGCAGTGGACTATAAACACTAAGGTGTTAAAGCACAGCCTGCATGGTGTGAAATCACAGAAGGAATGTGAAGACAGTAAAAAATGCCAAAATGGTATGCTCTCAGATGGAATACTGAAAGGAAATGTTCCCTGGAAGTTGCTCAGTTATGCCAATAACTCAGTGAATTATTTAGAAAGTGAAATATGCCAATAGAAATACGCCAAATCTGTACCAGAAAAAATAATAGAAACTTATTACCACAGACTACAGAATCCAGCTTTTGGGAAATATTCCTAAAAACACTGGACATGTCCAGGGGAAAAAGGCAAGATAAATTCAATTTGATATTGAATGGTATCAAGGGATATAAAAGAACACTGTGAGTAAATTTGAGACTAGAGACTAATATTATAAGAGCCTCAGAACAATATGTTATTTTGACACACTTTAGATTGGTAATACACTTAAGAAAATACAGAGTGGATTAACTTGGGCTATTTTAAAACATGGTTTTAGAATGAGAGCTCTACCTAAAAGGGGAAAGAAATCAAGTGTGAATCTTGAATAAAACAAAGGCTAAATCTGAGCACAGGGTTCTGGATGGAGAAGCACCTGGACCTCTGGAGCAGAGATGGAATTTGGTTTCTGCCTCGCAAGGAACCTTCCTTCCTGACGACCCTCTTTTCCTCAGCTGAAGAGGAAGTCACATCCTTGAGTGAATTGGATCATAAGTCTAATAATTTTTAAATGATTTCTAGGATATACAGCTTTTTTCATAAGGTTAGCATTTAAGAAAGATTTAATTGCATTTTGCTGTCTTCAACACATTATATAGTATTGTAACATTTATGACAACAATAGGTGTAACGACTTTTGTTTTTGCTATACCCTAAGAAATTAGGTTAAGCTGCTGATAGGGAAAAGAAAGTGTTAAACATCAGCATTTATGCAGTTCTGATTGGATTTATCCTAATTGTATGTATTTCACGCTGTTCAATAAGCACTGCTCTTCTTATTTATTATTATTACTTATTTATTACTTAAACTCTTTATTTATTATAAATTACTTAATTTATATTACTCTCACTGACTTATTCTTACTTATTCTTCCATTCTCTTTAGACAATACTTCTCTTTCCTGTAAGGAAAGAATAGGCCTAACCAGAGCTGAAACTCTTATTATATACACGGTAGATGTCTGACTTGGCCTACATAACTCATGTCTTGTTTAGTGCTAAACTAGGGCATGGCTAAAGAGAGAAGAGAATTAGGCAACAAATGGAATAAATGTCTGAAATAAAGTTCCTCTGAAAAGTTTCTTTGGATTTTGAGCCAGCCTCTGGAAAAAAAAAAACATGTGGGCATGGAGGTATATTTGACAGAACTGACTTCTAAGACGGGAAAAATCAAATAAAATTTTAAAAAAGTAGAAAAAAAGAGAACATTTTATATTGTCTTTTTTTTTATGCTAATTTCTGTAGAAGAGTGGCATGAGTGAGTTGTTGATCACATCTTCTTATGACTGAGGTTGAAAAGGACCCTTGAAATGGTCTGAGTGACTTAAGCGGGCCAAATTACTACAGCCAGCACTGCCAGTGATGGTGTGTATACAAGAAGCTTACTCTGGTAAAGAAATTCCAACCTTTAGTATCCAATGTGATGTTATTGATTTTTTCCTAAATCATGAGTGTTTAGATTAATAAGTTATGTCATAGAGTTCCAAAATTAAGAGAGCTTATTCTATGAATGCATGATGATATGGCCATTCATAAAACCAACAAAAAATATTAATCCTTCAAGATTTTAAATTAATAGTTAAAAATGAACTCTATCTATCCATTTTTGTTACCCATAATAAATTCAGTGTAAATAAAACATAATCATCAAAACCAACAGTACAACTACTGTAACCAAGGATGTAGTTTAAAGAAAACCTCAGCTAAATCCTTGCTTCCACTTTGTAATTCAGTCAACAAGATTTAAAGAGGAGGCAAGTAGCAGATTTCTGCGTTAATGGATCAGCAACTCAAATTCAAAGTTTATTTACTCCAGACTTATGAGATCTGATGGAGGATTACATCTCTCCTAGATCATTTGTGGAAGTCCATCTTAGAGAGTACTTAATGGGCTTTTCTTTATTATTTACTCTCTTGGTAAATGGTGCTTGATGACTGAACAAAAAAGAAAAACAGATGATCAAGATAAAGTAAAATCATTAAGCACAAGCTAGAAAACTTATAAAAGTAAGACAGGTCAATGAAGTATGCTAAGATATTATTTATCATGTTATGAACTTAGTGTATCTGGATCACATCCAAAGGTCTGAATTGCAAGACAGTGACATTTCTGCTGACCTTTTGAAGCACAGCTTAGTTTTCAGAATTCAAAAGTATAAGAGTTTAATATCAATACTGAATAATTCTGTTACAGTGAAGGCATAGGTATAGTAGATTGTTGTTTGAACATGAATGTGATACAGCCATCTACTTCTACAGCCTTGTAAAACATTAAAAAAGTATTCTTACTTACTCTTATCAATTTCCTCAAATGACACTTTTGCTGATTCAAAATACTAATCTTATATAAAGACAGTTATGCTAGTGCATACATCTCTATAGGCTTCCTTAAGCATTGAAATAAAATAAATAGATAAATAAAAGTTTGCTTTTAACAGAAGGATTTTTATCAAGGCAAACTCACCAGCTGTTTAGGCTCATCAGATAGTGTGATTTATCTGTGTTGCTCCCAGAATGAATATTGTAAAGCAAAATTAAAAAATTAAGGAAAATTATAAATAACCTATTAGTTTCATCTTTTCCCTTCTGTCAGCTGATTTTTAATGCAGATGCAAAATTGGAAGAATATAAAAGAATCACATTCTTTTCTGAGAGATGTTAATTTTCCATTACTGCTTGGATCATACACATCTACTTCAGTCT
Organism: Sitta carolinensis; assembly: GCA_032173965.1. Classification (NCBI taxonomy): domain Eukaryota; kingdom Metazoa; phylum Chordata; class Aves; order Passeriformes; family Sittidae; genus Sitta; species Sitta carolinensis. Next base: position 75,152,455 of record CM063313.1, read on the forward strand.
AAGAAATGATTGTCTACTGTCTAGGAGGTTTTATCAGCAGACACAGTGAAGCCAGTACAAGTCTTCCAATAAAGTGTAATCAGAGCAGGCAGAAAAATACTATAGCAAAAGACACATGGCTTTTAGTGAAGGCATCCTTGTACCTCATGGGAAAGTGTGTGAAGCAGTAGCCTATGGATTGTCTTTTCTCTGTATTTTCGACTTGGCACATTGTATAGCACAGCACCACAAAATCTGCCAGAGCTCTTGGATGAAACTCCAAGAAATCTGTCTGGTTTTACTCTTTTTAGTGCCACTTTTCTTTCTTAACAAGGCTTGTTGCTAGTAACATGAATGCTATATTCATTACCTTCGTGGAACTATCTAATATATATTGAGAGGGTGGGAGCTACTTCTTTTCTTGCAGAATGACAGCATCAGGAAGACAATCAGCATTTTCAGAGGCTATCACCTCGCTCAGCGCAGGTTGTGGTGTGCACCTTTGAAAGGCAGAAGGCAGGATAAAAATGCCTTACACTTAGGACAGATGTTATTACAGAAAATATCCCTCATGATATTGTGGCAGGATTGCATTTCGTAACATTCATGAGACCAGAGGACATCCTAGCTCCAAGGCTGATAGTGAGATTTCCATTTGTCTGCTGACTTTGAGCAACCTGAGATATACCAATATGTTGCTAAGTGGCCACAGTAAGATGTAAAAGTGTGGTTTGACAGAACATGAAATCATGCAGTGTGAAAAGAAATAATTGCTTTGGAAAATTTCAATATCTCTGTGTGTCTTCATACAAAGAAAATATTTATTTTTTTTTTTTTTTTAAGTAGAATTGTCTAGAAAATATTACTTAAAAAGTGGGCTGTCACAGGAATTATTCTGACTAGGCTATTGAAAAGACTGGAAACAAGGACTGTAATTATAAAAGACTAAAACCAAGACATGAAAGACATGCCTAGCGCACAGGTTAGCTGCCAGTAATCCTACCAGTTCACTACTGCAAGGCAGGCCCTGAGAGAGCTTGTGGGGAAGAAGTGTGTAAAGCTGAAGGACGATGAGTGCAGCAGTCATGACCGGGCAGCTGGGAGCCTAAACAGGGTCCCAGGAGAGGGGCTGCTGCTTTTGTGCTATTAGTGCAAAGGCAGTGCCCAGAGCAAAAAAGCAGCAGTAGAAGCAGCATGGCCCCCCATCAGTTGTTTAGGCTTGGAGGGTAGCCTTCATTTCTTGTGGATTTTGGTCAGGTCATCAAGATGTAGGACTGGCTTCTGCCAGAATGCTGTCTGACATTTAATGGTCCATGCAGAGCGTAATTGTGACTGACAGTAAGTTTATTCATAGAAGTTCTTACTATTTTCTGCCAGAGTGAGATTATAGGTATACCTCTAGGAAGACTGAAAGCCTGACAAAGAGATTTACATTACATGGACAGAAGTAATTTTTTTTTCTGTATTGTCAAATAGCTGCTGTGCTGCAAGCCTGCTGATATTTTGATCAATAGTGCACTCTTGACATGTAAGTCTTTTGTGATAAAGGATGCAAGATCTCTTTGAGTGCTAAAGATCAGTCTTTCCTACTCAGTTTTACAGTGCAACATAACATAACTACTTAGCAAACATCTCTGCAAAATATGTCTCATTTTTTGACTGCTATCAAGCACCAGGTTATCATGAAAATAAATGTCCAGGTTCCAACAAAAAAAGTACAAGCAGCTATCATTTTGAGAAGAAGGTGGAGAAAGGATTTTGGAGAAAATAAGCTGTCTATATTCATGAAGCAGCCACTTCTGTATCACATCTACTCAAATTCCTTTTCTTACTGTAACCAGACACATTTCCAAGCATTTAGTTCTTGTTCTCAACACCATTTCCATCAACAGCTTTAACATTTTCTCCCACAGGCACCATTTTAAGGACCTCTCTCAATTCAGATCAGATTGCTGCCCTTTATTGCTACCAGGAAGGTAACAGGTTTCCAGTTCAACATGTTAGTGATGAATACCTAAGAAAGCATATCTGAATAGGAATATTCAGGCTTATGTTCATGCTCTGTAATCCTGGTAAATACGGTGCATTTAATTTCTGCTTAGTTGGCATTTAATTTCTCCTTGTTCTGTGCCTCTGGGCTTCCCTACCTCCCATTCCAACAAAACATCCACTCTATTGCTGATACAATATGTATATAAAATGTCAGTGTTTTAAAGAACTAGAAGACTTTTCCTTCAGCACATAAGAGCATAAATGTGAGGCAGAGTAGGCAACATTCTCAGAAAGATGTGCTGGGATTTGACAGCCAGGCGCTCCACTGTGCTTTGCTGCATGAAAAAGATTAAAACAGTGTAAAGTTTCTTTTGCTGGAAGGGCTGTATTGTTGGTTTGCTTTGGGAGAACTGTTTAAACTGTGATATCATTCTCAGTCTGCTTAGGCACTGCATAAATGCAAATATAATACTAAAAGAGCTTTTCTTTTATTTTGTTTGTTTTTCTGGTTTTTTTCTGGGGGAAAACAGGTTTGTATTCATCGGAAAATGAATGAGAATTATGTAGACAACTTTATGCATACAGACAGATTGTGATAAAAGATAAAAGAAGCCAAGGGCCATTGATAAATCTTTGGAGTAATGATCAGACCAATGGTAAACACTAGGAAATATCTTTCGGATTCCATAATCTTTAATTCTGCTGAGACTTTGGGCAAGTGTTCCAACCACGATGAGTAAATCTTGGTTTTGCTTTGTTTTAATCAAAGATTGCAGGATTACACATTTAAAATAATTCACTGCAGAAATGTAACTGACATATAGTCTTACTGAGCAAAGACAGGTCCAGAAAAACTCTGCACAGAGTAACAATAAATTAATTTTTTTTAAAATTATTTATAATCTACTAATCTGTTTAGACTTTTTTGGTTTTCTATTTACTGATAACCCCTTCTGCTACATTTACTATTATCAACATTAGGGAAAGTAAAAGCTAAGCTGTTCTAACCTGTATTTTAATGTGTAACTTTCTAGTTGTCAATAGTTGTTATCTATTGAAGTATACGTTCTTTTACTCTATTTTGGCTAACAACTCAAGCTGTCTTGAGATAGATTATCTAATTTCATTCAGTTTCATGAAGTTATGTACCTTCTGGATAGCTAGACAGATGACCTATAAGCTGCATAAGTAAAACAATTCTGAGTGATCAGAACAATTCTGTTGTCTGTTACTCAGCTTCTTTCAATTTATTGCAGATGCTTTCCAATATATTGTATTTCCTTCAAAGAAATAATACTACTCCAGAAAAGATAATGCTATGTTTATCCATTACGACACTTTGACTTCAAAATTCATGATGCTTCCCACTTTGGTCCTGGAGAAGTTGTTCCAAAAGCTCTGCAGAGGCAGGATACATTCAAAGAATTATTGGTAGCTTTTCATTTGTCACACAAATCCAAGAACTGGTAATGAATTTCAGTTTTGCATGTTTGATTCTTACACACAAACCAGATACATGTGAAATTTATATCACTGTATCCCTGGGTTAAAAATGTAAGTAAATGTACCTTTATTCGCCTCTTAAACTGCTTTACAACAAGAGGCATTGTTTTAACATTTGTCTTAGACCAACAGAACCTTATGCTCTCTTGCTTTTGCCAGCGCATTTCTGCAATCAAAGGGACAGCTGGATTCAGGAACTCAGCTGGCTCAATACAGATTATTTTTTGTTTCCTTAGGCATCAGCTTCATTGGTTGCCTGATTGCACTGACCATGAAACATCGTGACCTCAAAAACCTCAGCACAAGGCAGGTATGTGAATTCAGAAGCCATGCAAACATAAGACTGGCTCTGCTAGCATTAGTGACAAATAAGGTAAACTTAAACTGTACCATCAAAGGACTGAGTTCCCACCCTGTGTGAACTGTGACTCAGTAAACTCCAATTATTCTTTTGAAATAATGTGAAGGTGGAAGGGCTACCCCTTGAATATCAGTTAACATATTGATTAGCATTAGCAGCAGTAGGAACAAAACACACAAAAAGAAAGCAGGCTGTCTTAAAATAAGGGGTATGAGAATTATTCTGTTGAGAAACACATTATCTAGCCAGAAATTTGCTGCCTCATCTGAACACTGAAATCAGCTCTAGAATAAATTTATCCGTTCTCATCTCAGAAACTGTTTTAAGGCAGTATGCCCTAACAAACCTTTTGTGATGGAAATAAATAGCAAAGTTCTTCCTTCTGGTTTGAAGTCCAGACACACTACTCTCCATCATCCTAAATATCAAAAATATTCAGCAATTGCCACAACCATCCTCTTTCTTCCACACAAGATCACTGCTATACTATTAAGTAAATGACAGTAACAGATCATGTATGGTTCCCTAAAGCAGAAAAAACAGTCATTTGATTTAGTAACTCAGAGCAGTTTTCAAATGTTTTACCTCCTAGATTAATGTTTGTATAACTGAAGTAACAGTTTAAATCTACTTTAAATCTTAATAAGAATTATTATTTAAATCTGAAGTTAATTCTAGAATTATCACTAATTCTATTACTACAAAATACATTAATAAATGAATAGTCTGCTGTGTAATTTACATCATATAAAACCTGCTAAAAAGAAAAATAATACATTAATGATTTATATTTTTATTATCTAGAATATTACCATACATTTTCACCAAGTTAATTGATGAGTTTCTTCACATCAAAGAATATCATCAATGGCAAAGATATGGGAGTTTTTAGTTTAAAGGACATCAATAAGCTACACATGAAATATAAAGCAATAGCCACGGTTCATAATATGCACAATTTTGCTGAAACTGGAAGCATAAAAATACAGAACGCCATAATTCAGTCTCAGTGTTTTTGCTTTACAGTTCAAATGCAGAAGTGTGAATATTATCTTAATCTGCAATTCCATCACAAACCTCTAATACCTTTGAAAGTGTTCTCGTTCAAGCTTGCAAGTATTGTAGAAGTTGTTGGAGGTATCTTCTCTCTCTATTGCTATATAATTAAGTTATTTCTTATCTACTTGATATGCATCTAAATAAAGCTTCACCTGAAAGGCAGCTGAAGGTTTAGATATTTCCTGAAAGCAGAGCAGGCATGAACCACTAGTAATCCTGCACCACCCAGAATTTTCTAGCACCTGTCTGAAGTCTCATTTGTTCGGTACAGAGAGCAGGGCCTTCCAGACCTTCACCATACAAGCCTTGCTCGTGTAGGGGCCTTGTGTCACTAGAGCACTCAACAAACCCCTCATAAAAATGTCACATAATTTACTTTTTTTCATTACAAAGTTCTGAGCTCATACCTGATCATTTGAAATATCTGCCATTCAGTTGTGCCACCTTTCTCTGAGGTGCTGGTCTCTCTTTTCTATATATTCATTCTCATCTGCTCTTTTTCAATTGCTGCACTACTTTAAGAACAAGCTTTTTCTTGTCCATTTTCTCTGTCTCTTAAAGCTACAGATTTTCTGCTGGTGTGACGCTGTGCTGGAGTTTTCCCGCTATCTCTCCCAGCACCACGCCAGGAATGGCCTCTCCCTGACCAGGACCAGTCTGGGTGGCGTTAGCTCACAGCTGCACTCAACAGCACCCAGCACACTCAGATGTGCTTATGGCCGAGGTTTGGGGTAAGGATCAGGGAGGAATCTCTTGTGTGGTCCCCAAGGAAGTTTATTCCAAGCAAGGTTCAGGAACAAGAGAATGTTAGACAGGGGTGTGCAGGGGCTTTTATACTGGGGAGGTCTCAGGGGTGGGTACAATGAGTCATGAGGAGGTACGAGGTGGGGTTTTGCTTTACATTAACCAATGAGGAGACTACATGGGAGGAGAACAGGCCACATGTGCCATGGGGCATCCAGGATTAGGGGATTTCCAAAGGGGATGTCCAAGCAGAGTGTTGGCACAAAGCAGGATTTGCAGCGAACTTGCTGGAACAAGGGGTAGGTACTGGGGTGAATTGACAACAGGGGTAGGAGGAACAAAGAACATATTACAAGGGTAGGAGGATACAACTTGGACTAAATAATTAACATGGGGGATAACAGAACAAACCATTAGCATAAAAACACACCACAGCACTGGTGGCTTCTAGCAATCAAATAAAGGAAGATAGAAAACACAAAATCAACAGAGAAATCTCAAAACTGACTTCCTTTCTAGAAAGGGAAATCTTGGTGCTAGAAATTATGAAGTCAAAGATTCATATCCTCAGCATGTGACTGCAATGAAGAGACTTGAATGGCTTCCTCCTGTGATGACCACAATGAGCAGGCAAATTATACCCATTTCTTACAAGTGCAAGAAAAAATGATACAATGTGAATTTCTGTACACAGGTCAGACACCCGTATTACTTGCTGCCACCACATGGAGAGCCAACAGAGTTTTGTACCTTGCCCACACTGGCAAGGCAGACATGGAGCAGACATGGTAATCTTGACAAGCATGTGATTTCTTGTGATGAAGCTTCCATGCTGTGAAGAAAAAAGCTGTAGAAGTCACTCTGTTGCCTCCAGCAGAGAGGAGAATAGGGAATAATTTCCTGCCCTTTGTTAACATATTTTTTCCTCACTAAAGAAAGAGAGAGATGAAAGGGCTAAGGAGCCAGTAAATCAGTGACTGGAGAACGGCAACATCACCAAAAGAAAATCGAAGATACAATGTCAGGATGTTATCATAACTACTTAGTGATTGCTGCTTAATGCGATTTCATAATAATCTGAAGACCATTTGAGTTGAGGACAGTTGCAATACTTGATAGCACACATTCCTATAAATACTTGTTTCCAATATTCTCTGCTGTGGTGGTGAAGGACATTACACTTAATAAATCTTTACATGACAAGAGGTCAATATTTTCTCAAAAATCTCAGAACCATTCCTTATTTAATGAGAAAAAATAAAATTCAGTAATAAGAATGTTCATGTCCTGTCTCTTCTATAATTTTTAAAACTAGAAAATGTCAATCACATGTTACAGCAAAACAATGATAAAGCTGCAGTCTTGCTGAATTAATAAAAATAGGCAACAAGGTAGAAGACAGACATCTAATTCATGCCCTTGTGTTGGAGAAGTTTCACAGTTTGCTTAACATTATTAGTCAACTTATTTAAATATATCTTTTCCCAAGAGAAATAGAGGCTAATAAATGACACCATTGTGAAAGATGTTGCTTGTCCTTTATTAAATTACTTGAAATCAAAGAAGAAGGATCAAAATGATAGAAAACTTGTTCTGCTGTTAATAGAACACCTGCTCTTTCTCCTCCTACCTTTCCTTTTTGGCTTTCAAAGTAAACTTCTCAAATGCTGTAACTGCGGGACCCCATGTGACAAAATTCCTCCTTCATGGAACTCCCACAGGAATGTGGGGCCATCTTCACCAGAACTGCATAAATAATGCTGGACACTTTCTTTCTTTTCCTTTCTAAATTGTGACATGAAATAGTGGAGTAATGCAACCACATGTTGTACCTCCCAACAATGTAGGTAATGTACTGCAAGGGTCGTGCAAGCTTGCTGCAACATATTCCAGATTATGAAGTTATTGGTTTGGCGGTTTTGCTCCTTTTCAAGGTAACTCTTCAGCATCCCCCAGAGACCTTGCACAGGGGCACTGCTGCCCAGTAGCCTTTAGCAGGCCATCTATCTCCCTGCTGCCAGAGTTGGATATATGACAAATCAGTTTAAAGTCTAAAACGGGCTGCTGCGAAGAAGTTGCAAGGTACTCAACAGTAATGGGCGTTCTTTCTGTATTTTACTATATTACAGTATCATCATCTTGATAAAGTTCATTATTTTTCTGTATTACTGTTCAGGAATTCACTGCTTTATAGTGCCCACAAAAATGCATACTTTTACTGCAAAAGTTTCTGTTGAAATCTCAGCCAGCTAAGCAGCATTAAGGCTACCAACCTCCTTCAACCCCAATACCTCCATCAACCCCAAACAGCCCAGAGCAGCAGCCACAGAGTATAAAAAGCACTTCCCTTCTATTTGGGGGGTGGGTGGGGGGGAGGGGGCTTGGGGAAGGTGGGGATATGCTGTTTATCACTTTCCTTAATGTAATATTGCTAGTTATTTAGTCAGAATTAATCTTTAGCATGTTTGTGAAATACATGTGAGCCTGTATCATAACATCATCATAACAGCCAGAAATTTTAGAGTAACTTAGGAGGACAAGAAGGATTAGATTGCTCAGAAGAAATACAACTAGTGGAATCTGCCATGATGTTTGGGATGTTTTGCCCATTTTTGTTTGTCTTTTCCTTCTAATATTATAATTTTTTATAGTTGGGCTGCTATCTTGGTTTGAATGACAGGTGTCTGCTAAGGAAAGCAGGAGCCTCCCTTGGAGTGGAGAATGTAAACCCCCTTCCTCCAAATTATAATCTTGAAATTAAGTGGGCTTTCAGTCAAAGGTATGGGAATAGAAATTACAGTTCTTTATTAGGAGAATTAAAATAATAATGCAGTAGTACAAAACCCAAACCCACTGGCAGAGTCAGAATACAACCTGACACCTGTGGGTCAGGGTGTTGGTAGCAGTTCAATCAAATCGTGGCTGCAGTCCTTCTGGAGTGGCAGATGTGGTTCTGTTGAAGCAAAGATCCTGCAGAGAGGTGTAGATTTCCACTGAAGGTCCAGTGGTGGTGCCAATGGTCCTGGTCTTCCTCTGGGAATCCAGCGAGAATAGGCTGGCTTGATGTTCCAAATGTCAGAATTTTATCCAGGCAGGAATGCTTGGCTCCTCCCTCTGGGAGGGGGGATGTAAACTTACATCATCCCCATCTCCCAGAGGGATGATGTAGGTTTATCAGTCATGAAATGAGGCTCAGTGGACAAATAGGAGAAGATATTTCCCTGGACGGAGGACAGGTCCTGGAAGAGATAAAGAAAACTGCCCCATCTGTTTGTTTTTTTTAACAGCTGCCCTATTAACAGAGGATTCCCCACCCCCTCCCCTGTTCCAGCAGATGGTGATAGAATATATCCTCCTGGTCATATCTTGCACTGCATCCCAAGACAGCTGCATACAGAAATTTTTTTTTTGGTTGTCTTCTATAGACCACAAACATTAATGACAATTTTTCATAACCTTCTTTCCTATAGTCAACAGCATTGACGAAGAGAAGAAGGTATTTATCAAAATGTGAAGTTGATTTTTAATATTCTTTTCACAATATAATTTCCAGTTGACTTGGAAAATCAAAGGAAAAAATAAGAACCAGAATATCATCTGAAAAAACACCATACTTTTTTTTCTGCAATGTGAAGCTTTATTTTCAATAGACAGGAAGCAACAATAGACACACATAAATTTTGTTCCATATTGTCAACATTATTTCAGGAAAAGTATGTTTGTATATATGCTGTGATTTAATTAGTTTGTATACTAAATGTTAGAAATATCTACCATATTCTTAGGGTTGTTTGCATTTACAGTTACCGTGAATTATCTCTTCAAATAAAAATCTAGGACTACTGTAGAAATGAACAGTAATTTTCTGTTGAAGTGGGTCATGAAATTGCACATTCCCATATACTCACATATACTCCAAGGCATGATTTCCAAACATGATACAATATTCACTGTCAAATTTAGTTCTGGACCATCCTGGCTGCTTAGACCATTGCTGCACAATGTGAGAGAGAGTTGTGGATATGCCTGGCTTGTTTCTTACAGCACACAGTTACAAATTTGTGGATTCAAAACATGCATAATAGCAGTAATAAAGTTCCATAATAATTGGCGTATTTTTTTACCCCCAAGGTAAATCCTAAAAAAGGTCAAAATACGTGTCTAATATATTTAATATTTGTGTTAATGTAGGTGGCTGATATTTGGTCAGTTGTTTTACACTTTAGAGTCTGTCAGATGTTCAAGCCTGTATTTTAAACAAATATACCAGAACAAAACATAAGCTAAGTTTGGTTGACATTTTTTTCTCTTACTAGACTTACAAAGACAAAATAGACTTTCTGAAGTAGATATTACTAATTTTATACTTGCAGCCAGCTTTTTTAAAAAAGTATAACGTTTGCTGCCCTAATGAGCATTTTTTGTTACTCTTTTCTTTTTATTATAAATCTATATTAGTTAATTAGAAAACTAAACTGATATTTCTATCTAACTTTATATTACATATCTGAGACATTGCTCTTTGCTTTGATGTTGCTAAACAGAACTTTATCCCCATCCATTTGTTGTTGCTTTATTCTTCTTAGACTATATTTGCACTTAAATATTTGCAATTCCCAGAATGGTTTCCCAGTTGTAGACAATTCAGAGAATAATCAAGGTAATGCTATATCCTCTATCTTTAATTAAATACTTCCCTTCTGTTACGCTTTCTAGAGATGGAACTTAGTACTTTTGGTGATACTTATAGATGCAGAAAACTGACTGTATCTGTTTTGAAGGTGCAACTATAGTATTACAGTATAACAGCATTGATGACTGTATTTCTTAAGAACTGAATGACTATGAAAGAACTCCCTCCCCCAAAATATTCAGAATTTCTTTCCTCAGCTCAGCCTGTGCTTTGCTCTTAGAACCAGTGCTGCACTGCTGCAGGAGCTTCTCTGTCTGTGCTTCATCTCCACTTTGTGATGAAAGAGCTATTACTTTGAGAATAACACACATGTGTAGCAGACGCATTGTTCGTTTTTTTTCTTGTGTATTTATTTTTTTTTTTTTTTAGGGAATGGCTAAATTTTTAAAGATATGACTGACTGCTATAGAAATAGAACAGAAATAGAAACCACACATCCAGTAGTATTCAGCAAAGAAAGAAAGCATTCTTTCACTTTGTAAAAATACATTGATACATTGCATGATGACAAGATTCATAATGAATGAACAGCCTTGTCCAGTAAAAATTTTTTTGCTGTTTGGCATTTAACATTTTGATTTGAGCGTTTCTTGTTACGGAATGGTATATTATTAGTCTGTAATAACTTCAGGAAACTTTCACAACACACATTTACCAAGACTTAACAACATGTGGCTTGTCACATCTTCCTTCTAAGATCTTCAAAGGTAACTTTCTGATTTTTGTCATGCCATGCTCATTAAATTAACACGTAATGTAGAGCTCTCTGCCCCTTGGAATCCAGGTGTTTTGACACATCTAAGATTAGGCAGGACTGCTCAATTCAAATCTCTCCAGTAGAAAAGGGCTTTTCTCACTTGATGGGCAAGCTGGCCATCCATTAGGAAAAATTAATTCAGCACTCAAGGAAAAACATCCTTTACACAGGTTAAGATGTTTCATGAAAAAGCTTGGAAAAGATGTCAGCCCCTGGTGAGAGGATCATACAGTTCTGAATGTACTGGTAGGTAGGGTTAGCACTGTTCATACAAAATCAAAAGGTCTTCATGGGTTTGAAAGAGAGATTTGTGAATCTTCACAGACATGCATTCTGCACTGTTTTATTCTACACTTTTGCAGTTTAGTGGAACATATAATAGATTAATGTAATGAGTTACTTATTGCTGTGGTTTAAGAACCTCTGGAAAACTTTAAAGGGCAGGTCACCTATCGTATGCACAGCCACAAGCTATTGAAGGTGGCGAAACAAAGTAAATTTTCTTTGTGGCCAAAGTGTAGTTAGGAGACAATGTAAGGACTTACAGTGCAAGGTTTGGGAAAAACAGGAAAAGCCATTGTTACTTGGCAGGATGGATCTGAGTGGCAGGAGCTGGAGGGTCATGAGACTCATGACTCAGCCCAATTGGTTGAATTGAGAGCTGCTGTCATGGCATTTCTGCAATTTTCCCAGGTTCCTTTCAATTTGGTCACGGATTCTGCCTATGTGGCAGACATAGCACAACAATTAGGTTACTCACTTTTGAAAAAAGTCAGCAGCGCTGCTTTGTTTCATTTGCTGAAAGCCTTGTGGTGTGCCATTCATGCCAGAGTTCATCCATACTACATTCTGGACATTAGAAGCCATACCAATCTGCCAGGGCTCATAGCGAATGATGAATTTTTTCATCAGAATGCACATTTTCATTAGAACTTTGCAGAAGCAGTCTCTGTTGACACCAACTGAGGCTCGTGACATTGTCAATGCTTGTGACGATTGTCATGTACTCGCTGTGCCTTTGCCAGCAGGGGTGAATCCCAGAGGCCTTAAGGCCTTGTAGATTTGGCAGATGGATGTCTCCCAAATTGCCAAATTTGGCTGGCTCTAGTATATGCACTTGTTGGCTGACACCTTTTCTTGGGCTATATGGGCTTCTGCTCACACTGGAGAAAAAACCTGCGATGTCATTGCCCACTGGAGGCAGGCCTTTGCCCTTCTAGGCACACCTTCTGCTGTGAAGACTGACAGTGGTCCAGCTTACGCCTCACAGGAAGCGTGGCAGTTCCTGCAGTTTTGGGGTGTGTCACACAAGCTTGGTATTCCACACTCCCCAACTGGTCAAGCCATTGTTGAGCGTGCTCATGGTACTCCGAAGTGGATTCTTCAGAAACAAAAACGAGGAATACAGGGTGAAACCCTGCACAGCCAGTTGGCAAGAGCCTTGTGTACAATCACCTTACGGTGCTGCAGATATTCAAATAAAAGTGAAAGTCATCAAGTGGAGGAATCTCCAAGTGAATACTCAGATGCAGATGATGTGAGTGATTGCTTGGATGGTCCCTCCACAAGCAGACACTGAACACCTTGCATTTTTTCTTTTCTTTTTTCTTGTTTTTTTTAAACTGAAAGGGTGAGATGTAGTCTGGTTTCCGGCCTGATGTTTTGGTTGTCTGATGTTATTTCCCAGGAAAGTGTGATAAACACGATGGAATATTTTTATAACAATATCTATGTTATTCATTCCTTCTGGGAGGAGGGATTTCTTTTTGATGTCCCACTGGTTTGACCAGTGTGAGTGAAAAGGTTTGCCTTTGTTTCACCAATTGCATTGGCTGTGTAAAATGTTTTATAAGGGAGAGCCACCCCTAATTAAAGTAGTCATTTTTAGCCTTCTGAATCACAGAGTCCATGTCCTGTGTTATCTGACACAATGACAAGGAGGGGATTGAGGATATGCCTTACACTTGGGCTAAAATTCTTTTTGCAAGGTTATGGTGAAGATATATTTGGTATATCTGACTTCGTTTTTTTTTTTCCTGGAACTCATGGAAATGCATTGGTGGATGTAGTGTTCTAGCACAGCTGTGAGCCGAGGCACCAGTATTGAAGCAAGTAAATGTTGCTGTGATCCAGTGAGAAGCTTGAACAGAGAGACATGAGAAATGTTGCCCTAGGGATATTAGTAGAAAACCTCAGTTCCCAGAGATGGACGAAGAGAACTTTTGTTTTATACTAGAACAGATCATCCTTAAAATAGCACCCCATAAACTGACATGGCCCATGAAAGCAGCTGTGTGAAAGTCGCAAGGCATGGGAGGGACTTTCACACTGCAAATAGATTCTCCTTTCGGGGTGGCTGATTTGCTGTGACACTGAAGCCACAAGAGAACTGTTTCATGTGGAAAAGTCTCCATGGGATGGCAAGAGAGACTCCTCTCCCTAAGCGAACTGAAGAAAGACTATTTTAGAGGTAGTAGACTGAAAGTTCCAGGTTTTGTCTCTTTACACTGTCAGTGAGAAAGAAAAGAGGGTGTGTGGGGGAGGAGAAGTGCCAAGAGGCTTTGCTAATTGCTTGATACTCCACTCTAATTTATAGTGTTTCAAGATCAATATACAGCAGAATGTTTCAAAATCTACATTAGGTCAATGCAGTCTAATTCTTAAGCCATGAGCATTTAAAATTAAGTTATATACAAAAAACAAGCAAATAAATTCAATGTAGGTGAAAGCAATGTCTTATTTTCCTTCACTAGTTCTTAATATTTTAGAGAAGAATAACCTGACTGCTTGGAAAGAGGATTGATTTTTGCAGTCTGGAGCTTTACACCTTCAATAAATGCAAAGACTGGTGAATACTGCAGCATGATACTAATAGTAGGCAATGAGGCACTGCTAAGCCATTTCCTGGTTGATTTTTCATTTGTATTTAAATAAAAGTGATTGGTCTGACATTGAGGAAACATCAAAATTAAGTGCTTTTAATATTACATCTTTGTCAAATGTAGGTTATTGCATCCAGAACTTGAAAAGCGACTGAAGCAGAAAACAAAAAAGGAGTGTATGCTCAGACTAGCTAAATTTCTTAAGAAAATGAAGCTAAGAATTGTATCTCCCTAAATACATTTGTATCAAATCTGATTCCTAAGAATACATATGCTTAGCATTGGTGAAGAAAGCAAACTAGGGCGGGAAGGATCCAGCGCAAGGGCAATGGAACTGATGAGGGGTCTGGAGCACAAGTCTGATAAGAAGCAGCTGTGGCAGTTGGGGCTGTTCACCCTGGAAAAAAGGAGGCTCAGGGGAGACCTTATCACTCTTTAAAACCCTTGAAAGGAGGTTGTGGCCAGATGGCAGCCAGTCTCTTCTCCCAGGCAAGTAACAGGACAAGAAAAAGCACCCTTAGTTGTGCCAGAGGAGGTTTAGATTGTATATAAAGAATTATTTCTTCCCTGAAAGGGCAGTCAGACATGGAACAGGCTGCCCAGGGAAGTGGTGGAATTGCCTGTCTGGAAGTGTTCAAAAGGCCTGTGTATATGACATTTATTCTCTTAGCCACCTGACACAACTGTGTGTATACTCTTTCAGTCTAAAGCCATGCCCTTCTCCTATCTTTATATGACCTTGTGAAAAGTCCTCTCAGCACTCTTGTAGCCTCAGCCTAGGTACTGGAAGGTGCTATAATGTCTCCCTGGAGACTTCTCTTCCCCAGGGTGAGAAGCCCCAGCTCTCACAGCCTGTCTTCATAGCCGAGATCTCCAGCCCCCTGACCACCATCGTGGCTGTCCATTGACAGCTCCAGGAGGTCCATGTCCTTTTGCTGGGGGTCTCAGCAGTGAATGCTCCAGGTAAGGTCTTATGATAGCTGAGCACAGAAGAAGAATCATCTCCCTGGACTTGCAGGCTACACTTTTAAAGTAGCCCAAGACATATTTGTCTTTCTGGGCAGCAAGCTCACATTGCTGGGTTACAGCAAGCTTCTCATCCACCAACACCCAAGTTCTTCTTCCCAGAGCTGCTCTTAGTGCAGACATGTTGGTTGTTAGTCATGTCCTTGTTTTCTACATGCCTTACCATAGTTTTGAGAATGATCTGCTATGAGATCTTGTTGGGTGCTGAGGTGAGACTCACTGGCCTCTAGTTCCCTGTCTTCCTTATTTCCCATTTTAAAAATGAGGATCACATTTCCCCTTTTCCAGTCATGGGAGATCAACCTGACCATCATGTCTTCTCAAATACAGTGGCTTAGCCTTTTTCTCTACCGGTTCCCTCAGGACCTGTGGATGCATCTCATCAGAACCCATGGAATTTTGCACCTTCCTTAGATATTCTTGAATCTGATCTTCTCCTACAGTGATGGTTCTTCATTTTACATATCCCTGCCTTTTTCTTCTGTGACTTGGACAGGGAGGCTGGAGTCACTTGCCAATAAAGACTGAGGCAAAAAAGTCATGAAGTACCTCAGCTTTCTCCATGTCCCAGGTAATCTCCTAGATTCTTCTGGAGAGGCCCCCACACTTTCCTTATTCTTTCCTTTACTACTGATGTACCCATGGAAGTTTTTATTTTTGTCCTTGATATCCCTGGCTAAGTTTAATACTATTAGTACTTCATCTTCCCTAACTGACTCCTGAATACTCTGACTAGTTCTCTGTTTCTCTCCGAGAATACCCATCTTTACTTCCACCCTCTATAGGCTTCATTTTAGTATTTGAGTTTCCATGAACTCCTTGTTCATCTAGGCAGGTCTCTTCTGGGTTTGCCTGACTTCCTTTTTGTTGGGATGCATTGTGCATGAGCTTGGAAGAGGTGGTCCCTGACTATTAACCAGCTTTCCTGAGTCCCTCTCCAGGCCATTGTCCCATGATATTCTAAGAAGAAGACCCCTGAACAGGCCAAGTCAGCTATCCTGAAGTCCATGGTGGTGAACTTGCTGTTCTCCTTCCTCATTGCCCCAAGCATCTTGGACTCCACCATTTCATGGTTACTGAAGCCCTTGAGCTTCACATTCCCCACCAGCCCTCTCCTTGTTGTTGAGAATAAGGTCCACCATAGCACCTCTCCTCACTGGCTCCTCTGTGACTTGGAGAAGGAAGTATTCAAGGCATGCCTGGAACCTCATGGATTTCCTGTGCTCTGCTGTGTTGTTCCTCCTTGTGAACATGAGGCTGCTCCTCTCTCTTGGTGGAAGGACTCTTCTCCTTAGTCGTGGTCAGGCAGCCTGTTGCAGAACCCCATTGTAATGCCACCTGCCCCTGCCCTCCCTTTAATCCCGACCTATAAGCCTTTGGTTGGCTCCTCATCCATCTCCAGGTGGAGCTGCATGCATTCCAATAGGACAAGACATTCCTGAACCCAGGCATAGAAGTTGCCCTCGCTATCAACCAGAAGGTGACTTACAGGCCATTCCTTTGTGCTGCCCCTCAGGTCCTTTCTTGCTGACCTCTCATCCCTCTAGACCGAGAATCTCTTGCTGGCCCTGGCATCAAAATAGTAAGAGATGGATGGGCTGAGGTTGCCCTTCCCTCAGCAACTACAGTAGCTCTTAATGTCCATATGCAGTGACTACATCAGTCCTTACTGCTCTTCAGAGATAGAATCCAACACTACAACTTTTTGTCGAGTGGGAGAAATAGAAAATTATGAATAATCAAATAGAAAATTATGAATAATGTTCTCTATGATATTAGAAAAAGGTCCAAACATAGGAAAGCTTAGCAATGATACAAGCTTCTTGGCTCCTGCAACGATCCACTGAAATTTATTGGCCAAATTTTTGTATACTATTACAATTTTAACACTTGGGGCACAGGGAAAAGGCAGGGTGGGAGAGGGGGTGATATTCTTGGCAAAAGAAGATAAAATAGTGGTGCTAACACATACATCCTGACTCGAAGGCATAGGTGCATGTCTCAATGACAGTCATTTATAAAGAAGCACACACATGTTCCCAGGATGTGATAATTCTCAATAGCATCTTAAATGCATCATAAATTGTTCCTTGAAATATTGGGCAGAAGCAGATATCAGGCATGCACGTTTTCCGACTGAGCAGATTGTCTGTAAAAATTAGGAGCTAAAAGCTACCTAACAGAGGGCACAACCTGAATGGTCTTCCATAAAGTGGCCTATTTCAGCTGTGACCCATTCTTGCATGTACTTCACATGAAAGCACTGTGGAACATTCTACTCCGTACGTAGCAAAGCGTGACCCAAGCTGGAGCTTGGCAGCGTCTCG
This sequence comes from Sitta carolinensis, assembly GCA_032173965.1. Taxonomy (NCBI): domain Eukaryota; kingdom Metazoa; phylum Chordata; class Aves; order Passeriformes; family Sittidae; genus Sitta; species Sitta carolinensis. Next base: position 75,169,778 of record CM063313.1, read on the forward strand.
CAAATGTGCTTAATGGTGCTAGCGGGCTCACGCAGAAGAGCGGACGGGGCTGTGCTGAACAACGCGGATGCCGGGGTCGTTTGGAAACGGAGATCTCCCTTCGCCCCGCACTCCCTCTCCTCCAGTTCCCAGCCGCCGCGGGGCGCGGGCAGAACGGCGGAAGCCCCAGGCAGCCCTCCCTCCTTTCCTCTCGCTTCCTCCTCCAGCCTCTTCGCTTCCCACGGCGGAGGCTGCCACACACCGACCGCCGACGGGGCGGCGGCGGCGGCAGCAGCGGGAACATCGGTGCGCGGCGCCTCCGAGCGGCCGCGGGGCAGCTCCCGCCGGGCCTCGCCTCGCCGGGGGCAAGCAGCGGGGCTGCCCCTGCTCGACGAGAGCGGAGGGGCGGCGGCCCCGGCTCGCCACGGGTCCCGAGCGGCGGGGCGGGGCGGCCGGCGGGGGCGGAGCCGCGCCCGTGACGCGGCGCTCCGGCGGCGGCGGGGCTGGCGGCGGCGGCGGCGGCGGGCGGGGGCTCTCTCGGCGCGGAGCTTGTGCGCTGCGGCCCCGGGCGCTCCGGCCGGAGGAGGAGGTGCCAGACTCCGGCGTCGCGTGCGGGAAACAAGGGGGAGCGGAGCGGCTTCTGAGGCGGCCGGAGGAGAAGGAGGAGGAAGGGAGCGGGGAGCAGCGCTTGGTCTGCTCGGCGGTGCCGCTGCTGCCACTTCCCCGCTGGGCGCTCTCCTGCCCGCGAACTCGATCCGCTCCCGGAAACTCTCGGCTCTCCTCTCAGTCGCGCCGGCGGGGTCTCGACACGTCTCTCGGCCCCCGGCGAGGCGGGCGTGGGAAGGGGGTGCGGGGGTCAACTCTTCGCACTTATCCGGAGAAGGATTTGGGCCGCCCCGCTCCGGGGGAGGCAGCGCCTGCGGTCTTTACCGCCGTGGTCGAACTTTCGCCTCCGATCGCGGGGCGGCGAGAGGGGCCCGGGAGCGCCGGCCGCGGCGGGAGCAGCGCGGCCACGGCGGCGCCGGCCCGGCAGCCGCGGAGATGAAGCTGAGCCGGCAGTTCATGGTGTTCGGCAGTGCGATCTTCTGCGTGGTGATCTTCTCCCTGTACCTGATGCTGGACCGCGGCCACTTCGACCACCCCAAGAGCCCCCGGCGGGAGGGCACCTTCCCCAAGGTGAGCGGGGCGGCGGTCGGGGCGCGGCGGGCGGAGGTGGAGGGGAGGGCGGCCGCGCCGCCACCACCGTCCCCTGGCCGTGCCGCTGCCGGAGCTGCCGGAGCTGCCGGAGCTGCCGGAACGCCGAGGCGCGGCGGGGACGGGGCGCGGCGGCTGCGGAGCCCGCGGGCGGGGGCCGAGCGGGGCCGCCTGCGGGCGGCGCTGGCGCTGGCCCGGCGCGGGGCTGCGGCGGCTGCGGGCATAGCCGGGCGCGGGGTCTGGCGGGGCTCGCCCGGCGAGACGGGACGGGCGGGACCGACCGGGGCCGCGCCGCGGCTGTGGCGGTTCCGTGGCTGGCAGAGAGGGGAGCGGGACGTGCGCGGGCACGACGGGGACAGCTGAGAACTCGGGACCTCAGCCGTGTCAACAACAGGTAGGTTTAGGGAAATAACTTGGTGGCTTCTTTCCTTTCCGCTGAGCCGTTCTTTGGAGCCGTAACTGGCTTACCCGACTGCTCCTCATGGTTAAACGGCGCAGTTCTTCAGTTCTTCACTTTCCTGTGTTGGCTGCGTGGCAGAGAAGTTTAAAAGCTTTGTGTCGTATTCCAATAAGGAATGTTTGCCCGTGAGAAGAAACACGAATTTCAGAGAGGACGTGGTTTGCTCTGCAGAACGGCAGAATACTGCTGGCTATACACAGCTGTGTGTTCGTATAGGAAAAAAAACCCCAGCAAACCCCCACAACATAGAAAACAAAGTTATACCTGATTATGTTTGCACGTTTTGCACTTACTTCTATTTTTATTGGAAACAAACTGAAGTAAAATATATTTTAGTACTGGAGTGAGACTTCAAGTGAATAAAAGAACTCTAAAGGCTTAGTTAAAAAGTAGCAATTATCACTAGTGGTTAGAACCACTCGTTTCATTCAATGCAAAAGTAATGACTGATATAATTTTTTAATGGTAAAGAAAAACCTCGAGTTAAACGTAAAGAAAGAGCATATCTGTTCTGCCTTTCTTCCTTCAAGTTACAGTTCAGAGGTCAGCCTTTAGTTTTTGCAGGGAAGAAGAGAACAAGAGGAAGAGGGGAGGAGCAAGACAAGGATGGCTACAGTAGCTGTGTCTGTTCAATGTGTAACTCCGGCAGCAGGATAATGCCACGTGGTGCCCTTGTAACAGCTAAGTACAAGTGCTGCTTTGGGGACAGGGGCAATATACATGAGGAAATCACTTAATGTATCATTATTCCACCAGCTGAGTTCAATACAGGTGAAGTATGGAACAGGAAAGCTCATCCATGGGTGTTGTTTCTTATTTTTAGTGTTAGATTTTGGGTTGAAATACTTGAGTGAACAAGGAAGATTTATTAGACATATTTTGTCTTCCATTGTCAATGTCTTGCAGTTGAAGTTCCTGTCTGTTCCTGTCCTACAGTATAATCCTGGTCAGAGGTGTAACATGGTCTTGCCTCTTGTGACCATGAGTTTTGGTTCCTTAATCTGTTTTCAGGCCTATTCCTTATAGATGGTGTAGCCAGTTAGAGATAAAAATTTATCCTTTCATCCTTCTCCTTCCCCTTGGTCTTCTAGAACGGTCTGTCAGTGTTTACTCTTCTTTACTTTTCCATGCTTAGATTTCTTTGAAGCTTCTGATTCTCACTGGAAAAACTTCGGCCTCTCACTGGTCCTTTCTTTGGGTGAAACAGTTACCTTTTCCTTTCTTACTGCTTTGTCTTTTGAGAAAGATGAAATTCAAATGTTTTACTTTGTTACAACTGTGAAACCTCTGGCACCTAGCAAATGCTTTCGGAGTTTTATAACATTAGCTAAAATAAATGCAAAAGATAAAGAGTGGAATAGAAACCTCCAGAAATATATGAAAGAAATACTTTAATACTACTACCTCAGCTGACAAAAAGTTGTTTGTGTCAGTGCAGTGTTGCCAGAGCTCAAAGTACCCTAAGTGAAACTAGCCACAGATGTAAAAGCCCCAGGCTGGCTTTGTTTGTAAAAAACTACAGCAGCAGTTGATTTAAGAATGCATTCTCTTTCCTGATGGCAAAGGTCAAAATTTTTTAGCTTAGAAAAAGGAATTAAGACTTTTTTTTTTTTTTTTTTTTTTTTTCAATATGTTACTGGTTTGATTTACTTCATGCCTCTCTGATTTGGCAACGTGCTTTGCTTTTTCTCTGTGCAGTTCTGCTAATAGCACACGTCACCTTTCATGTCCAGGAAGTTGCACATTGACTAGTTTGTTCTTTCTGACCTACGTGGCTTAAAATTAGCTCAGAGAAATGGGTACTTCTGGAAGCAGTCTCTTGTTTATCTTATAAGCATTTGCGATCTATGTATTCTATTTGAATTCTAGCAGAAAGAGATGGGACAGGCTGGTAGTGCCTGTTGAATTGTATTCACCTAAAGTGTCATGCTAACTGGTGCTAGTAGTAAAATGCTGCTCCATTTTTATTACCACGTTTTTTCCAAAGCAAGGTGCCTTTTCTTTGTGTGGTCTCAAGGTAGCTTGCAACAGATTCAGTCTTCTTTTAGTCCTCTCAGTGTAGGCCAGGATAGTCAAGAGTGTCCTTACAGAACTTGCTTATGTAGTTCGAGAGCTCAGAAAACCAACAAAAATATCTTGCAGAAATAATTTTTTCGGCAGGATCTCCCAAGATGGATGACTGTCCATAGGCAGACGGCTTTATGTTCTCTTTAACCAAATATTTGAATGCTTTTCACTGTGGTACTAAACAGAACCCATGACCAGGCCTGGGACACAGCAGTAACTTTGTGTCCTTTCTGGTATTTGTGTTGCAAAAGCTGGCATCAGTAGTTAGTTTCACTGTGATTGCCACACCTGTCTATGCTAGGGTGGCATCAAGACAATTATAATAACGCTTTAGCTAAAGTGGTTTATAGCCTTGTTATCATTGGTGGTGCATTTAAACCATAATAGCAGAAGATCTCTGCGTTGCCATAGAATGGAAGCAACTGTTAATTTGGGGAAAAATAGGTACCTATAATACCCGTAGATCAAGGCTTACCGATCAAGGCTTACCGACCTCTCCTCTGTAATTCCTGCAGGTATCTTTGTGGATCCTGCTTGTTTGTCAGTGTATATTACTCTGGTGGTGACCATATCACAAGCTCTGTCTATCTGAGCCTGTTCCTAGCCATGGGATGGTCTTGTCTCACGACACATATCAGAATATGATGAGCCCTAGTGTCTTTTCTCAAGGCTAGGAACCATATTACAACATTGTGCAGAGAAGAGGTCAAGGTGCAGGGAGAGCTTTAAGTGTATTTTTAGGTTATTATTTTACCAGTTGTCTGTACAGATCATTGTGTAAGATTCTTCTAGTTGAATATAGTGGAAAAAGGGCTGAGTGTATTGCTTTTGCTAGCAATAATAAAATATTCTCTCAGAAATCTTGTGTGACTGGAGACTTGAGGGAGATTCAAAGTGGTGTTTAGTCCTATGACATCACCTGTGCAGCAAGTGTCACGTACGAGTGATGTGTGGGCTAAATTGATAGCTACTAAGTGAAAGCCACATTCAATTCAAATCTGAGAAGACATCCATAAGCAGCTCACTTCGTAGAACTTGTTTTATTGTACACAGATGAATACCAAATACTGATAAACCTGTATGAATCTGTTCTGGATTTTGGACTCATACGGAAGAATAAAAATAATTAGCCTAATGGCATGTGGGGTATTTTTAATTCTAAAGTCTCTCCTAAGCATGCATGGCATATACTAAATGTCCAATTAAAAAAAAAAAAAAAGAAAGTGGAAGGTTTGTTTGTAGTAGTGTCTTGCATCAGAAATACATGCTCTTTATATAGTCTCACAATGAAAGTTAATTTTTTGTGAATTTTATGGCTAAGCAAGGGGAAAAGGCATCACACTGAATCATTTTCTGTCACTACCTGACAGATAATGCTTTGAACTTGAGCTTTTTCCTCCAACCACTTTTTCATGTGGCTTGGTTTAGTTTTTATGGGACAATATCTCTGCGCTCTGAGAAATGTTGTTTCTGGAAACACATTTTTGAAAATCAAGGCTGCTATGTTTCTGGTAGGTAAATGGACCGGTACCAAGGAATGATTTGTTTTGTCTTTATTTTTTTCTTTAAACTTTATTAAAGGGCAAAGCAGAAACATACAGCAACTCCCATGCTTACCATTTTCTTTCTCCTAAACAACTGTTATTTGAGTAAGATCTCTTTGCTCCCTCAGTGGATTTTTTTCCCCTACCTCCCTCTTTGACCACCATTATTTGAAGCATACTCTCGTGTGTTAACTGCTTTTATGAACTCACCAATTGCACTGCATCAAAGAGAGGTGATCAAGTAAAGTTTTTGGGGGTTTTTTGGGGTTTTTTTTGGTGTTTTTTTTTTTGGTGGTTTTTTTTTTTTTTGGTGTTTTTTTTGTGTATGTTTTTTTTTTTTTCATTCCTGTGTCCTTTCAGCAAATCATTGTGTCCTGGCAGTTAGTAGTGCTGAGGTAGCCCTTCCCCTGCCGTAAGGCAGCTGCCTTCCATCAGCCCTGACTCTCCTCTGGGCTCGTGCTTGGTAGGTACCATGCCCCATGGATACACTACACACACCTTTTCCAGCTAAAACTTTGCTGTATGCCTGGCCATAGTGAAGTAGCTGAAATCAATTACTCACATGGAATATGAATACACATGTTTTGATGCTCCATGTTCTTAGTAACTGGTGTTTTTGTGAGCTCATCTGGGAGCTTTCTGGCCTTTGTTATATAGCAAGGAACAGGACTTCTGTTTGTAAAGTGTTGGAAGCAGTATGGTCAGACATTTTAGGAAATGTTTGTTTGTCTCTCTAAAATGAGAATAGTGGTAATTAAGGTTGTGCATCTTTTTGAAGTACTTATTTTTTGACCACTAAGCATTGAAGAACTGTGGGCACGGTGACTTTTACTATCATTCTTATGAGTTTTACATCAGAGGAGACTGAGTGCTGAGTGAAGAAATCCACGGAAGGAATCAATTTTTCTGGATTTGAAACATGTTGACTTATTTAAAAAGAAACAAACAAATTCCAAGTAACAACACTTAGCAAGTTCACAATCTAAAAGCCTCTGAATGTCATGGAAATGATCTTGAGTGCAAATAATGAAAATCTAGGGCTACTTTTGCTGAATTTCTAGTACTTTGCAAAGGAGGAGCAGCTGCCTTTATGAACATAATTACAGGTCGTTAACAATTCTTTTTTTCCTGGTGTTCACAGAGCATATTTGTTTTTGTTGCTTGCACATTTTGTGTAAAGCTCTGGCTAAGCAGCAGTCAAGCAGAAGCTATTAGCCTCCTTCAATTACAGTCTTTAAATCTGGTGCAAAATGTATTTTACAGAATACATAGTCTACAAAACAGTAACTCTTAACTATAATTGAGCATATCCTTCTGCTACCTAGAGTTATTGCCTAACTTAACTATAAACTAAACAGAGAGAGGTTTTCTAGTTTGTTCTTACTTGAGTTTTTCTTTGTCTAACGCATTATTTTGACTTGTTTGAATGAAAATAACCATTATTAAAGTTTCTACTCTTAATGGCAGATAAGTTGTCCTTCACTTTTATACTGATAGACATTTAAATAAATATTCAGCATAGGGTAGGGAGGAGAATCAACAAGATGAACACAAAATGTATCAGTAAAAGTAATAGTGACTATTTTTTCAGTTTAATTGACTTTAAACTAAATATTTCTGAAGGCAAGGAGAAAGAAGTCTAGGTCTCTGATGATGGTGTTAAAACTAGTCCCTAACAGCATTACATTTATTTGTCTCTGTAAATGACATGACACATAAATCTAGTGTAATAGTACATTAAACAGTCTTGTTATTGCTGCCTCTGGTGAAAAAGCAAAATGTGGAACTCCATCAGCTTAAAATCTATTTATCATGCTGTTGCATCTTTGGATCAGAACTTTCTCATTCTCTTAAGAAAGCAAACTTTTGTAGTTATTTAATTTGGAAGAATTCCAATGTCTCGGTAAAGTGAGCTTTCCTAGAAAAGTATTTTAATGGTAGGAAAATACTAACAAGGTTTCTTATGTTCTTTTCATTGTCACAAATACACATAAGCCCTGTGCACAGATCAGCAAAGCCTTCAAACCTTGTTTTGTCCTTTAACCAATATATTGTATGCTTCTTTTTTGTTCTGTATCCTGCCTTGCAAAGAGAATACATGCTGAAACTGTGTACTCAAATATTAAGCTTTGATGGTACATCAGGTTGCATTTTTAACTTTTACCTGCTTGGTTTTTTTCTGTGCAGGAGGCTTAATTGCATATTTAATATGTTCTGGTCACAGTAGAGTGCTCTGATAGTGACCAGAGAATGCCTCCTGGTGTTACCACCTTGATAAGCTGGCATCTCATCAGAGTTTATATCAAGATTTTGGCAAAGATAGCACATGATTTCTAGAGATGTACCTGGATATAGGCACTGGCAAGACTGCTGCAGAAAGCTGTTATGATGACTGCTGTTCAGTACAGGCAGAAAATGAGATTTTGAGTCCAGTTTCCTCACTGCTTACTGTAGTGAATTCGTATGGACAATGACCTCGAATTCCACATGCTTTGGAGAGCTCTGTCCATTGTGGTGCTCCACTTTCTTCACCACAGTTGTTTGGTATACCAGAGCCTCTAATTCAGGACACTGACAGCTGCTTTGTGGTCTCCTTTTTTTGTTCATGTGGGTGAGAAAGGGAATGGGTTCTGGTTGTTTTGATCCAAGCACTCAGTCCGAGTCTGGATGCAAATAACCAAATTCCAGCTGATGTAATATGAGAAGTTTCTTATCTGTATTTCTTCTCTGCCTACCTGTTTGTATGAGATCTCATCTGTGGGCCTGTCATACTCCCACATATGACATAGTCCCACATGACACACTCATGTCTTTTCATGGTGAAGTGGTCACTAGTGGTCTGTTGAAAGCCGCTGCTGCACTTAGAGGAGTTCACTCAGGAAATGAAAATTCCAACTAGCATCTTTTCTACAATGTACAGTGTTTAAATAGGAGAAACTGAACACTCTCTACTTCCTCAGAATGAAACATGTTGAACTCTCATTGTGTTACTGGGTTTTCCTCTTTGTGTTGGGTGTCACTGTGCTCCTTTCTGGAGGGTCCTTGCTGCAAATCAGACTGGTGTCAGAAGCAAATGAAGGACAAGCAGAGGGCAATGGGAAAGCAGACTGCTCTGGAGTATTTGGTGCATGAAAACTGCTGAAGGGTTCAGAGTGACTGAAGCATAAGGAGCTGTTTATGTAGCTGATTCATGTGGTGATAGTGGCAGGTTTCTCAGGGCAGCTAACAGGTGTGGACATTTCTTGTTCCAAATTGGAGGAAGGTGTGTGGATCTGTGTTGCTTTCACATAAGAAAATTCTGTTGTTAAAGTCCAACCCTGTGTAACCAGAGGGGTGGTGGACAGGTGTGCTGCTCATGTGATGCTATTCTCCATCCAAAAGAGCTGTAACTACTTTCAGTAGATTTACTGGCACTTTGAGCTTCCTGTAGAAGTGCTTCCTTTGCTGTGTAGTAACAGGAAGATTAGCTTTATTGCTTTTAATAAAACCTTTATTTACACATTCATCAATATACAAAGACAGGGTAAAATGAAAGAAAGAAACTTACATCAATGTTGTTACAATCTTTTTAATTGGTTGTGTAGGCCAAGTGATTTACATTACTTTTAGTTTCCTTATGTTAAAAAAAGTATATATATTAACAGAGCATCCTTTACTATTGTTCACCTGTACTAGGATATACTTAGTGTATCTCAAATTTTCTGTGCAAATAGGCATTTCTCAGTCTTGGATCAAGGTTGCTTCTTTTCTGAGAAGACTTGATCCTGTGAAGTCAGGGATAGTTCTGCTAACATTTATGACTTGTGTATCTAGTAAAGTTTTGCTATTCGGTATCTACAAAGCCATGCAAAACCCAATATTTCAGACAGAATTAGTTAATGTAAAATTAGTTAATATAAAATAATTTAATGTAAAATTGGTACATCTCTGCTCAGAGTAAAAAAAGTTTTAAAAATCTCCCTGCTCACCCTCTAATGTGTGGAAAAATTGAAAACTTAATTAAAAAAAAATAATGTTGGAGTATGGTTTTAGTAATAGAGAGGATCTCTGTGTTCTTTCTTTTAATTAGACCTATTTGGTGTCCCCTGTAACATGCTTCTAATCTGTTTTTCTGGTAAGACAAGGTCTGTTACTGGCAATTAATAAGATAAAACAGCTTTAAAGTAACTTCAGTTTGTTATTGTTTTGCCTTGACATTTGAAGTCGGTTGCTTTCCTTTAAAAGTGTTTAAACTGAATTTATTTTCATCTGTTAAATTCATTGTTTTGAAGAGCTGCAGTGTTTTCCATATTCAGCTCATATTTTGAAATAATTTACTACTGAACAGGAAATACCTATTTAAAATGAATAAGAAGAAAAGGTGAATGTACAATGAAAATAGACTTAGCTTTTGCATAATTTGGATCCATGTGCAATTTTCACCTTGAGAATGGATTCTTGACATGAATTATTTTCATACTGAATGAAGATTGGGATCCATTTCTAGTCTGGGACACTAAAGTTAATTCTCATGGATCCGTCATTTCACAACAAAAAGCAAAAATATTTTTGATGATCTCAAAAATTTGATTTCCTGTAATTTTAACTTGGGTATTGCATGAGTTCTTTGTAACATATTCTTAACCATGGCTTTATATTTCCTGTTTTGCAATCAAGTTGAGTTAGCAAATGGCATGTTTAAAAATTGCAGAAGAGAGGCATGATGTATCTCACAGTCTCCATAAAAGAAAGCAGGATTTTCTCTGTTAATGTCATCTGTAAGTTTCCACAATGGGAGGTCTTTGAAAGGATTTATTCCTCCAAATAACAGAAGATCTACCTCCAAAGTTAACATAACATACTTTAACAGACTTCTGAAAATCAGTGTCCTAGGTAGGCTTGCAGCTTACAAATTATTGCTGGATATATGTAACAACATATGAAGTCATTAATGTTTGAAGGTCATCTGGTAACAAATTGCTATTTGAGACAGGGAACTTAGTTTACAAAGAGAAATATTTATCACATAATAAGCAGTAAACTGGTAGAACTTGTAGATTTTTCAGGGTTTAAAGTATAGTAAGTTAAATGAAAGGTATGTCTTAAAGATATGAAATATGACATGACCTCCAAATTTGGAGGAAGTTTATGTCTGTCTTCTAGAGACTGGCAGTATATGCCAGTGGAAGTATCAATCAAACACTTATTTTATGAGGTTTTAATGTTTTTTGGGTTTTTTGTTTTCTTTTCCACTGTGTCTGTTGTCCTGGAGAGTGTATAATTGGCTAGATGATATAAACCAGATTGTTGGTGTATTCTGTGACCGGGTAATTGACAGGCTATTGCTTAGCAATGTAAAACTGTTTTTGTGTATGGAAATGCAAAATACTTCTAGAACATACATGAATGAGAATCAAAATTGTCAACAGTTGTCTGATTTTATAATTGTAGAGAGAGTGTTGATAGTGGTGGGACAGGTGGGACAGTGCTTTAGCTGCTTGCACTCTTGATAACTGAACTGTAGTCATGTGCAGTGACGCCGGGAAGGATTTGCTTGGATGGCAGCTGTACTGTAACTTCCTAGGAATCTAAAGATCAGATCCTCTGTTGGGCAACCTGTAAAGCCCCCACCAAACATTGCTTTATATATGTTGTTTTTAGATTGAGTGTCATAATAGGCTATTAGGCTTTGTGTAGAGAAACCTTTCTTACTTTCAAAACATCACAGATATTGCAAGGGAAAACACTAATTTTACACAGACGTTCGCACAGTATCTTTAACACATCATTTGAAAGATTGGTAGTTTCTTTTGTGCCACCAGGTGGCATGGGACTACAGTCTGGTTTTTTTTTTTGGTTTTTTTTTTTTGTTTTTTTTTTTTTTTTTTTTTTTTTTTTTTTTTTTTTTTCCCAGTATTCCATCATCTGCATATTGATTTCTTCTTGTTTTCAGTTCTCGGTTTTATAAGTTCCTAGAATTTATTTTTAAACTCTTGGGATTCTAGAATGTTGGTCCTACATTTCAATTAGCTTAATCTGGTTCTGTTGTCAAAATATGTATTTGACTTTTTGGGGAGCAATAGCTGTCCTGTGTTGCATTTTAAAACCTGTTACTGTTTTCAGGATGTATCAATTTAAGAAACAGAAACAACAAGCAGTGGATCAGCACTTTGCACAGCCCATAAAATGCGGAGATGAATCAGTAGGTTTAAAGAAATACTAAAAACTAAGAAGAAATACTAAGAAATACATATTGTCTGAAAATTACAAAGAGCTTCCATAAAGGTAGAATTACAGTAATGACAGTTTAGAATCAAAAAACCTGGTTGGTAGCTCTTGGTAAGGGTTTGGTTTTCATGTTTGATTTTTAGCTTTGTTTTTTGGGTTTAATTTTTATGGTTTTGTTTGTTTGTTTGTTTGTTTTGTTTTGTATTTTAAATTCCTGCAGGCTTCACAAAGTCATGAGAATATGAAAAAAATATACATATCAATTTAGAATGGAGACCTAATCTTCTGCAAACTACAGTGGCTGAAAATAAATATGCAAATATTTCAAGTGTATTACTGTTGAAAGGAAAAAAGTGTCACATACAGATGTTGTTTCTAATATTATACTATATTCCTAAGAAAATAAGGCAGTGGTGCTGGGAAAAAATCATTAAAATCGTAAGTCACAGAGTAGCTGTCTACTGAATCAATGATATTTGTGTTGAATGTAATGGTAAAATACAGATGTATGAAAATTCTGCAGGTTTTGCTGTTACAATAGTTGATTGCAAAAATATCTCGTTGTACATTGTATATTTAGGGGTCTGAATTCAGCTTTAATAATGGAAAGTGGCTGGGTTTTTTTTGTTTGTTTGTTTGGGGTTTTTTTGGTTTTTTTGGTTTTTTTTCCTCCTCTTTTCACTTCTTGTTACATTAAAATCTAAGGAAATAATAAGTATTTTGGCCTTTTTGATTCTGTAGAAGCCAGCACTTTCATGCCTGATAAAAAGCATCCCTCAAAAAATTTGGAAGGAGCGGCTAGTACATGAGAGGGTGGTGGTGCTTTGAGGTGTCTTGTTTGGCTGTGCTCCTTCCCACATTCCAACAATACAGTGATTAGGTGCTATTAAATTGCTTTGTGGGATCTGTCTCTTCCTTCCAAATTGCCCTGGAAGACGAGATGGCTTCTTTCAGTTCATACTGGTGTTATTCTGCAGCCTTCCTCTTGTGGAGCTCTCTAGAATATCTACAAAATCCTGTTATTTGGCAATTGGAAATGTCCTTCTGACTGAAAATGCCATTAGCTTGATCTCTCTTTTACAGGATTTTCTTGATGTTTGTAATGCTCCATTTATACAGATTGTTCCTATGATCAGGCTGTTAAAGGATCTCTTACTCCCATGAAGTTCTCTTGTTAATTTCTCTCAACTTTCGCTGAAAATCAGAAAAGTGGTATTTACTGAAATATTTTACGTGTAGTGGAAAAACCTGAAATGTTTACAATGTCCTCTTAATCCCATCACAACGTGAATGACTTGTAAAAAATTGCTTTCTGTTTGATGTTCTGAAAAATGAAAAGATGAGATTTTTAAAAATGAAAGACATGAAAAAAGTTGGATTAGCTATAGTTGCTACTTGACACTGAGATTTTAAAGAGTGTTTTTGTATCACTGATTAATTCTTGTACTGTGAATACAGGTTCACAGAGGAAAAATGTATCTTGCTATTTTCTCTTGTACTGAAAAGAGGTGTGTTGGGTGAGTTCCTTATTAGTTTGTCTTTATGTAAAATATAGAATAAAGATATATTTGAGTTTTCTGTGTGATCATACACTACTATGAAATTGGTTTTTTATTGTTGGGGTTTTTTTGGGTCTGTCAAGAATTTTTCTGAGAAATAATTAAACTTTACCTTTTTTTTTCCTCTCCCCCAGGGCCAGCTTTCAATATTGCAAGAAAAAATAGATCATTTAGAACGCCTGTTGGCAGAAAATAATGAGATTATTTCAAACATACGTGATTCTGTGATCAATCTGAGTGAATCAGTGAAGGATGGACAAAAAAATCCAGAGGCTATAAACTTCAGTCAAGGATCTGTTTCTGAGCTGTTTCCTTCTACTTCAGTTTTGCTTGCAGTTGATTCAGAGGATTGTTTGTTTGCTTCGAAAACTGGAGGTCACAGTTCAGGTGTACAGGTAAGCAGTGTGTTTTTCTCTCTGATTCTGGAGTCTTAGTTGTCACTATGTGTCTAATTCTGAAAATGTCAAGTTGCTGCTAAAAGCTTGGTACTAAGACATAATAGAATTGTTGAAGTGACTGCTGTGTTTAACAGATATTATGAAACTGTTCCTTTATATCTTTTTTAGAAGTTCTGTGGAAATTGAATAATGATTGTGAAGAGCCAACATTTGAGAAAGCTTTAAAGTTTTTTTTTAAAATCCAAAGAAAACATTGTTGGTTTTGTCCCATCAGTTCTTTGGAAACAATTTATTTGAGAGTCTCTTTGACTCTCCCCAAACTCTTCTAAAATAGATGAAAAGTCAACTGGAAATAGTGGATAGTCTTGGTTTGAATAGATTTTACATCTAGGGTCATGCGTAGATGAAGTTTGGTGGGAGGTCAAGAACATTCAAGAATTAGTAATTTAAAAAAAAAAAAAAATCTTAGGTCCTGTGTTCCCTTTTGAATGTCATTTCTGTATTTCAGCATTCCTATGTGTCTCCAGTTTGTATATGCACTTTGATCAGAAAGGAGGAACATATACCATGTTGACTGGTTGGCATGAACTGGGGAGGTTGAAGTTTTTAAAGCCAAACACTTCAAGTTGAATTTATTTTGCTTTCTGGTGATGCTTGTGAGTTCATGGACTCTTATATATTCAGTTTTAATGTAGTGATTCAGGAGCACTGAGAATACTCTGTGAAGTTTGTGATCTGTACTGTTTTTGTGAGTCTTATGGGAGTACTATAAATATTCATAGTACTCTAAAGCAAAGATTAAATGTTGAAGTCCAGCTTTATCATTTTAGAATTTAAAGTATTTCTTTTGCAGAAGAAAGACAGTGGAGTTCAGATAAATACATGTATTAGAATAATTGTAACCTCTGATGTATCATGCTTAATACCTTTGAACTCTTCACAGATAGGCACTACCTTAATGTCTTTTATAGAGAAAGTAGACCTTTTAAAGACAATATCTGAACACCTCTGTGTGTCTGATATGCATTAAGACTTCTGTGCAGGGAAATGAAATATCTGGACCTCTGGTTACAGGCTAACAGGTTATTCATCATACAATCTCTTACCATGGTAGGTGATGTAGTTTTTAATGTGCATTAAAAATAAGTTCTAGTAAATTAATTTTGAGATAAAATATTATCTTAAAATCTTGGGCATGTTAACTTGTAATGAGTGGAAGGTAAAACATACTTTCTAAAACTGCTCTTTATTTTTTTCCTTCCCACTTGCAGAGAACTATAAGAACATATAAGTCCTTTAACCCAATGCACCTACTACCTACCTAATGGGAGGCTGTTGTAGCTAAACTGCTTTTGGATAATTTCCTTTACTTTTAAGTATATTTGCATGTACATTAGAAGCAAACATACTGTTCCCCTACTCACACTTTCCTTTCTTCCTTAATGGAAGGGAGGGGAGGACTTCAATGTTCTCTGTGTCATTGCATTGCACCCTCTGCTCAGCACTGCCATCGTTAAGTAACTTTAATATTGCTTGTGTATACAGCTAGTTTCCCATTCCATGAGTCTAAACTGCATTTCCATTATGGAATCTAAGGCCTTGACTTTAGTAGAATTCCTCTAGCACCATGTTGTCAAGCTGATATAAATCACTGATCTAAACAGTAAAAATAAAACCAGTTGTATTCTTTTAATACTTTACCAACCCTGATGTATTCTGCATGCTCAGTTAATTTATTTGAAACATTTTCAATAATTATTTCAAGCATTTTTGAAAGAAACATGTGTTAATTGCTGCTGTTTGAAAACATTAACTTAAACCCACAGATTTCTACATTACTTTTCCCATGTTTGTCTCTCAGGTGGGTATGAGCGACTAGAAAGTAATAAGAGCTGATACTGGTCAGATTAAGTGTTTGGATAGAAAGATAACCTTACAGTATGAAGGCAAAAGCATCTTCACTGAATAAATCATGGAAGTTGATTATAGTCTCCCATAATGGAGAAACCATTGTAAGAAGGTATTCAAATATGGATTAAAAAAACTTTATGACAATACAGTGAGAAATATTGCTGGATTTGCTACTCAAAGACATGTGATTTCATAAAACAGAAAAACCAAGCATCACAGTTTCAGTTCGAAACCGGGCAGAAACAGCAACCGTGTGGTGGTTTCAGTTCGCCAACTTGAGATTTCCCAGGCAGTGCACCAGTTAATGTGGTGGGTCTATTTTCTGCTGTGAGATAGGATTAGGAGAAAAAGCAAAGCAGGCCTACATTTGAAAGGATATAAAGAAAACTTTATTAACAGAACTAAAAGGAAAATAACAAGAATCAGAATAAAACCTTCTCCCCAACCCTGCCCTCTCTCTCACTGATGCTGCACAGAAACACTCAGAATTCTCAGTCAGTTCTCTATTTCTAGAATAGTCTTTCTTCAGTTCACTTAGGGAGAGGAGTCTCTCTTGACATGCTATGGGAAACTACCCATAAGAAAGAAAACAGTTCTTGTGGCTTCAATTTCTACAAACAGCAGCCACCTGGGGAATCTACATTCATGACATTCCTCCCATCTTTCACAGCTTTTCCCACAGCTGTGTTTATGGGCCATATCCATAAACTTATTGGGGTGCTATTTTAAGGATAAGCCATTCTAGCATAAAAGCAAAAGTTCTCTTCATTCATTTCTGGGAACAGCGGTCTTCCCCTTTCATTCCCAGGGCAAGGTTTCTTATTTTTTCTCATCTCTCTCTATTCAAGATTCTCATTGGATCTCATTTGCTGCAACATCTGCTTACTTTAACACTGGTGCCTCTGCTCACAGCTGTGCTAGAACGTTACATCCCCCAGTGCATTTCCATGAAAAACGCCCCAAGTCTGATATATCATATATATCTTCGCCATAGCCTTGTAAAAGAACTTCAGCCCAAGCTCAAGGCATCTCCTCAGTTCCCCCATCTAGAATTTCATTCCTTCTTCACTGACCTCAGTCTCATGCTGATTCCTCTTCCTGATTTGGGAGAGTATTGGTGTCCGTAGGTTCATTTGTTCTCAAGCTTTACCAATTGAAAGAGTTTTACGGAGTCCTGCAGCGCTGAAATGTCAATCTAGTCAAAGCTCTGCATCGGGAACAGGCTCGCCGTGCCTCTGCTGGCCACGCGGTCTCTGTGGACACCGTGCGAACCGTGCCCGGCGCTCCTGTGCCGGGGAGCTGCAACCGGCCAGAGCTGCTGCAACAGGCGAGAGCTGCTGCAAGCAGAGAAAACTGCTGCAGCCGGCGAGAGCTGCTGCAGCCGGCGAGAGCTGCTGCAACCGGCGAGAGCTGCTGCAACAGGCGAGAGCTGCTGCAAGCAGAGAAAACTGCTGCAAGCGGCGAGAGCTGCTGCAGCCGGCGAGAGCTGCTGCAACCGGCCAAAGCTGCTGCAAGTGGCGAAAGCCGCTGCCCCCCGCCCCAGCCGCTGCCCCGCTCGTGTCCCCCGCCCCAGCCGCTGCCCCGCTCGTGTCCCCCCGCCCCAGCCGCTGCCCCGCTCGTGTCCCCCCGCCCCAGCCGCTGCCCCGCTCGTGTCCCCCCGCCCCAGCCGCTGCCCCGCTCGTGTCCCCCCGCCCCAGCCGCTGCCCCGCTCGTGTCCCCCCGCCCCAGCCGCTGCCCCGCTCGTGTCCCCCCGCCCCAGCCGCTGCCCCGCTCGTGTCCCCCCGCCCCAGCCGCTGCCCCGCTCGTGTCCCCCCGCCCCAGCCGCTGCCCCGCTCGTGTCCCCCCGCCCCAGCCGCTGCCCCGCTCGTGTCCCCCCGCCCCAGCCGCTGCCCCGCTCGTGTCCCCCCGCCCCAGCACAGCCGCCCCCGCGCTGAGCAATGAGCTCCCGGCCGTGCCCGGGCGCCGCCAGCCCGGCCAGGGGCCGCCCCGCGCCGCTCCCGGGGCCGATCCAGCCTCTGGCTGCCGGGGCCCGCTGGCTCTGCTGGGAAAGGGAGCGGCGGGCTCCGCCGGGAAGCGGCAGGGGGATGCTCGGCAGCCGCTCGCCACCCTCCGGGGACAGAAAACCTCGGGCGGGTGGAGCGGGGCTGGCCCGGACCCGGCCGGACACCTCCTCCAGGGCCAGAAGCCAAGAGAGCGCTCCCTGGGGTTTTCTGTCTTAAAATGTGTGTTCACAAAGGCATAGCCACTCTTTTTATTGGGTCAATTATGTGTCAATATCTAAAATTGACTACTGATTGGTTCTCTGTTACATCCGCAGGGAGGTAACAAGGCCCCAAACAGGGAACTATTCCATACCAAAAAATGAATCCATGCTAAATCAGGACACCCAGGTTGCTAACATGAGACCAAAAGATTCTCAGATGGGACAGCTGAAGGATGCTTTTTTATGAAGGAATTATAAATCAAGATATTGTTTACTTGCTAACTGTGCTGTTTGTAAGTAGGTAGAAAACTGTAATAGAGCTGGAAACTGAAAATAAGGCTGACTTGAGTATGGTATAATTTAAGTCAAGTTAAAGACTAAGGTGTAGGTTTTTCCCCAAAAGATAAATAATAGAGACAGGTAATAAACCCCCCAAAAATGAAGATGACTGGAGTAAATATGGATATGACCTGATGCTTTTTCAGTTTAATAGTTCAAGAAATATCTGACATTTGTGCTTAGAGAAGATGGAATTTTCAATGGCCATCGTGCTGAGCTGAAAGGTCTTTTAAGTAATACAGTGAGGTGTCTCCTGTGTTGTCCGTTTCAACTACTGAAGCATCTAACATTAGGCTTAGTAATGTTACTCTTTTTAAAAATGAGTCATGAATCACTCTTTGAAAATGTGGCTTGTAGAGGCACAATATATGCTTTTATTTCTTCTGAGCAGTAATTTCGTATTCACTGTCAGAATGTTATGATGTTTTCATGAGATTTATATAATTTCAGCAGTTTGAGTCCTTCAGTATAGAGAAAGAATAAACCCATAGAGAAAAAAGACAACTGATAACCTTCCCAATGTTTTAATAAAAAGCTTGTAGCAACATGGCTATCTACTAAAGCAGCCACAATGAAGACAGGCAACGTTCTTTTTTTAATTTCTGTCTGTCTACTGTTTTTACAAAGTCCTTTCTTAACTATATTAGTGTTTTATACTTAGACGTGAATCAAAATATCTCAATTAAATACTTTCTTTAACCTCTTTTGCTTTTTACTGACTGGAATTTATTCTTCACTTGCAATCATGTAAGTTGTTTGAGTGATGATGCAATTTGTAATTAATCCTTTGCAGAATTCCTACTGAGGATGGTGTTGTATGAAAGAAAAAAAAGATTTAGTGTCTCTCTTTTAGATGTCTTTTCATAAGTGTAGGGACTTCAGCCTGACCTGACTTTAGTTGATTACAGTGGAAATTTTTGATTTTTTCTTGTCTTTTTTTTTTTTTTTTTTTTTTTTAACTGCTTCTAATTAACCTTTGAATCACAAAATGACTGAATATTTAAGTTTTCCAGGGAACTCTGGGTGTCATCTGGCCCAACACCTGTTCAAGCAAGGCCACCAAGAATCAGGTGTCCAAGTGACTTTTCAGTGTATCCAAGGGTGATGATTGCACAGCCTGACTGGGCAACCTGTGCCAGTGCTTGGTCACTCTCACAGGGAAAAAGCTTTTCCTGATATTCAGGAGGAGCCTTCAGTATGTGTCCATCACCTCTGATCCTGTCTCTGGGCACCACCGGAAAGAGACTGGCTCCACCTTCTCTGCACTCTCTGCCTTTGGTTTTCTGTGTCCTCCTTCTTGCCATTCTTGAAGACAGGAGTGACATTGATTTCCTCTAGGCTTTGGACACTTCTAATCACCATGATCATACAAAGCTTCTTAAGCATGGCCTTGTAGTGACGACAGCCAGCACTTGTGGGTGCATCCCACCAGGGCCCACGGACTTAAATATGTTCAATTGGTTTAGGCATTCCATGGCCCTGTTTCAAGAAGGACATCTTCCTCAGACCAGTTCTCTCCCCTTGATTCCTGAAGGCTGATCTTGTGAGTAAGGCCTGAGGCAAAAAAGTCGTTCAGTACCTCAGCTTTTCCCATGTCCTGTGTTGCCAGGTCCCCTCCCTTGTTCAGAACCAGATCCTGGCCTTCCTTAAGTCACCCATCTGCTTACAGAAGCCCTTCTTGATGCCTTTGACATTTCTGGCTGGATTCAATCCCAATCGTCCTTTAGCTTTCCTAGCATCTTCTCTGGGTGCTCAGACAACATTTCTCCCTGTATTAGATTTGCTTGACCAGGTTTTGCTGGGGTGAGGCCAATGGGGGTGGGGGCTGTATGCCCTCTTTGAGAAGTTGCTGGAAGTTTCCCCTATGTCTGACAGCCGATGCCAGGTGGCTCCAAGACAGATTCACCTCTGCCAAGTTTGGGCCAATCACATGGTAGTAACACCACTGGGATAACAGATTTAAGATGGGGGGAAAAACCAATACTGAATTGAATACTGAATGATTGTGGACAGAAAAGAGAGGAGTGAGAGTATGTGAGAGGAAGAGCTCTGCAGACACCTGGGTCAGTGGAGAAGGAGGGGCAGGAGGAGCTCCAGGTGCCAGAGCTGAGATTCCCCTGCAGCTCGTGGTGCAGACCATGGTGAGGTCCCTGTGCTCCTGCAGCCCATGGAGATCCCTGGGGATGCAGAGTTCCCCGTGCAGCATATGGAGGACCCTGGCTGGAGCAGGGGGATGCCCAAGAAAGGCTGTGATGCCATGGGAAGCCCATGCTGGGCTCCTGGCAGGACCTGAGGCCCTGTGAGAGAGGGCCCCACACTGGAGAGGGTTTCCTGGAAGGGCTTGTGACTGGGGGGAGCCCAAGCTGGAGCAGGCTGTTCCTGAAGCACTGTAGTCTGCGTAAAGGGACCTGTGCTGGAGCAGTTCATGGAGAACTGTAGCCTATGGGAAGGGTTCATGCCTGAGAAGTTAATGGGGAGCTGCTTCCCATGGGAGGAGTTCCACACTGCAGCGTGGGAAGGACTCCTCCCTGTGGAGGAAGTGGATGGAGAAACCACCTGTGGTGAGCTGACCATAGCCCCCCTTCCCCATCACTCTGCACTGAGGGAAGGTAGAGAATTGAGAATAAAGTTTATCCTGGGAAGCAGGAAAGGCAGGGGGCAAGGTGTTTTTAAGATTTGTTTTACTTCTCATTATCATACTCTGCTTTTGATTAGTAATAAATTCAACTAATTTCTCTAAGTCAAGTCTGGTTTTCCCATGTTGATAATCAGTGAGTGATCACTCCTTGCCATTATCTCGAGTCAACAGCCCTTCATTATATTTTCATTATATTTTCATTATATTTTCATTATATTTTCTCTCCCCTGCCCTCTTGTAGAGGGGACTGACGGAGGGCATTGGTAAATACCTCAAATCCAGCTACAATCTCCCCCATTGCCTGTCTCTATCTTTACCCTCTGTCGGCTTCTTTTTTTCTGAATTTTGCCTGGAGCATCTTGTTCATCCATGCAGCCCTCCTGACATTTTTGCCTGAATTCTTACTTGTTGGGATGGACTTCTCTTCAGTTTGGAGGAGGCGATTCTTATTACCAGAGGTGATATTAACCGGTTTTCTTGGGCCCCTTTTCCATCCCAGGGCCAAATGCTGTGGGAACTTGTCAGCAAAGTGTCCAGAGCCTGTGCTTCTGAAGGCCATGGATGTGATTTTGTGTTTTGTACCCCTCCCTCCTCTACAGTCCTATGGGCACTGCAGCTGGTGCTGCCATTGAGCTTCACAGCCCTGATGAGTCCCTCACTGATGGCAAGTAAGAGGTCCAGCAGAGCACCTCTCCTCACTGCCTTCTTGGTCCCTTGGATTAGGAATGTGCTACTGCTGGATGTGCTACTTCAGGAGCCTTCTGGATGACACCCAGCTGTGTTGTACCTTGAGCAGATAACAGGGTCGTTGAAATTCCCCGTGAGGACCAGGTGCTGCAAATGTCTCCTCTACTTGATATCCCAGGTCAGATGGCCTCTTGCAGACATCTGTTACACTGTAATCTTAACTGGTCTGCTTTTTAGTCCTTGCCCATAAGTTCTCTGTTGGCTTCTTATCCTTAGAATCATTGAATCTAAGAAAATCAGGTGTGATTGTAAATGTGGCAGTGCTGTGTTCATCACTAAACAATGTCCCTAGGCTCCATATCCACATGCTTTTGTTTTATTTTCCAGGGTTGGTGATTCCACCCTTTCTGTGGGCAGCCTCTGCCAATGCTTGACCACTCTTCCCCTAAAGAATCTTTGCCTAATCTCCAATCTAAATGTCCCATTGGCACAGCTTGAGGCTGTTTCTTCTTGTCCTGTTTGTTACCTGTGAGCAGAGCTTAACCCCCACCTGCTACACCCTCCTGTCAAGGAGCTGTAGAGAGCAATAACGTCCTCCTGGGCCTCCTTTTCTCCAAGGTGAACGTTCCCAGCTCTCTCAGGTGCTTCTCATCTGACTTGTGCTCCAGACCCTTTCCCAACTCTGTTCCCTTCTCCAGACACACTCTGGCCCCTCAATATCCTTCTTGCAGTGATGGGTCCAAAAACCGGATGCAGGATTTGAGTTGCTTCATCAGCACCCAGTAGAAAGGGACAATCACTTCCCTGATTGTGCTGGCCACATTGTCTCTGATAGAGTCCAGGAAGCCTTCAGAGAGGCACCCCAGCTAATTTCCCAGGAAAGATTTTGGGGATTTCTGCGTGATTGTGCCTTGTAGGTGCTTCCTTGTTTATCTACAAATGTTGGAGGTGACTCTGTTTTATTTATTTCTTATATTATATTTTAAAAAAGTCCTTCCCCGTGACATCATTCCTGATCACTACTCCCTCACAGGGCTATTGTTAATTCTCTCTGTCCCCTGTTATTCTTAGCCAGAAGCTGTCCTCAATGGTTCAGCCATCTTCTGGCAAAGGTACCTCTGCTGCCCTTAGCTGGATCTCATCTCTTCCCAAGCAGACACAGATCTGGAAACAGGGTCAGAGAAGCCCAAACACCAACTCTGAGGCCAATTATTGATCTATACCAACAGTGTCCTCCTCTCACACTCTTACCCCCTCACTGGTGGGTAGAAGAGGACATCACTTGTGACCTTGATTACCTACAGAATTCCGTAGTCTGTGTTGCCTCTGGCAGTATCACTGATACCCACATGGAAGTACAACAAGGGATTGTAGCCATTGAGTTGGACAAGTTTCAAGAGTTCTTCTACAATATCAAAGATTCAGGCCTTTGCAAGGCAGCAACATCTCTAGATGATGGGTCAGGTCATCAAAGCAGTTATTTCAGACAGCTGTTGATAAGGATTCCAAGAGCTATTTCCTGAACTGCAGTTTCTGTCTCTTCAGCTCATAGTCATAACAGCTTGGACTGGACTAGCTATAAAGTTGTAGATATTAGGGAAAAAAATTTTGAATGTTATGACTGTAAAAATTAGTATTTTGAATAGTGCAGAAAGTTGTTTGTTAAATTCAGAGTCTATGCATAAGAAAAAACTTATAGGAATGTGTGAAATTCCATGAATTACTACTTTTTAATCAAATAGTATTTTCATGGTTGAAATGTCCGAAGAGTTTATCAGTATTAAGGCCATTCATTGTTAACTAGCAAATTTATGAAGTATGCACTTACATTTTCTTCAGAGCATTGTATTGAAGAGAAAAAATATAGTTCTTCAAACTCAGATTTTAGAAAATACCTTACTTAGAAAATATGTAATAATAAAATAATATCTCTTTTCTCTAATATGTATTTTTTCTTCTTTATATAATATATAAATTAGCCTATAATATACTTGGAATATATGCTATTAGGCTAGCCAGCTTCAGCTTAACCCTTATTTGGGCCCTTCAGGCTGGTAGTGCAGAATGAATAGATCTTCAAGTATTGCACCTGTGTTTTCCATTAATCAGTATTGGCCAAAGATTGAAGCAATCCTGGGGGAGCAGTGATGTGACAAGGTCATTTCATACAGGCCATAGATGTCTGGTGTACATGGAATCTCTCACAGGTTGTCAATATCTAGTGCACATTACAGGCTCAGCTGAGGCTTTGCTAGGTGTAGGATTACTGTGTTGTATTCCTTTCTTACATTACTTACTTTCCTTTATACCTTAAGCTAAAGGCCTGTGGTGGATTGACCTTTTCTGGTTGTCAGATTCCAGCCCATCCAAGGTCAACCTACTGCTCTTCCTTTAAGCACCAAAGTCTGGGTCTTGAGGATTAAGAGACAGGGACCGTGATGGCCAAAACTTGGACTGAACATTGCCAGAGTGAAATAACTGTGGGGATTCTTTTGTTGTTTTTATGAGGTGAAAGCACAAGGTTTGGAGATTTACCTTGTATGTGGGTGTGTGTAAAAATCTCCATTTTTGTCACTTTGATTTTAGTATGGGAAATGTTGGGGATTTTTCTTTTTTTTTTTAATGTAAGTGAAGTTTATGAAGAACATATGATGAATATGTATTTTATTGGTTGTTCTTAAGTAAGTGTTTCACAGAGCTGAGGGTGAGGGATGTCTCTGGGTGCAGACGTCCAGCTGTTGGCAGAGAGGATCTCCAGTATCTGTGAGGAGAGGCCAGTCCTACCCTGTGCCAGACACAGCTCCAGACCCACCACAGGATCCAGCTTCCATCAGCAAAACATGTCAGTACTTCTGGCAGAATGGGTTTTAAGAAAGGGTGAAATGCTTCCTGTCAGTGTGGTATAGGGCTGAAAAAGGGGAGTAGCCATCCAGTGAACACCATGGTCCTTGATGAAGAAGCAGAGAATGCATTCTAGTCACTGGAGCAGGTTGGGAAGACCACAGTGGAGCAAATGTTTCTCTGACACCTGTGCAGGACCTCATACCAGAGTAGGTAGATATTTTCAGGAGGAACTGGAGCCTGTGGGGGATCCACACTGGAGGAGTTCCTGACAAGCTGCGGCTTATGGCTCCCATGCTGGAGCAGGCAAAAATGTGAAAAGGAGAGAATGGCAGAGAAACATTATGGACTGATCTCTCACTGTCCAACTCTGTTTTAATTGGCAACATATTAATTTAGTGTTCCCAAAGTCAGTCTGTTTTTTTCTGTGATGAAAATTGGTTAGTGACCTCCCTGTTTTTATCTTCACCCATAATATTTTATATTTCTCCCTGTGTTCTGTTAATGAGGAAAAATGAGAGATCAGCTGGGTGGAGGCCAAAGTCAACATTTGCAAGACCTTAAGTTCTTTAGTCAGATATTTGTTTCAGATATCTGTAGCTTTTTAAAGTTTTCCTAGCAGGACAGAAAGCACCTTACCACTGGAAAGGTTTAATTCTTGTGGTGTTGAAGTAGTGAATGACTGCTATTGGAATCTTTTTTTTTTTTTTTTTGTGTAGATTAATTGGTTTTTGTAGAAAGTTTTTCAGGTGTACAATTGTATTCTAATATGGGTTTGGAACTGATTAAAGTTTAGTTATTAAACTAGAGTGTCAGGAATTGCTTGTCTGGTGTCAATTCATGTTTTTGTCTTGTTTTCTTTCTTAAAAGCAAACCAGAGCCTTACAAAAAAAAAATTCCTTTAATCTCATATTAGTAGACTCTCTTTGAAGCTATATGGTGTTCCCTAAGTTTCATAAAAACTTGTTGCAGTAATTCTAGAGTTGCTTTATTTATCTGTAACCTTTTTATTTGCATTGACAAGTGAAATATGTCCTTCCTTGTACAATTAGTGTACTGGGCAACAGGAAATGTACAAGAAACTTTGCTATAGCAATTGGCTATAGTTATCAAAAGTTTTTTGTTGATACCTTCTTGGAGTTCTTTTTTGTGAGTTTGATGTTTGCCTCTATTTCTCTCATGAGGTCATTCCTTCTTGCTCAGTTTATTTTCTTCATTTCTTGTATTCCCCTGTTTGGTGTACTGTGTTATTCTGTTATCCTCCTTGTACCCTCCTGCCCAATGCTATTGTGAGCTGCCATAATTTTTATGACTTAAGGCTCCTAATCCTACTGTTTGTCTAATCAATGTCAGTTTCCTCAGAACAAAGCCTGCCAAATGTTCCTCTTTCTGGCAGCTGTGTCTTGAGTGTCCTAGTGTGATTTGAAACTTGCTCTCATTTGTCTGTTTTCTATTCATTTGGCATATCATCTCTCCCTCTGTAATGAGCAAGCTGATCCATTTTAGGTGAAAACAGCTTTGTTTTTTAATAGCAGAACTGTTTCTGTGAATTCATATTTTATATTCCTTTAATTTTTCTTTTTTAGATGCTGGATGTCTATGATATTCTTCCTTTTGATAATCCAGATGGTGGCGTTTGGAAACAAGGATTTGATATCACATACAATGAAAATGAATGGGACAGTGAACCGCTTCAAGTTTTTGTTGTGCCTCACTCACATAATGATCCAGGTAATATGTTAACTGTACTGATTTGAAGATCTAGAGGATTTTGGATTAGGAAATGCATTCCCATTTCTGTTAAGATTTGAGGGTTTTTTAAACATACCAGTTATATGTTAGATTTAAGTCTAGCAAGGCAGATAAACAGATGTATGATTCATGTGCCATTGACTTCCAGCGACAACTGTTATGATACAAGATGCATGTCTACTGAATTTATTAACTGGAGCAGAACTTCAGTGTTGAAATTGAAAAGTGACATGAATTTCTGGTAAAAATTGAGTTTATACGTTGCTGCATTAAATACCATCAATTCTTCTTTTTATTTTTTTGGACAGTCATAGATATTTAACCCTTAGCCTGTGCTGAAGAAAGGTGCTTTTAGAAGATGTGACAATGGCAAATCTTGCTTCACTTTCTTGTGCAAACCCCAATCTAAAGTGGGATAATGAAAAGTCTAGATTTAAATAGAAATCTAGGTATGCCTACACAATTTCATTTCCATCCAAGTGAGTTTACAGTGTAATAAACAAAGTGGAGAAGTGTTCCTTTATTTTGGAGTGACTTCTTGGTAAAATTTACCAAAAAGCAAATTATACTGCTACATTGTGGACCTGGTAGATGTACACTGACCATGACAGGCTGGTAGCACAGGTTGTTGTCATCGAAAGATACAATTTAAGTGATATTAAATTTTACTACTGTATATCTCTCTAAAACTTAATTTGTTGTATGATTTGTCGATCTGTGTGAGGTACAGTTGTTTCAACATAAATGGCTTTTATTTGCATTATTCAAAGAAAATGAATGCTGGAACATGGAATTACTGTATTACTGACCAGGTACGACAGGTAAATTAATGCAATATGGATATTATAAAAATATTAAGGGCAGATAATCACAATATAATCCTAGATGTGCCTATCTATTGAACTGTCTTTGAACATGTGTCCATTTATTTCCTCTGGTTGTGATTCTCAAAAAAACTTCCCTTGAAGGAAGCAACTCTGTACAGGCACATAATGGATCAAAGCAATCATAAAGCAATATACAGAACTTCTCATTCTAGAATGGGATGTGGAATTTACCTGTCTCCCTTTTTTCTACTGAAGCTTTTAGGATTATATCTAACTGGTACAGGACTGTTGGCAGTCCACCAGATGCCAGTGGCCTGGTGTCACATCTGCCCTCCTGGAATGTTTTTACCTGAGTTGAACAAACACTCTGTGCAGAGTGTAGGCTGAAGTAACTTCTCAAGAGCATGAGGCTTAAGAGCTGCAGGGGAATGTCCTGAAGTAAGCTGTGAAGAGATTTGCAGATAATTTCACCAGTGTCTATTCAAGTAATGAGGTTCAGTAGGGGTTCACTGTTCTGGCACCGATTATTATTTTTTAAAAATTTCAATTCTACTGTTGATTTTTCTTCAGGTTCTAGTAATTTAATTTTTGTTTTATTTTATTTATACATGTTTTGTATCTCTCTTCCAGTTCTTTTGTCTCTTTCTCACCAGAGGAGGTCAGGGAAGGGGAGCAGCTGCATGGGGCTTCATTTCCAGCTGGACTTAAACACAACAACAGGCAACACCTTTTGTGTGACAAGCTTTGACATTGGGTGCCTTAGTTGGATTTGGTTCATCCTGTAACACCAGTTCTGTTTATGAGAAATGGCCCACTGAGCCTTCATCTTAAAGAATCTGAGAACTTTAAGTTCTCTGTGTTTGCTGAACTGCTTCTCCCATCATGATTATTGCTCTACAGGGAAATCCAGACAGGGATTGGATGGGGATCAATGCTAGCTGTAAAAGATTTAGCAAGGTGGAATGTTGGGTCCTGCTCTTGGACCCAACACAACAAACCTTCCAGTGCTCCAAGGCTGGGGCAGTGTCTGGAGTGCTGCCCAATGGAAAACCTCACAGTGTTGGTTGGCAGCAGCTGAAGCCGAGCCAGCTGTGCCCAGGCAGGCCAAGGACACCTGGCTGTGTCAGCAGCACTGGGGCAGCAGCAGCAGGGCAGTGACCGTCCCTGGGCTGCACTGCAGAGCCCACAGCTCCGGGGCTGTGTCCAGCTCTGGGCCCCTCAGCTCAGCAAGGACATGGAGGGGCTGCAGCGTGTGCAGAGAAGGCAACGGAGCTGGGAAGGGGCTGGAGCACAAGGCTGAGGAGGAATCTGAGTGCATTTAGCCTGGAGAAAAGGAGACTCAGCGGGACCTTATCACTACCACTGCTTGAGAGGAAGTTATAGCCAGTGGGGATCATGCGCTTCTTCCACTTAACAAGTTTCAATACAAGAGGAAACGGCCTCAAGTTGTGCTTAGGGCAGGTTTAGATGGGATACCAGGAAAAATTTCTTCCGTGAAATGATGCTTGAACATTGCAATGGGCTGCCCAGACAAGTGCCATTTCTGTAAGCATTCATAAAAGCAGGTGGATATGGGCTCTTAGGGATGTGGTTTAGTGGTGAACACAGTGCTGCTAGATTGATGATTTGACTTGATTTGTTTAGAGGCCTTATCTGACCCAAATGAGTCCATGATTATTTAGGTAGAGACTACTATATGTCACTGCAAATTATATTCCTGTTTACTGTATGCCAAACAGGCCATACTGTCTGGGGACTGTTGTTGGCCCAGCTGGACAATAGGAAAGGCCATCAATATCAGGCTATGCAGAACTTCATTAGAGCCCCCAGATTTTGAAATTCATGTCTTTTGAGACTAGGGGACTGAATAGCTCTGTGTTGCTTCTATACAAAGGGTCCCCAAATTAGTGGAATTGTTAGGCTGATGGCCACATCTCTTCTCAGTCTCCAAATCAGGATGAAAATTACTAAGCCAATTCAGTGAAAAATGCCTTGAACTTTACTATATATTTGCCATGATACTTGAAATATGATACCACTTTTTGGAAAGTCAGAGAATAACAAGGTTTTTCTCTAGATGTAATGACCCTCTCCATGGCATCCTTCTTGGTTCTTGGCCTATGTTTAAAAGGCATAACCAAACAACAAAAACCCAACGAAACCCACAAGTGCATGAGTCAAAAACTCCAGCCACTGCACAGCAACCACAAACCAAACAAAAGACCGGGTCCCAGATAAAAAACAGCTACACCACCTAAAGCATCAACTAAAAAATCGCACTAAAAAATTGCAACCAAACCCACTCATCCTCCCAAACCCTCCAAAGGCGTTTGTGAGTAACTAAAATTACTAAACCTATAAGAAACATAAATGTAAATACTGCTCCATAACCAGAGGTAGCTTCACCAATATCTTTTACTGTTTTACTTCTTGTCTTATCAATCACAGAATTACCTTTACTTTTTCAATAGGATTTTCCTCTTTACTCAGGAAGTATGCTAGTCACGTGTTTATTTTTTAATTTTACATATGACTGATGCCTCTTGGTATACCTGAGAGCTCCATTTAAGGAAGTTTAATCAGATTCTATTTTGCCCTTTCAGGCACTGCTCTGGCCCTCTTCCAAACATAGGGATGTAGGCCACAGTGAGGCTAGCTTCAGAGATGGATTTTTAGAAGCATTTATTACATTTGTCTTGGAGGGAATAATAAATTAGATCTATAGTAAGGTACTTATTCTTTCAGCTGTGAGAGAAGTCCTCCCTGTGACTGTCCCTTCAATGACAGGGTTTGAAAAATTCTGTGAAGTTATGAGAGCTGTCTCCAATCATTTTGTTGCTACTTTTTTCCTGAATATGTTTTTCACAAGAGATTGCTTGAAGCCTTAATGCTATTGTCATTCACATTTGAGAGCTGATTTTCTTGCTGGTGTTTGGTTTTTGTTCCTAAGTCTTCATTCTTAGTATGCAAGTTCTTCATGCCTTTACAATAAAATCATGTTTGTCTTTCACCAGCAGCAACTAAAATGAAGAAATCTGTGTCTCCTCTTGCATACAATCTAGATGTGTCTCAGCTTGTTCAAGCTTCTCAGTTGATATTCAGTAGATGTAAACTGAGATAGTACCCTAGTAAATGTAAACCATGCCTTCACCAAAGGTGATTGTGTGCAACTGGTTAGTCTTTACTTTTGCAAAAGGTGTTATAGAAATCTCATGACTTGATACTACTTTTTAAGGACATTCCTCTGGATTTTTTTTGCAGTATGAAATTGCATATTAACAAGCATTGTATTATTATTGTAACAAGAAGGAAAATATATCTGTAACATCTGGAATCACCTGTATAACTAATGGTTACCTTATTTCCTTCCCACAAGGAACTAAAAGCAATGTGCAAAGGAAATGCCTTCTGGAAAAAAAAATCACCTTAAGTCATCATGAATGTACAGTGTAACAATGTATGTGAAAGATATTTACCAAGAAATGGGGTCAGTAAAGGTATAACTGTATTAGCTGCATAAGCTTTAAATTCTCATTAGAGTTTATGTTTTCTCATCTGAGGGTACTTTAACTTTTCATATAACCAGTTATGCTAGTTGAGAATGTGTAGCTCAAAGGCAAAGAAAAGGCCTTGAAACAATCTTGTCTAAGGGGTGGCATCCCTGCCTATAATGTGGGGCTAGAAATTGCATGGAATTGCATTTCCAATCCAAGTCACTCTGTGAATCTGTGAAACACAATCGGTAGGGAAAGTAGTGGGTTTAGGTTCCACTTCCTTTTTTGGAGGGAGGACTGAATATGGTGGTGCTCTGAAACACTTTGTGATGCTAAATCTGAGTTAACTGCTTCTGTGTGAATTACACAGAACTGCAAACTTAGGGTCTTTATGCTTCTGTCTGCAGTAGCTAATGTTTTATTAATGTAATGTAATAATTTTATGTAATTTCCATTTTGGGAAATAAGTGTGGAGAGCAGGGAGTTGATAAAGATTTGTGCACCTCAGTAGCCTGTCTGATTTTGGGAGGATTCACCCATTGCAGATTAATCTTAAGCCATAGACAAAAGTTCAGTTGTGTGAGATTATAGCTATCACAGACAGGTGGCAATTCAGTCAAGAGCAGATTAAGGAGCATGCACAATAACCTGCTGTGCTAGTAGAGCCCTTGTGTTGGCTCACACCAGGTTCAACTGTGCTTTGTTGTGGTTGCCTGAAGTGAAGGAGGCAGTTGAAATGCAGAGGGGAGAGGTCTGCTCAGGAATGGCAAGATTGTCAACCAGCACAGATGGACTTGGAAGATGAGGTTTGGATATGACTGGAAGGATGGGAAGACACCTTTAGCATCTATTATCTGTAATAATTTTGGTAATGACTTCTCATTAGTTTATTTAAGAATTGAGACTTGTGAGCTTTCTGATATGTTGTGTACCAGATAGGAGTGTTTCATTGCTGAATGTGGTGATTACAGATCTAGTATAAGCAGCACTTAAGTGGAATTGAAAGTGACTGAAGTAGATTTTCCTCTTGCTTCTCCACCCAAATGCAAGCGTATGAGCACATAGGTCAGAACTAAACACTACTTTTTAACACTTCAATTATCTATAACATTGGTAACTTTGCCTTACTACCACTCACATTAATCACCTCTTATTACTTAACATATTCTCCATTTCTCAGGAGGAAATCTATATAGATCTAAGTCAGTGTTAAGATATAAGAAAATTTGACCACAAATTTTGATGCTGTTAGTACACCATCGAGTTTAACATAGGTTTTCTGTTGGCCAGGTCTGGATATGTTTTTCTGGTGACTTACTTTTCCTGACATGTTTAGAACACATATTGCTTAAACTGTTGTCTGACCCAGCAAAATACAAGAAATGAGCAGCTCACAAGTTTTTCTTGGTATGCTGAATGAGGGAAATTAGAGTTTTATTCCTGGCTTATTTCTCAAAATTTCTGTGTTTGCAGAAGAGGTGCTGAAAGTCAACAGGACTATTAAAGAAAGGACACTTTTGATTGCTCATTAGTAGAAATTTCCTTTCCATCTTAGCAGCACATTCAATATGTACAAAAACAAAAACAGATCTTGCATAAGGACTTAAAATGTAAGAAGTTTAATTATAATATTGGTAGTACCTCACAGATCCTGGCAGATTTTACTTTTCGTGAAATGTGTAATCATTTGGGGTTTTAGTTATGCTTATAAAATTAAACATGATAAATCAAATTATTTTTGATTCGCCTTGAGCAGCAATCTTTTACCAGTCAAGGTATGCTGTTGGAAAGGTAAATACACTGTCATACTTTCTTAATTTCAGTGTATCTTCTTCTACCTATATTATTTTATTTTGATACATATTTTGCAGGAATAATCAATTAATCTAATTTTTTTTGAATTAATGCAGAATGAATACTTTAACACATGTTTGTTTCAGGCAACTTACTGTCTTCCTCTGATTTGACTATGTGAAACAGAAAAATGAGAAACAATCTTATACAGCTTTTAGTTCTGACATTGCCTTACCATCAGGTTTTTCAAGTTTTATTTCACAGTCTTGGCTGTGAAATTAGCACCAAAGTGTTATGTCAGAAACATCCATAAAATATTAATTTGTATGCCTGTTCTGTATTTTCCATCACAGAATGATGATACAGTACTTCTAAATTTAAATAAATAAATAAATAAATAAATAAATAATAATAATAATAATAGTAATAATAAAAAAGTATGTATCCTCTACTTTAAAATAAGGGACTTTTTAAAATGCTGAATCTATATTGGAGCAAATGCCAAATTATTTTCATGTGTAATCATACCTACTAAAATGTAAGTTAAAATTTAGCTTTTGGATTTATTTCTAGTTTTGCTTTATTCAGATTCTGTGCTGTTTTAGTGTGTAATTCTGGGGTTCATATGAAGTGCTACTAAGCTCTCTTCACAGAGTAGGTAGACAAAACAATTCCTTCTCTAGCTCAATACCAAGGACAACTTTCAGGCCCAAGAACAAAACCAACAGTGAAGTGAGAAACAAAAACAAGGAGGAAGGAGCTTCATAAGCTGAAGCTATAATTGGACAATTAACTCCAATATGTTAATGGACCAGAACTTACAAAAGTGTGAGACCACATGATTGGCCATCCATTTTGTGACCATTTTGGTTTCATCTTGGGTGTGGCACAGCCAGGCTCTTGTGCTACCCAGTGTACCCATTGAGGCCTTTTAATAAATCCCTGCTTTATCCTTTTGCTCTGTCTAGCCTCTGTTCCAGGTCAGCTTTGAGAGGCATCATGTATTTGATCAATTAAATACACATGCACACCATGTTTCAGTTCTTTAGAGCTCTTCTTTTAGCTATAAGAAGTCATGGCTACATGTCCTTTTTTCTTTTTGTTTGTTTGGGTTTTTGTTGTTATTATTTTGTTTTTATTTTCTTTTTTGGTTTTGTTTTTTTGTTTGTTTTTTTTTTTTATTTGTTTGTTTTAAGAAAACCTTTTACTGTTGCATTATATGGATCTTGGATGTAATTAAGAACAAGGACATCCTCGCATTATGATGCTTCCTTATCTATCAAAACAAACAGTCACTTAACTGTGTCTTCTCACAGGAACTAGTTAGTTGAGAATCAAGCATAAATGTAAAAAAAAAAAAAAAAAAAAAAAAAAAAAAAAAATAAAAATTTACTGATAATTTTTACTAACTTGGATGTACATTTTAGAGACCAAGAACTGAACTTCCACTAACATATCTGCAAAAAGAATGCTTTTATTTTCTGGAAAGCTCTATAGTGCTAGCTGAAATTTAATGTTTTTATTTAATACTGGCATAAAATTAATAAATTACTCAAGTTCCTTGTGTTGTGAGAAGCGTCACTGAAGTGTGAATTTTAAACTTTAAAGTTTCCCTTTATCTCTACATCTGT
This sequence comes from Sitta carolinensis, assembly GCA_032173965.1. NCBI lineage: Eukaryota > Metazoa > Chordata > Aves > Passeriformes > Sittidae > Sitta > Sitta carolinensis. The sequence continues at coordinate 75,203,303 of CM063313.1, forward strand.
GTCAACTATGCTAAGACTGCCTTTCTCTAATGCAAGGAACTGATAGAGCTTCAAGAAAAAATTTGAACTTGAAAATGTAGACAGGAATAGTGGCAAATCAGTTAATTAAATGTTTCAGGATTTTTTGCAGAGCAATGAGTTATGTTGATACGCAGACGTGATTCTTGGGTTCTGCTGTCAAGCCAAGTAAATTTACATTACAGTGGGGAAAAAAGTCGATGAAACAAACAGCTGCATAATGATGATAAATCTCATGGAGATGGGGGGAGATAGCAAGTTTCCACACTTTTGAGGACAAGCATGAGAGAGAAAATTAAAAGACAAGCAGCTCAGCAGTGTGTATCCTCTGTTTTTATCACATAGGCTGGCAGAAAATGAAAGTATCTGGCAAAGTCCTCAATATGTATTAAGTCAAGCCTAGCATAATGATATGAAAGATGGTCCTATTTTTTCTCTTGTTTACGTGTTGTTAAACCTTGGAATGGTGGAGTCACCATCCTTGGAGGTGTTAAAACTGCATGTGGCACTCAGTGTCATGGTATGATTTATAAGGTGGTGGTCAGAGGCTGGACTTGATAATTTCAGAGGTCATTTACAACCTCAGTGATTCTGTGATCCTGTGATTTTTATGTTGACAAAGGGCTTTATGTACATTTAAACCACCAAGTGTTATTTTGTTGTTAATAGCATATTTAGTCTTGGTAATTGCAGCTTTAAACTACTGCAATTTTTCCATGTGTAAACTGTCTCTGAATTGAAAGTTTCCTGTCTGAGATATACTGGTAAACCTTTTCTTTCAGCCTGGGAACAATTTCTCATTTTGTGGATAAGCACAAGAATGAACTTGAGTTCTAGATTCTTATGTTCTATTCAGGATTGAGGTGTGATGTAACAATACTCTAGCTAGCAACTGTACATTGATTTATCCATTATTTTTTTCAGCTTTTGATATTTTTTTAATTAAAAAAAAAAAAAATGTCTCCATGCAAAATTGAAGAGTCTCTGTAAGTCATTGGGTTTAGAGTGCCTCAGTGTAGGAAGGATGTGAAGGCACTGGGATGCACCCAGAGGAGGGCAGGGGAGCTGGTGGCATGGCTGGAAGGACTGTCCTGTGTGGGGCAGCTGAGGAGTCTGGGTTTGTCCAGCTTGGAGAAAAGGAGGCTGAGGGGTCACCTCACTGCTCTCTGCAGCTTCCTGGGGAAGGGGAAGAGGAGAGGCAGTTGGATAATGCTCTTAACAGCCTTCTTTTTTGGTGAACCCAGAAGTGGTCAGACAGTTGGACTAGGTGATCATTATAGGCTCTTTTCAATGCAGAGTATTCTGTTCATTTCATAAATAAATATAGTAATTACATTTCAGAGGGCTTTCTGTTGGATTTTGGCTAATTCTATGAATACCTGTAAAAATTTCCTAGGACTCTCTGGTGTGTGTTCAGTTCAGTGTGTTAACCATGTTACAATCTTCTTTAGCTTAATAAACTGAGTATGTTATACGAAGCAATCTTTCATTATAACACTGTTCTTCCTACATCATACTGTATTCTTTTGTCAGCTACTTTGACATTTAACTCAGTATTTTAGTTAGGCTGATGTATTAAAATTTTTAAGACTGTTTCAGAAGACTAATTTTATATAAATTTTGCTTTTATTGCTGCAATGTAAAAATATTTTAAAATAATTTATTATGATGATATATTTTTGTACAGAAAAATCATAAGATGGTTTTAATTTATCCTCCTTTAGTTGTCTGCTAGGATGATACTGTCTCTTGCAGAAGAAATTTCTGATATAAAGCTATAAACTGGTAGTCTAATACATGTAAATATTTTTAATGTAGTGTTTTTGATTTGTTGAAAAGTAAATGGGAATTGAGAAAGAATAGTTTGCTATGTGATCTCAATTCTTTATATTGAAACATCTGTTAAAAACACAACCCAGACTGAAATGGGAAGAGGTCAGAAAGAAGTTTGATTACAAATTTAAGATAATTCATCACATTTTTTTTTCAGTCTTTAAACTATTGCATAGTAGTAATTTACTGTCAGCTCTTTTTTGTATTAAGCTATTTACAATCCACTAAAGAAAGTATGTTTTAATATTATGCTTTAAGCCTTCATATTAATTGCCTTGACAAAATGCATTTTCCCCCTTTAAGACAGATTAGACCTAACTTGTCTATCTTTATAGAAACAAAGGTGGTGCGTCTTCTAGATGTTAAACATTTACAAAAGAAAAAAATAATGTCCTAGAACTTTTCCTCTGGAATGTTATAGTTTTATTTTCTTTTGCAAATTAAGAACAGTATTAGAAAAATTAAGAACAGTAGCTCTGCATCTAAGAAAAATGTTTGGGTTTTTGCATCCCTAAAATTAAGTATAATATATCCTTTCTGTGTCAATAGTCAGACTTTATTTAAAGTTTTACTTAAAGTTTTTTTATTTTCAGTGTTATATTTTTCAGTGTTATTTAAAGTTTTTTTACTTAAACTTGAGAATTATTTTTTTAATAAAATAAAAATTTCTGCTTTTATGTAACTTCCTTGGAACAATATGTCTTTCTTCTACGGCCTAATCCTGTCACCTATAAGCAAACTGGCACTATTGCAATGGCAGTGGCTCTGCAGAACTGAATTGGTAAATCAAAGTGGAATTATTTGCCTGGAGTGCGTTCTTCACATAGTCTGAAAACTTTCACAAAATCTGAAAATGTGCATACGTGACAAAAGCTGGTGGGAGTAAGAATGTGACACTTTATACTAAGTATTAAGTAGACAGACTTAATTTTTTCAGCTATAGTTACAGGTTCCGTGAAGAAAGATGCATTTACTCTCTCATGCAAGGTATTATGAAGAGGTTAAAGAATGTTTTGTAAGATTGTAAAGTCTGAAAACGTGGTTAAAATTTCTTTTTCCTTTGCATCTCACTGAAGCACAATTGAGTCCATGTATTCTTTTGATCAAACTTTCTACTATGCAAAGCATAGAAAAACCAGAAACTGAGAAGCCTAATAATTTCTGTATGTTTATACATTTAGGAAATAAAACATGTAATCTTTTTAAAAAGAAACTCCTTGGAAATTTAACACTTCGAGTTGTCCATGGCATGTAATGTTCAGATTTTTAAGAACAGTCTTAGCTTTTTCTGGGTGGTGAGAGGGAGACATTTTTTTCAGAGACTCTTCTCTAAAGAGACTAAGAAGCAAGTTCTCTAAACAGGCTTAATTTCATATTTTCTTTTTCCTAGGTTGGTTGAAGACTTTTGATGATTACTTCAGAGACCAGACACAGCATATTTTAAATAACATGGTTATTAAACTGCAAGAAGACAACCGAAGGAAATTTATATGGTCTGAGACGTCTTACTTTTCAAAATGGTGGGATGGAATAGATAGCCAAAAAAAACATGCTGTTAAAAGGTTTGAATATTGAACTTTTCTTCCACGTATCTTGTTTTGAGACTGTGTGAATTTGACTACACTGTAAACCTGAGACTTCACTTGTGATGCAGAATTGCTAGAATAACCAGCTGCTTCAGTTCTGACTTTTTGGTCTTGGTTTTCTCCCAGTTGCAAAATAGAAATCTGCTCAGAGAAATGGAGACAAATTTACTGAGTTGCCTAAAAATTTGACTAAGAGCTCCCATGTACAGCCATGAACATGTAATTCAAATTGTAAGAGAGTAGCAATTATAATCTTTATTGGAATCACACTAAGGAATTTGCAATAAAATAAGCACAATCTTTCATAATAGCTATTTATGTATTTTTCACTTGCTGTAACACATATGAAGATTTTCTGAGGTTTTTAAAATAAAAATCTGTGATTTTCTTTTTTGTTTAAGTACAAAGGGTTTTTATAAACATGCAGTTGCTTTAATGCCAAAGTGGTATGTACTTTACACCCTTGCTCTTAGTAATTTTTAAAATCACAAGTTGAAATGGAATATAGAAGTAAAAGGTTTGCCTCGGCATTGAGACAAGGAAATGAGCCTCTTGGATAAACTTGTAGTATAGATTTAGTTTTGAGTTCTCAAAAAGTGGGGACTTTTTTTCTTGTTTTTACTTCGCTTTAAGACAGGATCCCACAGTTCTTAGCTTATCCTTGTGATGGTCTCCTTCTCATGCCCTTCTTTGAGATGCATGTGTTGCAGTATGCATTGTTTGTGAGATCTTCACAGCTGCAAAGGTTAGGTAGAGGTGGAAATCTTGGGATCTAGGTAAAAAAACCCTACTTATTAAAAATTTCATGTGCAGTGGGTGAGTTATAGCACAGCTCTGAGTTTTTTTGACATTAAAGATATCCCTTGGAACACAGTAAACAATAAATGCACTAGGGAACTGTGTCCATTCTTCAGAGGAGTCAGGTATTGCTGCACTTGAGACAGGAGAAGACTTGGAGAAGCTGCACTTGAGATTATTTTTGTTGCATGCTTTTCATTACTCTTATGGGTATCATCTGAGATGGGGCTAAGTTTTGATGAGTTCACTGTGTTTTTTTCTTGAATTCATTAAACACTTCTATGCTGTTGAACAATGTAAGTACTGAAGCTGTAGGGACAGGCTGATGCTGGGACTCTGGTATTTATATTCAGTGAGAACAGAGAGACTGGGTCGTCCTGTGACCTGCTTCAAGAAGGCGTTTTAGTAAGTGAGGTGTTTTGAAGCCTTTAGAAATACAATAAACCTCCAAGATCTATCAGCTCTCTAAAACTCTAAAAAGAATATTAGATCAAAGATGGGGAGATATTAGCAGTGCTTGAAATGGGCAGTGTCTAAGCATCTTGCTCAGCTGGCCTTCAGTGCTGTGGCACATATATTTTATTTTTGTAATCTGTGCAGGAAACAGACTTCTTCCTGATTTTTAAAAAAATCTAATATGGCACATGCAGTAAAGCTGGTTTTCATTGCATGAGGGCATTAAATATTTCACTGTTCAACAGTTCATTTCTTCCCTCTTTGATTAAAAAAATATAATCCAGTGATGGAAGTAGCACCAACAATTTAGATTTTGGAATCACATTGCTGGTAAATGCCTCTTGAGTATACATAAATTGATTTTAAGTGTGTATTTTCATATGGGAGATGCTGAATATGATTTATGTATTTTTCAGGTTAATAAAAGATGGACAATTTGAAATAGTAACAGGAGGATGGGTAATGCCTGATGAAGCTTCTTCTCATTATTTTGCTTTAATTGACCAAATGATAGAAGGACACCAGTGGCTAGAAAAGAACCTTGGTATGTACATTAATCTAAAATTTAACTATGTTAATACAAGAAGTCAACAAGAAAATATTTTTTTAATTTTTTTTTCTTTTTTTTAATTACTGAGGTGCTTGGGCTCTTTTTACTCAGCTTTTCTGAAACATTAAGTCAGACCACTTAGATGAAGCTGTAGGATCAAGTCTGGTATTTGCCATTCCTGTTTGCAGATAAAAATTCCTGGACAAAATGTATTTGAACAATTTTATGCCACAGCATTTTGTCTTGATCAGTGTAAGATATGCATACTATATTGGCATACTATTGGCAAATATTAACACTAGGTCATGTTGAATTTTTGATCCCATGTCTGGTCTAAGCAGTCTTTAATTGCCTTTTCTATCTTTTGAATATCATGACAAAATTCTTAAAAGTACTTAAAAATTGATACTGTTTTTATGTGTTTGGATCTATTCTGTCTGTTCTGTGTTCATTAGCTTCTCTTCTGTAAAGCTTTAAAAACAAAAAAACAAAAAAAAAAAAAAAAAAGAAAGAAAAAAAAAAAGAAATTTATAGGTAGCAGCAGCAGTAGTAGTTATGAAGCCCAAACCTATAGAAATGTTAGAATTAAGGAATTACTGACTGCAATTACATTGGCTGAACTGTTTTGCTGGCTTTGGGATATTCTTATGTTTAGTTCCATAAGAAGAGAGAAACCTTTTTATATAGAAAATATTTGTGCAGTGACTTTAATAATAAATTGACATTATTTCATCCAATTAATTGAAATTATTTTGGAAAGCTGTTCCACTGTTTTTCTTAGATTGCAATTTCCATAAACACAGCTTGGCATAATCGGAGGGGGAAGGGGAGACCTAATAAAAGGGAAATGCATTCCTTACTGTGTTTATTTTTTTTTGAAAGACAGTAAAAAGTGCCAAAGTAACCATGTTGATGAGTTAAACAAGAGTTAGATGTAGCTTCTGTATTTACTAGTATAAAGTTCAGTGAAAAGAGAATATTAATCAACATGATTCTGTTGATCAACAAACTAATAAATAAAAAAAAAATTAGTTCTGAAGTCAAAAAATATTAACATTATTTAAATAACTGAAATTTCAGCAAGCTACTGCATTTATCTATCCACATTAATTTTCTTTCAACTTCCTTTTTTTAATGGTAACATCTGTAAACTACCTAAAGTGAAAGAGGATGTGTATTAATTAATGATTCCAAATAAAGATGTTTGATGCAAATTTAAAACCATGTAGCAGCAAGGAGTACTATTTAAAAGGGTTTTTTTTAATGCCTAACTTATATGATATTTGATTTTTTAAACTTTTTTGTTTAAGTGTTTAATTCTAGTTTTTTAATTCCAGAGTTCTGCAAGAGGTTCAGTACTTAACTGGGCACATCATCTTGGAAATGTCATCTTTATTATTCTCATTTGAATTACTGCAGTAACTTTCTTTGAGTTAAAAGTAGAACTTTGTTCCCTTTTTACTTTTTTCTTTTGTCAACAGGAATAAAACCAAAGTCTGGATGGGCAGTTGATCCATTTGGGTATTCACCAACAATGGCCTATCTTCTGAAACGCGCGGGATTTTCCCATATGCTTATACAGAGAGTTCATTATTCAATTAAAAAATATTTTTCAACACAAAAGACACTAGAATTTTTTTGGAGACAGAACTGGGGTATGTGTTCTTCCTTTATATCAATTTGTTTTGTTAATTCACATAGGTAAAATGTGAAGAGAACTTGAATAAATACTGTGGAAATATTTACAGGAGAGATTTAGCTAAGTTTGTCTAGACCTTAAAATTTGAAACTTGCAATTCTGTTTAAAAAACCCAAGCCTTCATGTAGCTTGAATTTAGGAGATTTTCTTTTTTTTTTTTTTTTTTTTTTCTTCTTTAAATAATAGAAGGGGAAATGACAATATCTCTGAGTTAGGAAAAGCACTAAGTGTGAAACCAATATTGTTGCCATTGTTCCTCTGATCATCCTTTCTTTTCTTTTATTTTTGCTTTTACCTATTTAAGGTAAAACTTCTCTTGTTTTTTCCATTCTCTCATATGCCTTGCAAGTATACATCAGAAAAGTAAAAAGGGTAAAAAATTCTTTTACTTGTTTTTATTTTTTTCTTCCTCCTACTCCTTTATTTCCTACTATGTGGAAATAAAGTGTAGGAGGAGGAACATTTCAACTAATTTAAATATTGTGCTAATGAGGTAGTGACAGCAGGGTGATTGGCTTTTGGTTTGGTTTTTTCTTTGTTTTGTTTTGATGTTGGGTTCTTTTAATTGTTGTTTTAAGTCACTCAAAGCATAAAAGATGTGTTTCATTTTTTCTAAAATTCTGAGAATCACAAGTTTTATCTGGATAAAACATACCTAACATTTTTTCCTGTCTTTCTCAGTCAACTGATGCTTAACTAGAACATTACAATCTTGGTTGAATCTCTGTTTTACCCTCTTTATGTATATAAAATACATACAACAATAGAATCAAGCTGTGGATATTCAAGATAAGAAATTGTCTTGATGTGGTGTCTTTCCAGTACAGTCCTTGGACTGAGAACATGGAAGTGATTTACTTTTGGCAAATCTGAGAGGGCTTATTTTAACATCTTACTCTATTTAATTCCAGATTTGGGATCCAGTACAGATATTCTTTGTCATATGATGCCTTTCTATAGCTATGATATTCCTCATACCTGTGGCCCAGATCCGAAAATCTGCTGCCAGTTTGATTTCAAACGGCTTCCTGGAGGAAGAATAAGTTGTCCTTGGAGAGTCCCACCAGAAGCTATTCATGCTGGAAATGTTCAGCACAGGTACAGTTTTTACATACTCCTCAAGGAAATAACCTTAAAAAAAAAAAAAAAAAAAAAAAGTAATTATGCTGGTCAAAGATGACATCTGGCATAGCTTGGTGAATTTAGTCCTGTTGTGGTTCAACCCCAGTGAGCAGCTCAGCTCCACTAAGCTCACGGCTGCTATGATGGGATGGGGAAGAGAATCAGAAGAGTGAAATGAGAAAACTCATGGGTTGAGATACAGGAGAGGCCTTGGCTTTGTGCAAGCCCTGCTCAGAAATAACAAAATCATCTCTCTGTTGTCAACCCTGTCATCAGAGCAAATACAGATCACAGCACCATACTGGCCACTGTGACTACCCAGCCGAAACCAGTACAAGCTTTTAAAATAAGCTTGTCATGGGTGAAAAAATGCCTATTACACAACCTAGTGTTTGCTTCTTAGTTGGGAACATAACTGTCAGTGAAATTAGAGGAAAAGCAATAGTTAAGGAAGGGACATTTAAAAAAAAATTTCTGTTCGTGATATGTGAGTCAATCTCTGAATGACAGTCAGACACAGTAATCTGGTTGGACTCATGCTACTGGTTTACTGTGGTTTTTGTGAATTTTATGAACAGTGTTCCCTTCAAGTGGAACACTTCAGGGGCAGCATGCTATAGTGTGCTGTAGCTACAAACAGTGGGATATTTTTCATGGTATATCCATAAAAAGCTTGGCAATCTGTGGCCTAAGTTTCCTGAAGTGTAAATCTTAAGTTAACTTGATTCCTGTTTCTTTGTGCCCAGGATGGAAATTCCTATTAACCTCAGTTTTAGTTTTCAGATAGAAACACTGAGTTGTTTTGCCACAGTTAAGAATCAAATTTACACTTCTACCTAATGACTTCTCAATTTTTGATGACAGGGGTGGGGGGCGGAGGTGGGGATTTGGGGAGGGAGTATAAAAGAATAAAAAAAGAAAAAAAAAACAACCCAAAAGAAGGGGAAGTAAGTTAAAGTGCCAGAGGTTTTTCCAGAAAATGGTTGTATTCTATGGTCCTATCTTGCTATCTTCAGGCTTCACACAATACCATGTTTCCAGAATTAAAATTTGAGATAGCTGTTTATAATTTGTGCAAATTGCTGAGCATAACAAATGTATTGAGGAGGGCAGGGTGACTTTTTGGTCCTTGATGCTGTAGTTTTAGAGTGATGTGATTATGATGCACTGCTTCTCTGCATGTCAAGCATGCATTGCTTTTTTTCTGAGTACAAATTCTGACATGCATCATGAAAACTTCACTTAAACAAAATTCAGTTACAAAATATTACTGAAGATAAAACCACAATTAAAACAGAATACTTTACAATTGCTGTATTTAAAGGTAGAAATTGGAACGATGATAGGAAAAAGGGGGTTTTATTAAAGTAGAGAAAAGAAAGTTGATGGTGATGGGAGAAAAGTAGAAAAATTGTGACACACTCAGTGCCTATTGCATGTGAAGAAATATTCATATGTCATTAAATCAAAATTGTAAAAAAGGAAAATCTTGACTATATATCTCAATTAGCTGAGACAAGTATTTGCAGAAGAGCAACAGCTTGTTTAATAAATACCTGAAACATAGAGGCTGTAAATATAGAGTGTCTGCTTGAAACAGTCTTTTTTTGAGTCTTGTTTTTTAATTATTCTTAATTCCTGCACTTCCTAGATGCAATCTTTGCATAACAATCCAAAATAGATCTTGAAAAAGTAATAGGTTTTCACATGTCAAAGGATATTAAAGAATAAGATAAATGGAGCAGGGATGTAGTGCACATATGATCAAGTTGAAATGATTATTGTCTCAATATGGTCTCTGAAACTTCATATTTTGCGTTAGGTTTTTTTAGATAAAAGCAGTTTTGGTGTCTAACAGGGAGCTGAAACATCAGTATGCTGTATGATACCTATGGGAAAAGTAAAACTAACACATGGTCTTTGAGTTGGAAACCTGAATTATTTACATTTGGAACACTGGAACCACACTTTTAGTGTCCATTTTCAAATAAACCCTCTTAAACACAGGAAGTAATGTTTTGATGGAGAATGCTAAAACACTATGTGTATTTTGTGAAAAAGTTGGAATGTTATAGACACCAAAAAATGTTATTGATCTGACCTCTGTAACATGTTTTACAGTTGTTATGATGAAGAGATGTATGAGTTCCAGAATTGAAAAATCTATCTTTACATCATAAGTTTTCCATGGTTATGGGTTTTCAGCACACTAATTAATCTGCCTCTTATCTCTGATTGCTTTAAGACTAGAAAAATACAGGACATTAATGGATTTTTAAATGTTGATTATTTTAGAGACCAGGTTTAGATCACTGACCTTTTTTCAATGCCAAAGCCACAACAAAATTAATAAAACCCAGATCTTGAATACTCAGCTGGGTTTGTTGCTTTTGATTTCAATACTATTATGGCCATATATATATATATATATATATATTAAAGAGATGCTGAGTTGAAAACTTCTGTCTAGTAGTTGTTGGATTTTTCATTGCCTTGCCACTGAAGTTGTGACCCTGGTAAAAAGGAATGAAGTAGCAACCTGATTGAAAACCTGTACTTGTTTAATTATACTTCATAACAGCTTGGTTTATAAAGGCTACTATTGCCTTTGCCCTGATTTGCAGCTGCATCCTTATCCATATGTTTGAATGCTGAAGGGTGAAGTTTTTCACACTAAGAAGAAAAAGCAGATGTTGGTTGGTTGGTTGTTTTTTTTTTTTTTTTTTTTTTCCTGGGTTGCTTGGTTTTGGGTTTTTTTCCTTGAATGGAAATGAGTTGTTAGCAGAATCACAGTTTGTTTTGGTGTGTCTCTCTCTATCCCAAGCACAAAATAGGAGAGAATCTTTACTGCAAGTGATTTAGAGAAGTAGATAATGGACTTCCCTCTTCACCATCTACTGTTCAAGAACCCAGTTTTGCCCTTCAGCTTTTTTGTCTTTATGGTCACATGGTGGTTAATGTTTGTGATTGTCTAACTCAGGTGGCTATTGCTCCTCTTTCTTTAACATAGGAATGGTCAAAACCAGTCATGTTTATTGGTTTGGTATTTATTTACTCAATTACTTGGATTTTTGCATTAAAAGAAGTTGTGGTACAAAAAGATCTTTATTTGTGAAAGGTCTCAACCACTCAGTGATAATCTGAAAGTTTGAAAACAAAAAAAATTGTCATGGCTGAACTCCTGCTTTTAAGATTTTCGTTCAGGTAGGCAGGATAAACATATCAAAATGTATCTAATTCTGTTTCACTGGGGAAAAATATAGGGGAAAAAATTGATGAGACTCAGTAGAATTTTTTTTTCTCCTGAGGCATTTTTTTCTTCACCGTGCTGTGTCTGGAGCTTTCTGCTGGCACTTTCACACTCCTATATGAATTAATGATTTAGGAATTTATTTGAGAGGAACTTAGAAAGATATATCTGAATTGGTGTTCTTTGGTGACTTGCAATTAAAAGTAGTTTGCAGCAGAGGAAGATCTTGCTGTCCCCTTAAAAACATGTAATAATCCCACAGTTATCAGTACTTTAAGAAAGGGAGGGCAGCAATACTGATGAATTTTACAGAATATTTGGAAATAAACCAGAGGAGGACTTTGAAGAGTGATGTTGAAGTCAAATATCCTGTTAACTGTAACCTGTATTTTTCAAGGGACTCAAGACTAAAGTATGTTTTCAACCATAGTCTATATGTGGAAAATTTGAGTTAGACTAGCTCCTTAGAAGAAAGCATCACTAAGTTTTGTATTGTGCCAATTGTTCTGGTAGCTGTGTGGTGAGGAACCTTTTGTGTTTAAATCTTACAACCTGCTGAAAGTCATGGAATGTTTTGGTTGGTAACCTGAACTATAAATCCACTAGTAGACAGGGGATGGGGGGAAGCCAGTTGGGCAAATTCTAGTCTCATTAGAACTCTGTAGATTCTTAACTAAAGCTAGTATTGTGGCCCCTTTCTCCCCCAGAATAGTCAGACCTTGTGTTTATACAGTACTTCTGCAATCAGATAAATAAGTAAGCCCTGACATGCTGTTCAAAGAAATAGGGGTTTCAAATACATTGGACTAGAATTTCTTCATAAATCTTTATATAGCTATTCTTCCAGAGTTGATTTGAAAGGTGATTTTTCTAACTCTATTAAAAAGACATGAAGGAACAAAAAAAAACCTCATTAGAATCTGAATTTTCTGCTTTTTTGTCTTTAAAGCCTTGAAATTTGTATTTCTGTTTTCTTAAATATGTTACTGTGGTTTATATTTTCTATGAGAATTATTTTCATAATTTTGATTAGCGGGGATCAGCATGTGAAGATAAGATAACTGTGACTTGGAGGGGGAGGGTTAAAAATGGACTTTTTCAGTAACCTAGATATCAGACTTGTGATTCTTAATATATTGCTGCTGTGGAACTGATAGGTTACCCATCCTAGAATTAATAGGTGCCAAAGTATAATTCTGCAGTATTTTTTCTGTGTGCATATTTGAGTATTGTGTTTCTGGGTTGTTTTGGGTATTTTTTTAAGGCCAAAAGCATAAAAGCAGTAGGTTTAATTTTTCAGGACTCAAAGGTTCAAGAGGGCTGACTCTAAGACACATAAGAAGCTGGCTGAAAGGAGAACAGTGATTTTTAGCAGCAATCTTCCTCCTGAATTCTTTTTTTTTATTTGCAAGGCTGGAGTTCCTCAGAGATTAATTTGTGGGCAGTTTTTCTGCCAAGGACATGAAGATATGAAGGAAAGTATCAAAGGAAGGTGCCAGAGGGGATGGGAAGAATTTTCTTATTATTGTAAATAGGGGCTGGAGTGGATTAGGATTGTTATCTATGTATAAAGCAGGGAAACATAATTTGAACTGTAGGTTAGTTTTGGCACAGGTACAAATTGATCCAGACTGCCCTACTGCTTGAGATGAAGCTTGATAAACTCACTGAAGGATTTAATTTGCATGGTATTTGCAACAGTAGTAGGTTGAATATGTTGTCCCAGTGTGGGGAGTGTCATCCAGCTTTTTGTTACAAAGTGAGGTAACAGAGTTATGTCTTGTTTTTATGTCTTGTCATCCTAATGTACAACTTGGTATCTAGGAATTGCCTTGCCAAATGCTGTCTTTTTTCCCTCTGTCTTCTGAATTGCTCTTTTTTTTTCCTCTCCTCAAGGGCTTGGCTTATATTAGATCAATACAGGAAGAAGTCAAAGCTTTTCCGTACGAATGTTCTGTTAGTTCCACTTGGGGATGATTTCCGCTATGCTGAGAGCTCAGAATGGGATCAGCAGTACCAGAATTATCAGAAGCTGTTTGATTTTATGAATTCTCGTCCTGAGTGGCATGTTAAGGTAACAACACATTTTCTGGTTGGTGGAGAAAACAGTATTTCCCAATATTCTGAGATTCTTCATAGAAAATATAATTGTGATTAGATTTGTTTTTTTTCAAATGTGAAACTTTATATATTATTTAATAGCAGATTGATGTGTCTTGGTAGCTTACATATTTTTTACCTTTACTACCTTCTCTCCTCCCAAAACAAAAACTTTGCTCTTAATAATACTGACTTGAAAACTATAGATAGTTTCCAAACTAGATTAATTTGGAGAACAGCTAGTAGGTTTGTTTTCTTAGTCCTCCTGTTTTCACAGGATTTGGGCATTGTTACTTAAAACTCAGAGGCTTTGTAAATGAAAACTATCATATTTTCTTAAGAAGATTTTGCTGCTTTGTTTGTTTCCTCTTGGTTTTATATCCCAAAACAAACCAAAAAATCTTAAGAGATGCCATTGCTGGCACATGTTGTTGAATACAATAAAATCTAAGGCTGATGTGGCTACAAAAGGACAGAGTATACTAACACAGTTATCAGAGGAGGTAACACTTCAAATCAACCATTATGTGTGAGAGTTAAAACACACATTCTTATGCTCTAATGTGTAAACAGATGTCCCTAAGGACTTCTTGTACTATTGATGTTCTCTGTATTCCAACAACTTTTCATCATCTTTCAACATGACAATAGCAAACCCACAACCCTGGGTTTTTTGAGAGTGCAGAAAACTTTTGCTGCTTTCACATTTAGGCTTTTTTTTTAAACCTGGTCTGGTATCTTTCATATGGTTTGTGCTTGCATCTGTTTTTCCTTATCTTTTCTGAGACCTCTCCTCATTCTTCCAACTGTGCATTTGAGTAGTGCCTGTAGTACTTATTAGTACTATATTATTATTATTATTATTATACAATAGCAACATATTTTCTGTAGTTCTTACTAACCTGGGCTGGATGATTTTGTCTCTGGGCCAAAAACTGAAGGCTCTAGCTCTGATATCAGTCATTCTTCAAGGATCAGAGCTGTCCTGAGACCTCTGAAAATTTGTCTTCTGAAAGGTTCTGTTCAGCCCATTGTCAAGGATTCTAGCAGTCTACTTCATTAGGCTAAGTGTACCCATCTGGAGTCACATCAACCCATGGTTCCCTTATGGAAGTATCTGACCCTTTTTATTGTTTTTAATACCCAGACAAAAAGATATGAAATCCTCTGGGTCTTCCACTTCATACCTAGGATATTTTGATTAGCTGGAACACTGTTTGCATCAGAGAATTTCTCCTTTCCATTTTGTACAGATACTTAGGTTTTCCTCTCTCTGTTTTCGTTGTTCTTTTTTTTTCTTTCTTAGTTGTTTGTTGTCTGTCTGTTGTTTGGGTTTTTTTTTTTTTTTTTGTGTGTGTGTTTCTCTGGTTTGGTTTGATTATTTGTTTTGTTTGAAGCTGATGTCAATTATTATTGAAAATATGAGCTTAAATGGAGAACATTCACACTCCTGCACTTTCCCTTGTGGAATGTAAGTCTACGAGCAAGTAACAGGGCATGCTCAGCTATGTAGGAATCTAGATTGTATAAAAGTAGAGTTCACATTTCTTCCTGAAGTGCTGAGATGCCTGGGATATTACTGCTTACACAGGAGAGTGCCTACTCTGCCTTTCTGATCTGAAGAGAGATTTACTCTTCCAGACTCTTTCAGCTCTTTGTGATGTTTATCTAGAGGATATGTCTGTTAGCATTGAGATTCTCCTACCAGCCACTGTTCTAAAAGTATGTGGTACATCGCTGTGAAACATACCTATTTTTCTCTTAAGGAATTCAATCTCCCATTCAGAGATCTCCTTTACTCCTATTATAGTTAGATTAAGCTGAGTCTTTTTGTATGCCAATAGAAGACTCTACCAGGTCATTTCTCTGGTTCCATTCACCTGACTTTGATGCTTCCTCTGGTGAGGTTTTAATCCTCTAATTCAGTGCAGAAATGAGATCACCTCTGTGTCTTCTCTTTGTGCATTGATTTTGTTTTTTGTTTCCTACTTGTAGGTGCCTATGATAGTGAGGGAAAAGACCAAGTATCGTAGAAGTGCCTCATAAGGCAAGGTTTGCTAATGGTTGAATTTCAGGAGCAATATTTATCTTCCTCTGCTTTACTGTCATTTAAAGTGGGAAGTTATCATATTGTATCCAACTAACCAATACTTGGATGATCTGAATGACTTTGAAGTGAAAGTATATTTATTTTTAAATGACTAAAAAGTGTTATTTTGTTGTCACAGTGATAGTCTGATAGTCCTTATATCCCAAGTCACTTCTAAAAGATTTTTACTAAAATTTGGTTTTGATGTTGTAAATTGTTGCATGCTACATTTTATACATGTTATTAGAAATAATAGTAATAGGAAACAAAGTTGCTAGACATTATCATTACAGTTTACTGTGAGGATATTTCTGGTAACATAATGTAGTCTTCTGTCCTGTTCCAGCTTCCATTATATTTTTTTTTTCACTTTCATTCAAAATCCATTTTGCCATCTATGCCTTCTTTAACAACATTTCACAATACTAATGACATTGACATCAATGATTTATTTTCTCTTTTTTTTTTTCATTATGCCCCTGAATCTTAAGGATACCATTTTTTGACGTACCCTGTAAAGATCTGCTATTACCATGCCTGAGCATTTTTTAAAATGACCAGAAGATAATTAATTTCTTTTTAGACTCCCACATATTACATCTCTAAATGCAATTTCTTCGTAAATTTTCATAAAACTTTGTAGAGTTTAAGGAACCAGCTTCTGAAAACAAATGCTAATTTTTTTTTCATCAACAGTCATCTTTTGGGTTAAGTGAGATGTGAAGCACAAGCAACTTAATTTTGAAAACACAGGCTTAGGAGAACTATGTCTTTGTTGCATTACATTTTATTTCTTACTTAGGCCAGACAGCTGCTTGGGTAATATTGAGGTATTACTTAGCTCATATATTACAGACTTACTTGTAAGATGTGAAACAATGCTTCACTTTTTTTGTTGACATTTTGTTATTATTTTATATATATCTCTTTAAATTAAAAAAAAAAAGTCATATTTTGTGAGTTGTGGTTGGAGGGGACCTTTAAAGCTGTCTCTTCCAACTGCCCTGAAATGAGCAGAGATATCTTCAATTAGACCACATTTCCCAAAGTGCCACCCAGTCCAGCCTTGAATATTTCCAGAGATGGGGCACAACCTCTGTGGGTGCCTTGAGTGTATCACCTCCCTCATATTAAATGTTGTCTTTATATCTAGTCTGAATCTACCCTCTTTCAGTTTAACACCATTACCTCTTGTTTTAGTACGGGAGGTCCAGCTAAAAAGCCTGTTCCCATCTTTCTTTCTGAACTGGAATGCTGCAGTAAGGTGTCCGCAGAGCTTTCTCCTCTCTAGGCTGAACAACCACACCTCTCTCAGCTTTTCTTTATAGGGAAGGTGTTTCTCTGATCACTTTTGTGACTCTTCTCTGGAAATGCTCCAACAGATCCATCTCCTTCTTGTACTGAGTTGCCTTTTTTGAAAATACTTCATGTACTGAGTTTTGAAATGCTATCCAGCCTGTCTGAAATGTATGCAGGGGAATTTTAAAGATTCTTTGGATAGTTTTTCTGCTATACATCTGCTGGAAGAATGGCATGTTTCTGAAATGCATATGGAACCAAGCATATTTATTCTTTTCATATTTTCTGCATAATGGAAGTGGAACTTAGTTACAATAATTTTAATTTTCATTCAGGCCCAGTTTGGAACTTTATCTGATTACTTTGAAGCTCTGCGCAAAGAAAGCAGTTTGAGTGAAAAGAGCAGCAATTCATTTTTTCCTGTTTTAAGTGGAGACTTCTTCACCTATGCAGACAGAGATCATCATTACTGGAGTGGATACTTTACATCGCGACCCTTCTATAAACACCTGGACAGAGTCTTGGAATCCTACATAAGGTAAATCCTGCCATCCAGTACATTCATAATGTGTTTCTTGGCAATATACAGGAGAGATGAATGTGTAAATATTTGTCATGATTTAATCTCAGGCAGCCCCCTTGCTCACACCCCCACCTGCAGGATCTTGAGGAGAATTGGAAGGGTCAAAGCTACAAAACTCCTGAATTGAGACAAAGGCAGTTTAATATGGAAAGCAAAAGCCACACACACAATCAAAACAAAGTAAGGAATTATGGCTATTGTGTGAACTTTTTTAGAGAGAGCTGCAAAGGTGAGAATTTTACAATGGTTCTCAGAGGAAGCTGAGAAGTAGCCAGGAATATTGCGTACCAAGTGATCTAAGACTACTGTTCTTCTGAAAACTGCCTGCATCTTCTTCAAAGAAAAAAAATTGTTGCTGAATTTTGGTAATGGAGTATTATAAGTGGTTTTCCCTTGTAGCAGACATAATTTAACTGTGTTATAATTCTCCAGAAAGAAATCTAGGGCAGATGGATATGATGTAAGCCCTGAACATTTCATGTATAGCCTTCCTTAAGGATTACAATTCTCTGCTGTAATGGATGCTGCAGTAGTGGAACAAACAAGAGACATGGGGAAAGAGACACTTCCAAGCTTGCTTGGAAAGTAGTGTTTTGGAGGCAGCTACAAGTACCTTTCAGAAGAAAAACTGTATCTAGCAGAACTTGTTTTACTTCTTCCAAGGAATACAGTTTTTGCTGTGGTAAAGTGGATGGTTCATCACAGAAATCTTTAATTTTCAGCAAAAACAACGTTGTTTATTACTGCTGTTGGAGAAGACAAGATGCCCAAGAGAACAGGAAAAGCAGGACAGATAATGTTGTTATAAATTGAATTATCTTGTTAGTTGTTTTTTCATAGTTTTGATTAATTTCCTTTCTGTTTCTTATAATGCACCAAGGATTTAATTTCCTTCAGCTTCATCATAGTCTATTTTTTCAAAATTTTTAGTTGTGGTTTACTTAATTGTAATTTTTCTGGTTTTTATTACATAGATTGCAGAAAAATTCCTAAAAATTTGGTTTTAGTATTTAAAACTTTCTATTATTAAAGAGATTCCTTAATAAACACATTTCAGTAGTATTTAACTTCTGAAAAAGATATAGGTAAAAGGTCTCTGGAGAAACAGTAATCTGTCTATGTTCTTATGTATTATAGTTTTAAATAGTACCTGGGAAGTTTTTCGGTTTTCATTATTCTTTGAAATTAACATGTAAGAACAAAATGTATAGATGTGTTCTCATAGATTTTGGGTTTTCTATCAGTTTTGTTTTTAGAAACGATGAGAATCTTAATGAAAGTCACATTAGCTATGAGAACAGCAGAAGTAGAGGCTTTCTTTTTTTTAAAATTTCTTTAAAGTCAAAGGAAATACAGTAGGATCATATTTAACCCTCAGACTCATGATAATTATTTCTATAGTATTTTAGAGATAATACCTATCTGTCTTTTTATTTCTCTGGTGTATGTCCATATTTGTGAGGGAAGGAGCCATGAACAGAAGGCATATGTGTGTGTTCTTTACCACGAATGAATTTTTAAAGTTCCAGCAGTACCAGAATTAAGTAGCACTTCACTGTTACTTAATAGCCAGGCAGTAGAGTTCAGCCTCAGGATCCAATATGAAAACTAACCATTTAAACAAGAAAAGAGTTGGTTGTTTAAGCTTTTTCCTGTTTTGAAAAGAGGGTGTTTTTTTGGTTTTTTGTTTGTTTTTTTTTTTTTTTATGTAGTAAAGAAGTGTAAGAAAGCTTAAGGATTTTATAATGGAGATTGACAGTGATTTGAGACATTATCGACTTTTTAATCTTAAGTGAGAGAAGGATTGATTGAAGTAGTTTAAAAGGGTGATAAAATATGTGACCAAAAGTCTATTTAATGTAATGAAAAGATATGAGAACAACAGCATAGTTTGAGACAAGTTAGTAACACAATCTGTGTTTTTATTAGTTATTGATGTAAACAGAGAAAAGTACAGTAAATCTGCAAAAAGAAATATTGAAGTAATTTAGAAGATGAATATTGCAGTGATACTTCTAACTGTACAGACAGAAAATACTATATCTTAAGAGTTAAAAATATCTTGGAAAATTATTTATTTAGGTTAAATTTAAACTGGACCTAGGTAAGGTCAGCTAGTGCTGGCCTTGACAAATCATTGAAGCAAATTTTGGTCTATTTGCAGTGTACAGAGTCTACAAATTACAATGAAGTGGAAAATTTCTGAAAACTGTATTAGGTCATCTGCAGTAGTTTGAAACAGAGGTGAGAAAACCAAGGCTTTATACAGCTTTTATAGAAAGGTATTAGATGCTTACCTATAAGCTGAAATGTTCTTTAGTACAGTGTTTTATTTCTGAGTGTCTTTCATCATTAACCATTGAACCATTTTAGTGTTTAGAAAAATGTTGAGACATGACAGGAAAATATTGCATCTGAGAGATGTAATAATTAATTAAATTAATTAAAAAGAAAATTAAATTAATATTCATTTGGGGAAGGAAATCTCATCTTTTTTTTAGGACTAAAATTTGTTGTGTTCTCTTGTTTATAGCTAAGTTAGGTCATTGTTTAGTGGTTAACTCAATTTTAAAAAAAAAAAAACTAAAATGCTTTTGGACAGGGTTTATTCACTAGATGAATGAGCATCTGATGCCATTTTTTCAACTAAAATATTTTCAGTTTTCTTTCAAATTAAGCTGCAACAAGACAAAGTAGGAGGGAAACATACAAGTAGGAGTTTGCACTAAGCAACATTTAGATTACAGTGAAGAAGATTAATCTAGCACAGGTAATTAAATATAGGAATTATAACTTTTTGACACCTTGATTTTGTATGTAGCTTCTGTACCATAACCTAACCCATATGAGCAAAATCTCATACTGTTCATGAAATATTGACAGTATAAAAATTGTTTTGGCTTTTACATGTAAAGTCCACCTTTCTGTTTACTTGGTTATGTTGTACTTGCTGTTTTTATGTAACTGTAAACTATGTGTTATATAAAGATGAAGACAAAAATGAATCCAAAAGAATTTTTCATGTTAACAATTGATGCCCTGAATAGTCTGAAAATGAAGGGTGTTTTGTATTTTTTTTTTTTTTTTTTTTTGTATCTAGTTTAAAATTGAACACTGTCTATATATTGTTGTATCTAGTTTAAAGTTGCACTGGCAACTTGGGTAAATTAAAGAGTTAACTTATTTTGCTTTGTTTAAAATTTATTACTTGCATGCCTAGAAGTTAACATTACAAGAAAATGTGTTATTGTGAGTTCTTTGCTTTTTGTGTCATTAACCTGTATAATTTTTTTTTTTTTTTTGCTTTAATTACTTGAGAAATTTTCATTAACCTCTATTAAATTTTGAAGAATAATCTGACACTTTTCAGACTTGCAAAAATAGAACTTTAACATTTTAGGAGAAGATAGGAAAAAAGTCAACAGATGTTTTCCCAGAATTTATGCAGGCTTTTTTGTCAGTCAAATATCCATAATAACTGGCAATTATGGGAATATTTTTGTAAAATAAATTTAGATTCTTATAAAGCAAGTGAGAATCTAGAGGTCATATTTTAGTGCTAGGCTTTGGCAACAGATGTAGCAGAGAAAGACTCTGCATTCAGTTCAGTGTAAGGGTTTTTGAATCCAGTGTTCTCTCCATTCAGGTGAATGTATAATGAGCAGGAATGAGATGCTTAAGCCCTTAGAAGAATTTAGTTTGATTTAAGTGCAAATGGCAGAATAGATATTCCAAGTGTGCAGATAGTGTACTTATTTAAAACAAATTAATTTCATTAATATGTTGTCTTTTGAAATGGGTCTTGTATGTTTCTGGTAAGGTGCTCTGTCCATACTGTGAGGTTTTAAGACCAAATCTATATACCTCACATATTTATGAGTGTGTATTTCAGTTTGCAATGTCATATTTTTATTTTAAAGGTCCATTTTCCATCACAGAAGTCTTGCAGGAAGCTACAGTGTGAAGATAGGCTAAAATGTGCCTAAGAGAAAGGTTTATAGAGTTTATGGGAACTATTTACAGTTTATTCTTTAGATCAAATGTGTATTGCTTTTTACATTTTAACCCTGTATAAATACTTGATTATTCTTGGCTATTCCAGGGCAGCTGAAATACTCTACTCCTTGGCTTTAGTACAGTCCAGTAAATCTGAGAAGATGAGTGTATTTCCTTCTGTGGATAACTATAAATTGCTGACAGAAGCTAGGAGGAATCTTGGACTCTTCCAGCATCATGATGCTATTACAGGAACAGCCAAAGATTGGGTAGTTGTGGATTATGGCACCAGGTAATTTATTATAAATACATAAACTTAAATCTTAATTTCCTTTTGCATTTTTATAACTGAAGTGTTTATTTCAGACATAGAGATTTGATATAGGAACATACTCCACTGAAAGTGTACAGGTGCTCTACATGAGAAGTGGATTTGTTTACCCATGCTCTTCATTTATGAAATATTTTTTAACCCTCTGAGTAAGAATTTAATGTCCAATCAAAATTTTGATATTTGAAAAGGTAGACATGTTACTGAGATTTCCTCAATAGCAGAAAATTTCTGCAGCAAGTAGGAAAATTTTTGTATTTGTCTGTCACAAGCAATGATCAAAGATGTGCTAATTTAAGCTTAATTCCTTGGAAAATCCCACACCCTCTGTAGCCTACCTTTCTTAAAGTGGGAAATCTTTTTCATGTTGAAAATCTTCTACTCAACTTGTCAATGTTTATTTTTTCATCTGGACAATATTTCCAAGTGTTGAGAAATTATTCTTCTAGCATCTTCATAGAATTTTTTTGAAGAACATTACATGATATGTCTGTGTAAGCACACGTTTTAATTATGAATTCATTCAGAAAATTGTTTCATATTGGAATGTTAAGAGCTAGTAAATTTGATTCATTGAAGTGACAATGATTGATGATATGGCATGTTCATTAAATAAGTAATTGTTTTAAATGCATCTAAAATACTCTTTCTTTGTTTAAAACTATTTAATAACAAGTATTTTTAAGTTCCATATTTTTAATCTACTAAATCATAAGTATTCACACTTCACTTAGTTATGAGAAAGTAAAATAAAGGCTTTTTTCACTTTACAAATAAAATTATCCAGCTCTGTATTTAGAAATTTGTGGACATTTTTGTAGTTTATATAGTTAATAGTGGGGTTTTTTTGTGTTTCTGATTGTTCTTTTAATCCTGTGTAAACAGAGTCTTGACTTTGTGACCAGTGTTTCAGGCTTGTCTCCACTATGGAAACTGAAAATCAAATATACAAATTGCAAACTTTCCTCAGAGTAGCATTTTGAAGAAGAACTTGGTATTCTGAGGATACACCTTTGGTAGCACAGCATACAGGAGGAGAAGTACCTCACTTTCAGTATGCAAGACAAGAATAGAATTCAGAATATTTCTGCATTTTTCAGGCTGGTCACCCATTACAACTAACTGTTCTTAATTTCATGCTGTATTGATGTAAAAAATTTTATTTATTTTTCTGCAACCCATATTTTTGGGTCCTTTAATGTTTTTAAATTTTGATGTTACAACATTGACTAAAAAGAATTGAGAACTAACTAAGATTTTAAATGTTTTAACAGGCTTTTCCATTCAATAATGAACTTGAAGAAAGTGATAATTGACTCTGCTCATATTCTTATCCTAAAGGACAAAAGTGCTTATAACTATGACACAGCAACTCCATTCCTGAAGATGGTGAGCTCTCTTCCTTGATTTTTTCCAAAAATGAAATGTAAAGCTATATCTTTTGAATACAGTTTGAGTAGCCCTGGGAAACATCAGAATTAAATTTACAGATACTGCCTTCTCAGAAATATGGTACATATCACTCTTCATATTATTTGAAGATATTAGAAGGTAAAAAGTGAACATGTCAGCAGTTCATGCTGAAAAAAATCCACACAGCTAAAGGAAAAGGACTTCTTTTTTCCCCTTTGTGAGTTAGAAAGTAAAAACAGGTGTTCTAATTTTCTTGTAGGCATAAATTTGTTGACAACTTAAGTGATATACATATGTAAGTGAATATGTAACAGCATGCAGTCCTGTAATTTGACTTCAGGTGTAACTTAAGAAATGTGGGAAAGAGAAAATTTTCATCCCTAACAGAAATCTAACCATAGTTTGCAAGACTGGGTCTAGACAATACCTTGTGCTCTTTTTCCTTTGCTGAAATTATTTGAAACAGGAATGTTCAATGAAATCGATTATAAAGTCATCTATGGACCCTCATGTTAGCATTTTGAGACCTACTTTATCGTGAAGAACACCTTGAAACACACTTGCTAATATTGTTTATTTCAGAATTCTTATTTTTTTCACTTTCTGAACAAAAGGCCTCTTCTGTGAGAGCTGGGAATTTTTAGGACATCCACTTAAGTGCATTTACCCTGAAGAGACACAAAATGAGATTATTTAATTTCTTTGTTCTTAAACACAGCAGGACTAAGGTGGTCTTTATGATACAATTATCTCACTCTTCTGACATAATAAGCATGACATATATTCTACTGGTTTAGTTGTGCCAGGCATGTCATATTTTGAACTACTCCTCCAGTCACATGTATACATTTTAAAAAATTGTTAAAATACTTCTATATACTTTTTATTACTTTTATACAAATCGATATATATATGTATATATATATATGTGTGTGTATATATATATGTGTGTGTGTGTATATGCTATGTGCTTTTGGATCACAAAGATATAATTTTTCTTGTCTTTGGAAAATGAATTTTTCATAAAGTATGACTATTTTGAAGGCATTCATGGGATGAAGGTTTTAATCTTGCTCTGAATTATATTGGAAGATATTGTGATGTTACATTTTACTAAGTTTTTGTTGTTCCTTTTCTTCATCAGGCTGGATTAATATCACTGCATTGTAGAAGTACTAATTGCTGTTTAAACTGTATATTGCCTAGGAGCATACTAATTTAATAAACTATTATTACCACTGTGAAAGCAGAAATTAAAAAGGAAGTTCTTATTTCAATGAATTTATTGTGTCTATATAAAACAGAAAAATAAGGTGATTACAAAAGCAGATTAAGATTTATCTGTATGCCACACAATATCTGCAGCATATCAGTCTGGTGTCTGTGCTACACACTAGATACAGCAAAAAAAAGCTTTTTAATGTGGGATTTGTAGACTGCTACCAGGAGAATTTCAGGATACTTACAGAACACTTGTGCAAATTGGAAGTTCAAAGGCATTCGTTTTGGAGTACAGACTGTGGTATTTTCATGGCTGATGGAAGCTGACATCAAGAATTGCTCAGAGATGGGCATTCAGAATGAATGTCAGGAGAGCTGAGAAAGACAAATGATGAAGACTCTAAGACCAAAAGTGGCTGTTGTTTTTGAGGGGTGAAGAAATCAAAGACAGTTAGAGGAAAAGAGCGCAAGGCCATAGCGGCAGCATTCCAGTAGGTAGCAGGTGCAACCAGGGAAAATTTTCCTTTCTTGGAGGCAGAAAAAAGAAAGCTGTGAATAAGACACTATTGAAGAACTCCAGAATGACACCACTTACAATTTTTCTACTCTTCTTTGATGCTGTGATGTCACAAAGAGACGTAACAGAGATGACAAAGTTGGATTGAGAGGAGAAAGAGAGTTTATTTTTTAACTTTATATACTTTTCACAGAAAGGGACTACATTGGAAGAGAGAGGTTCAACCTCTTCAATTCTACTGGGTTTAGAAAATGTTTATCAGTTGTCCCGCATACTGGAAGGAATGTCAACAATAATATTGTTTATAGAAAATCGTGAGAAACTGACTTCCAAATATGTAAACAATCAGAAGGCTGGAAAGAACAGCAAAGCACAAAGCGACACTTCTTAATTATTGTTTGCACGCAGAAGGATTGTGTTTTTCTCAGTTAGTAACTGAATGCTTTGTACTTTTTGTGTTAGTTTTACAAACTCTGCACTAGGAAACAAACAAAAAGTCACTTGGAAGGCAATACACTGAAAACAAAAAGACACTTAAAGATCCCGGAATGACACAGATTTGTTTGGATCATAGATGAGATTCAAACTGTAAAAGTAAAGCTGCAACTATTACACAATTCCGTACATTTGTCTCAGTTCTTTCAGTGCAGAAAGAAAATTTTAATGTAACTGACAATTGCTGGATTTGAAAAACACGATTTTGAGGAACTGAGAGCTCTGCACTTCAGTTTCAAAGACTGTAGTGCTCACCATTGTAAAAACTGGCTGGAATGCACTGTGAATCAGCATCTTGGCTGTTCTCTTAGGCCTTGCAACAGTTGACAGCAATGTCTTGTGTCTACCTTATCTCAGTGGAAGTGAGCCCTGTACCACACCACACCCCCCCCAAATTATGTTTTTTGAAACGTTTCTTTGTGTTCAATATAAGGTTACAATGAGAGCTCACAGGAGACTACACAGTGAATCCTTGTGATAAATGCACAGGCGTGTAGTGTTCCAGAATAAATTTATAGCAGGAGAAATTTAATAAAAATATGTGATAAATATTTGCAAAATTTGATGGAAGCTGGCAATTATGAAGTCTTGTATGCAAAAATAAAAACATAAGGGTAATAATTTAATAATGTAATCTAATAAGATCTTTTATGAAAACAAATATTTCCCTGTGAATTGGTTAAAGTGAGTGTCTTTTTTTTATCAGTGTGAATTACTTCATTTATTTAATTTTGTGGTTTGTCATCCTCAGTAATGTGCTAAAATAAGCTTTGGTTTATGGTGTTGATGTGGTTTTATACTCCACAAAATGCATATAATAAACACAGCTCATATATTATCCATTGAAATGTATTCAAAAGCAAATTCAAAGATATTCTCTTGTAGGATGATGTTCAGGCTTCTCAAGATTCTTTACCACGCAAGACAGTTATAAAGCTGACATTGCAACCAAGGTAAATAATCTATATATTATTACTAGTGTCTGAGATTCTTTTAGCAAGGTATGTGTTTTCACTACCTATTTAGTAGGTTTTTTATGCCATTTTCTCTCTTTTTTTTAATTTTTTTTTTCCAATTTTTGCTCAAAATAGACCTATAAGTTTTAAAAAATAAAAGAAAATTGTAAAAATTAGTCTGGGATATTATGCTAATATTATTATATCTAATTGAAAGAGGACACAGCAAGTTAAAACTTTAGGCATTTCTCACATACTGCAGATGAAGTAAGTATTCTGTTTCTGTGTGCTTTTACAGCATCATAATACTAAACAGATTGTGCTCGAGAGAAGCAAAAGAAGATTCTAATTAAGCAGAGCTACAGGTGACTCAACTCTGTGAGCAAAATGTCGAGTTTTCATAAGGCTAAAAATCAAAATTTATAAATACTGAACCATCTTTAAAAATCAAGTAGAAGATAAACTAAGACACTGTTCTCTCTTAACTCTGACTTTCCATTCTATTAGGAGGGATTACTTTTTTATTTCTATGTAGTTGTAGAGGATTCAGTATGAAACTGGCATCTTGCCATTCCCGTGAACACTCAGTATCCTACCTGAAATAATATACACATTCATTTAAAGTGGCTGATGCAAATAAAGTGAATAAGATGCCTGGATATGAGAGTTGCTCTGTGTGTAAATCAAACAATACAAGGTTTTTGCTTACAGAACAGAAGATTTAAGATTCATTTAAAAAGGAGTGAATGCTATTTTTGCTGATGTTAGTATTTGATTTCTCTAATTCTGGTGGCAAGGTAAAAAGACTTACTTGCCTAATTCATGCAGGTGTCCAACTCAGTTGACTAACTGGTGCTGTTAAAAACAGTATAATTAAAGTCTTTGAAAAAGTGAGTAAAAAAAAAAAAAAAAAAGTAGTTTCTTGTGACCTTTTGTCTTCAGTCCTCCAGCACTAAATGTACATAATGTGTCTAGTGTATGCTTTTCTCTAGAGCATGCTTTATTTTTAGTAGAACCTCTCTTTTCTTATTGGGGTGCTGTAAAGATGCTAATAGATTATCTTAAGCTTGTCCAAAATGGCCAAGAACTCAGGTGCCTGTTTATTTAACTAAAATATTTTAGCTTTTCAAAATTATCTCCTCCATTTCCTTCACTGGAAGAGGTCTGTATAAGTAGTATATATGTACTTGGTTGGAGGCAAGTTAAGATGTAGCAAGCAAGTTAAGATGTAGTCTTTCTTTGCCATTTGAGGATAATTTTATTGCCTTTGCTTTCCTTACCTAGGTTAGCTGTTGAAATTTTCCCTGTGCCTCTTTCATCCCCTAATATACCTTTTATTTGCATACAGTGTTTCACTTTTGTCACTGCATAATATGCTGAGTTATTTTTTTTCCTTTTTGGTCTAATTTCATTTCAGACATTTGCCTTTTTTTTCCCCCTCTGACTTATATATTAAATAGATATACATGACATTGCCATTAATATTATTCTAGCAGACTACTGCTGCTATTCTCTAAACTGGTCTTAACTTATTAATAATATAGTACTGGTAGAAAATTGCTAACTTTAGATTGTCTGGTAATGTGAAGATACCATACAGTCCTATAAGGTATGATATATGTTCCAATGTGACTGCAGTCAGAAATATGGGAAAAAGAATGAAGCAGGGAAAAATGAGACAGAAAAGGCAAAGAAAGATTTTAAGAGAATATTGGTATTACTGACTAAACCCTGGGGAGTTTTTACAATCTTTTTGGAAACGCTTTGAAAGTAATGTGTAAGTGTACACTACTTCATGTTTTCTTTGTTGTTAAAACTTTCATTTGAATACCTCTTTGTTAAACTGCTTTTTCTTATAAAAATTAACTTAGTCTCTTTAGGCTTCTAACTTTATCTCTGGTTGTACTCTGAATATGCACTAACTTTATTACCATTGGGAAAAGTGGTACGTAAGCTGATACTGTAACTACTGGTTAAATCTACTATGTGATTATTATGATTGCTTCTGGGTTTTCATGTAACATTTCATGAGAAATGTTATTTTCAGGAGAAGCTTAAATTCAAATCAATAAATCTATTACTAAGAAATTATTATTATTATTATTGTGCTTAAGCTTGAACTTTAAAGCTTATAAGAAATAAACAGGGTTTTTTCAATTTAAAATTTTTGGGCATCAGCAAATTTTAAACATTAATTTTCATCAAAACTTTGTTATTTGCTTATCTTCTGTTCTTAATAATCTTTATTATTCATCTGTGTATAACTGAATATCTAAATTTCCCTCTGCTAGTGTGTTCTAATATGTCATTATATGGCAAAAAAATTAAATTAGTGTAACTGGCAACTTTTCTTTGATTGGCTATTCAGCTTTGTGTATTTTTGCTTTTCTGCATCAGAATTAAAAAAAAAAAAAAAAATCTCTATTCTAGCTTGGTTATTCATATGTAAGTGTGCTTCCTATTTCCCGTGAGTTTAGAGGGACACTGCTGATGGAAAGATCATAATGGCTTTTCAAATCTCAATCCTTTTTTTTTTTTTTTTCCTTATTTTGCAGATTGCAAATATAATCAGCTTTCTACGGGAACATAGTTGGTAGTGCACTTTTTGCCTCTTCCATCCATCCTTCCTTTTGGGTGTTTAGTTATGTGTTCTCTTCACTGCTTATGAAAGGTGTAGTATTGTTGTGTAGTTGAGAATTATCTTCAAACTGCTAAGCAGGTGCCACCTGTAACCTATTTGGTATTGTTTCTGCATCTCTTCTCTGTAGTGCTGTTGTGATCATTTTATGAATCCATAATTTTATTTTAAAAGTAATTGATGCTGGGGGTCCGGTGGGAGCCCGCTGTCCCTGTCCACTGGCTGTGTGTCCAGGGACAACCATTCCTGGCTGAGAACAGCCTAGGAATGATAGAAAGCAGATGCCCTCGGCTTCCCACAGGTCTCCTGATCCCTTGTGTGAGGTTGGAAGTTTAGAGAAGGCATTTTTGCATGGAAGTTTATTCTTCTGAAGGGAGTGCAAAAGAGGAAGCAGGACCCCAAAGCCCAAGCCTTTATCCTGGGTCCTCCCGGGGGTGTTCCCATCGGGGGACAGGTACAATGGGACAGGGTGTGGCCAGCCAGGGACAAACCGAGCTATTGGGGAGGGCTAACAGGGAGAGATCACTAGAGGAAAAACAGCTTAACCAGCTCAATGTTCGATTACCACAAGTAATGTGTTAATTTTGATGAACTAAGTATACAGGGTATTTTAGATCTTAACTTTGACTCTGCCACCTCATGATGACTTAAGTGCTCTAATGATCAGGCTTTGAATACTGAAATTATGGAGTCTTTAATTACATTAAATCCCTTTTAACTGATAAATGAAGTGGCATGATTTAAAAAAAAAAATATTTCTTTCACCTGAAAAATGGAGTTTTCACAAGATAATACCCAACAGGAACTACTTCAGTCTTGTTCTGAAGTTTAAAATTTCTGCATGTCTTGGAGACAAAGCCACTTGGAGGCAGACACTTGGGAAGTATGTTGATAAATTGGATGCTGGTTCATACTTTGTGACTGCCCAGTTATTTAATATAATAATGGGTTTCAGGAACAGTCTGCTGGAGGTCATATTCCTGAGTGTCAAAAGATTTGCACTCACTGGACTTGGTGGGTGGGAGTGTGTTTGAACCTTGTGTCATCTAGTTTAGGCTGTCAGCAGAAGATGAAGGGCACACTATGAGGGGAAGGGTTTTCCAGCTGTTTCTATCTGTGCTGTTTTCTCGAGACAGCGTTGCACGAGAGCATGGTACACGACCAAATGAGTGGATTGACTGTCTGCTCCAGCTTGGATCTTGTAGTGCTCTTGTTTGGCACAATATGGTGAATCTTAGTGAAAAGGCCAAACAATGGCAATTAGGTTATCTCTCCTTCCCCCTTTTGTTTTAACTCCTGGACCTTCACATACCTAGGTGGACAGTTTCAATACTGAGCTCCACTGCACTCTATCCTAGCTGAACTGAAGAGACTATGGCATTGAACAATTTTTAAAAATCATAAATTTAGGATTTTTTTTAAGGCTAAACCAACTATTCTTATAATTTAACCATAAATAACTTTTGTCAGCTAATCTTAGAGGAACAATATGATATGAAGACCTTCTTATCAGGCCAGTTTTATAGCTTAGTGGACACTATTTCCACTAGCTGAAATATTTAGGTTGCCTAGGGGATTAATTATAGGAGGACACTCTGTAATCAATTCTTTCTTCAAATCTAAGATCTGCCAAAGCAGTTTAGTGATATCCAGCTTATAAAAGAAAATTTCCTTTTTTCAAACAGAGGATAAAAAATAATCTGGGCTATTATCCTTACCTTGTTATCCATGATCAGGTTTTGGCATAAAGTTGTATTTAATAAAGTTTTGGATAAGTTGTGTTTATCCTATTCAGTCCAAAATACATGGTATTTTTCGAGAAAGAAAATCCTAATTTACCTCTATAATTTTTCAAGTTGATAACCTTTTCAAAAATTTACATGGCAGGATTTCTCTTTTTTTAATTTCTTTCTCAACACAGCACTATAATGCAGAAATTAAAGCTATATTGCTAACTTTAATGCGTGATAGAGAATAATGTACAAAAATCAAAAATTCTTGACAGAACAGTATCTATGTTACTGTATTTGGTTGGATGACTACAGCAAGAATAATTTGTCTGAGAAGGAAACTTGGTTAGTGACATGCCATAATTGTGTCTTTGTGAGCTTACAAAGTGGCTGGATCAGGGTAATACTCTTTATTTGGCAACTTTTGCTTTGGTGGTGATTTTTGTTTTCCTTTTTTTCCCCCTTTAGACCAATGTTGCCCATTTTGGTACAATCTAACTAAACCTTAATCCAATGTAGTTACAAGGAGAGCACCCTCCAAGAGCATTTGACATTTTAATGATAAACTTCTTAAAAGCCTTTTATCCTTGCATGATTTCAGAGGCATAGGTATTCCTAGTTATACCCCAAAAAAGCTGGAAAAAAAGAAAGATAGTTGAAACAAAGGTATTTTGAGTTTTCAATGAAATAAAAAAACAAGTTTAAAGAAAACAGGAAAGAATGCCGTAACATTTAAGATGTGTTCATAAATATTTGTGGCAACTCATGCGTTGTTAATATGCACACCTTTTCCCCAGAGAAGAATACAGGTCTTAAAAAAGCAAGCAAACAAACAAATACTAAACAAATCAATAGTTTTAATTGGATGAAATAATGATTGCACTATGCAGTGTTTTTGTTTAAGTGAAACCTCTGTATTAGTATCTTTCAGGGAGGTGGGCTGGATGAATAGTCCTTCAGTCAAGCCTTAAAATTCTACTACTTCTATTAAGAAACAATGCTTAGGTAAGCCCTTTTATTAAGCACACAGTACTGCAAGTAAGTGAAAAATTAGAAAACACTTCAGAGGTGATGTATGAAGAGCCTGCACTTTAGTTTCCAATACCCTGGCTGCTTAGGTTGAATACAGCCTAATGGTTTTTTGAAAATTACTTTAAAATGTTAATCTCAGTGTTCAGCTGCCTGATCAATTTACTAGATTTCAGGTGACCTGTAACTGCCAGGAACATGTTCTGTTTGTAGCAAACTCAAGGTCGTTTTGACTAAATTGATTGGATATTTAAAAAGCATTCTCCTTGGTTTTCATGATGGAAGAGCTGTTGCAGAGGCAATAAAATGCTTGGCTGACTCAGGATAGCTCAGACATCTGAATCTTGAAATGTCACTAAATGTGAACTTGAAATAAGTATTTCAGTAGAAATCATTCTGGCAGAAGTGGTGTTCATTCAAATTGAACAAAAAAGCATGATACATTCATTCTGTTTTTTTAGGCAGAATTAGCTGTTCAACTATCTTTATGACCAGACCAGCAAACTCTCCATTGACAATGTCTAAAGGGACAGGAAGTGAGGAGTATGGAAGTTTCATAGCACCTTGATCTCTTTATTCTCACTCTTTGTGTAAAATCATATCAGTTTTTTAGAGGTTTCCATATTTTCTGTGTGCATTTTCTATTTTTTGTGTTTAAAAAAACCATTAAAAATATACAGGCTTATCTTCGAACTGACTCTGGGCACTGGCAGTTGGCATGTCTTTTAAAATTTATCTATGAATTCTAAAAACAAAGCAACAAATAAGCTAAGAGAAGAATGCCTGGTTTTGTTTAAAGGCTTTGAAATGTACAGTGGTACATTTTTCGAGGTATGATGAATGTTTATTATAAAGAAGGAAAAAGCAGCTTTGATTTGCAATTAATTGTATGTCAGTGCTTTTTGTGGAATTAATTTTTATTTTTTAAAACTCAGTTCTATGCTTCTAAATTCAAATTATTCTAAAAGTTAAATTTCAAACTTTTAAATATTAATTTTTTAGTGTATAAAAATACTTATACATCACACTTTTTTTCAATTTATGGTCTGTCTTACCATGGATGAACCATCTTTTTGCAGTTTTCCTAAATTGCAGAAAATTTAGGAAACTTTCATTTCAATGCACAGAATATGAGCATCTTTTGTTGTTAGGGTTTCCAGTACCAGTACAGTCAGACAGTGAATGTGTTTGATGCTTCAGATGCTATAAAAAATTTCAGCATTAAAGAAAATATGATAATAAGGCCTTACAGTAAACTTCTGGTTTCCTCTGAGAACACAGTAGTGGAAGTATCATGAAATGCAGAAGGAACAGGTGAACTAAACATACTCTAAGGAAAGGAAAAACCCTGAGCTTGCTTTCAAAACACAGAAAGGGGTCATGTGCTTAATGCTAGGAATGATTGAATACAGGTGAAGATCTGCATCATATGCATGTACTTGTTGAAGCAGTTTTGGAAGTAGAATATACATATTTTCAGTATATTAGTACATTTGTGTATTATTTCTTTTTCTTTTTTTCTTTTTTTTTTTTTTTTTTTTTCCAGGCACTGGCCCCTTCAGCCTTTTTACTGGATTTACTTTGGGGCAATATTGTAGTTAGTCCAAGGCTCTCAAGGCACAGACTGAAGTGATATGGAATACTTAAAAATCTTTCTGCTCTTCTGAACCAGATTTTTTTTTTCCCTTCTAAATGCAGATTTATAAAGCCTGCACTACAAGAGGAATAAGGAAAGGATTTTAGTGAAGGTACTTCCTGATCCTGAAAAAGTCAGGGGGCTTCAAGCCCATCTTGGACCTCAGAACATCTCACAACTTTGTGGTAAAAGAAAAATTTAAAATAGTGCCTTTGGACTTAATCCTTTTATCCTTAATTGGAGAGTAGTTGTGTGCTCCAGATTAGGATATGTGTGCCACAACAATCCATCTAACTCATAGGAAGTATGTGTATCTGGCATATGTAGTAGGTACATAACATTTTAAAGTCTTGTCTTAGGTTGATGTTGATTTTTTTTGTGCACTCAAAATGTGTAATTCTTGCTGTGCTGTTGTCTGTGTTTTTTGTGAATGCTGTTTCCTTGAGGGTATTCTATGGTTTGTTCTCGAGAAAGCCACACAGAGGTCCCATTTCCTGTGAGAATGGAGGGAATGGACTGTGTGCCTGTTGTCTGCCTAATCCTGTGCCTTTTGCATGAGCAATGGATATAAAGATTTCTCTGTAGAATTATAAAGGAGGCAATTCATAGGAATGCATGTGTGTGAGTTCTGTCACATTTATTAATGAGTTTGAAGTTCAGATTTGGGGCTGTCATTAGGAAGGGTAATCCTGCAGTGATTCTGAAATGTCAAGTTAAGATTATGGAACTCTTTTAATAACCACAAAATCTCTCTTTTTATTTATTTGCATGTTAACCATAACTGTCAGTCATTATTGCTCTTAGAAATAACATGTAATTTTAACAAAGCTCTATTTCTAAACTACACGTTTCTTTTCAAATGCTGTTATAATTATGGCATTATATTGTGTTAGTTGAAACTGTACTGAAGTAGATTCTTGTGAATTTATTTTATTTTTTTTATAATATATTGATAGTATCTCTTTATTTTATGATGTCA
This sequence comes from Sitta carolinensis, assembly GCA_032173965.1. Taxonomy (NCBI): domain Eukaryota; kingdom Metazoa; phylum Chordata; class Aves; order Passeriformes; family Sittidae; genus Sitta; species Sitta carolinensis. Next base: position 75,237,627 of record CM063313.1, read on the forward strand.
CCAGTTTGATAGTATAATGAAAAGCTGGTCCCTGGATAATAGATTCTGTTTCCACCTTCTTACACTTTATGAAAGCAATGCAAATTTATTTTGTGTGCTGGTAATTTAAGGTGAAGATTACCATCCTACTAACTCTTATGCAGGATATTATTCACAAACTGCAAAAGATGTCTTATTTAAGAAGAGGGAAAAATACTACTATTTCTTCATATATGATATTTTATTATATATATTCATGGTTAATATTCTACTCTAAAATGAACAGTTTAATTGGATTATAATTTGCTGTTTTGGAAATTGATTTTTTTTTCTTGTTACATCTGTAACAGTATTGATGAATTTTTAAGAAGTTTATCTGGCTGTGATGTAGAGGAATGTAGTAGCATTATTTATTTTATACATCTATTATTATTTGAGACATCTCCTTAGACTTTATCCAGTCAATTAAAAGACCCTTGGAGGAAGGTATTGGAATCTTCTTTTGGGGAAGAAGCTGCATTTCTCTGACTTAATATAATACTGTTTGTTTAACTTGATTTTTAATAAACCACTCATATTCCTACTGCCCAAGATTTTGTGTTTACATCTGACACTATATCTGAGAGCATAGGTTCTAATCATAAACAAAAGACTTCTCGATTTAATTAAATGTGTACAATTATTATAGTTATGAATGCCAATGATTTCAGTATCTGCTGTATCTCAGAGGAGGTATGTTTAATCTCTAGCAATTATTGAAACTCTTTCAATATAATTAGGTGCAATCAGGTATTGATGCAGTTTAAGCACAATTTCTCTGTAGTTTCATATGTTGCTTTGACCTTAACTTTGTGCTATTCAGTTAATAGACTTGCTGGTTGGCTAGCTCTTTTCTAAATGTTCATTGATAAATGTTCATTGGTTAATGTTGGATATCACATATTATTCAAATTATATCCTTTGGTATCAATCTGAGTAGGGAGGAATTTTTTTCTGCAAAGTGAGTCCGAAAAACAAGTAAGGTATTCTTTAGGTAAGATACCAAAGTCACAAGTTATTTTCTTTTCTGTCATGCTAACAGGGTAGAATGTAAATAGATTGTTAAGTTGATATCATACTAGCAACAACTACTTTATATAGGATTAGTATTTAAAACTATCTTAGTAAACTGGAGACATTATTTCATAATCGAAGAAGCAGGCAAGTGGAAGTATTGCACATCACATAGAAAAATAACATGTGGACTGACCAAATGGACATAAGTGAAGCAGAAGAAGAGTAGACATGACAGAAGATGAAATTGAGAGTTACTTGTATGGTGTCAAAGGCAATTCTGCTCTTGGATAATTGAAGTGGAAATGTTCTTTGTAAAATGCAGGTGAAATAGTGTACTATACTCAAGAATGATGAAGGCTTCATCAAAAGTATGGGGTGAGATGTTGGAAAGGGTTAATAGGAAAGCAAGAGCACTAAGCCAAAAAAACCAAGGAAAGAGATGTTGAAAGAGCATCATCTGTTTAGTTTGAAAAGACTGATAATAAGGAAGGTAAATCTATAAATAGCATACTGGTTTGTTACAAACAGTCATTACACATGCAGTGCAAAACAGGAAGACATTGGAGGAAATGTTTTTTAAAATAATTAAGAATTTAATTTTATAGTAGAAAAAATGATGCTTGAGCTGCAGAACAATATCATCAGATTTGAATTTTTTCAAGAATAGCGATTGCAGCAATTTTTCAAGGTTTTCCCTACTGATTTCTCCTTTTGTTTAAGTGGTCGAGCTACAGCAACCTCCTAGTCCATGGAGGGGTTTGTTAATATCTAGATTTCCCTTCCTCTCTTCAGTTTACTTTTGGGAGTCATAGCAAAATGGAGTATTTTGTAGTACCTAACATGACCTAAAGTTATAGAACAGTCTGTTTTGTGCATAGACTTCTGTTTGACCAGGTGCAATAAAAGAGAAAAGTGGACTGGTTTAAGGCATATAATGCCTTCCAGTGATCTTAGAGACTGTCTGATGTTTATATAAGAACTGGTTATTCTAATAAGAGAACATCCATGCTTAGAGTTGTTTATGTTTGTCTGCTTAGGACAGAAAGGTTTTTTCCTCTGACAAATGTTATTTTGTCACTTGGCAAATCTGTTGTAAAAGCTGGAGTGCTTTTGTATCACTTTTGATGAAAGACTGAGTGCTGTGTGTTTTAACTTTCTATGCATTAAATGCTTGCAGAGTGATGTTTGGGGGGGTTGTGGAGGTCTCTTTTTTGGTGATTTTTTTAATAGTATTACTGTAGTTTGGTGGGTTTCAGATGTGGTGAGGCGCATTGAGCAGTGCAGTAACTACTAGTACTAACTATGTAGATTGGTAGCATCAGATCACTTCTTAGTAGGAATGCAAAGGATACAGAAAATACTGGAACTTCCATACTGGAAAATTCTGCATTTTCCCTTCTCCTCTCTACACCTTTACCTCTCCTTATCCCCCGGCAATTCTGTTTCTAAAAGAAATATCCTAAATCCCTAACATCAGATTTCTGTGAATTAATTGATATGATTTAACATTGGAAGTGTATTTTCCCTTCTGGAAAAAAACCCCACAAAAACCATCTAATGGGTATTGCTGATTTTGTTCCCTTTTGAAATATGAACTAGGAAGAAGATTGTTTTTGTATTATTGGACAAGTATCTATACATATCTGTTCCAAAATACATTAAATAATTCCTCAGGGGCTTTATGGGGTTTTATCTCAAAAATAATTGACAAATTGATTTTGATGCTTTTGGTTTCCTTCTTTTTTTTTCTTAGTAGAGTTTGCCACTATTGAAAGAAGGCTGTGGATCAGATGTCACTGATAAAAGTTCAGGTACACAGAGACATAGAGTTCAGTATTTGCAGTAACATATAATAGAAGAAGTATAATTTGGGTGAAATCATGAGAATATTTTACATCTGAGACATAAATATTCATTTCACAGAGGGGGAAATAAGGATAGTTTATAATACCTGCAGAGTCAAATTTTCTTTGAAATGAGCATGAATCAGACTCAAATAACTTCAGAAGGCAGAGGACATTGGTTGCAAGATTTTCATACATGAGGGTTTGAATAACTTTGTCAAAAACATTCTCTGTTGCCTAAATTTCTTACAAAATGTATTTTGAATAGAACTGAGAAGTGTCTTGAAATGCTATGAAACACACAGCTTCTGAAGCTCAATTTAGTAACTGATAGAAGAGCTGTAGGAAAAAAGCATTAAACTGCTACCAAGGAGAGTGTCAGAATCATGAACCTGCACAGTTGGCTTTTGATGAGTTTTGTTCCTAAAGGAATATTAATAATTATATTTCTTTAGAATATTGAGAACATATTCCATATCTCATGGATTGAGATATTAGAAAATGTCTAATTTCCATATAACCAGAGGAACACTATGAACAGATAATATCTTGAAGAGTGTATGTATGGCATTTATTTTCAGACCAATTATTTTATAGGCTCTGTAGTTATATTTTATAGGTCATCTTTAGTAATTCATAGCAGCAAAGCATACAAAATGGATGAGGGGACCTGTACTTAAAATGTCATGTTATTCATACTTTTGACTGAGGAGGCCTTGACCCTACATGAGGGACCATTAGAATTTTGAAAAGAGCTAAGTAACTTGACATAACCTCTTTTTTTGTTTGTTTGGTTTTTTTTTCGGTTTTGTGGTTTTTTTTGGGTTTTTTTTTTTTTTTTTTTTTTTTTTTTTTTACCTACCAGTTTGAGTAAATATCCAGTAGGGTTTTCCTTCTTAAGAAAAGAGAATTGTTATGCTTAGGCTTTATTCTATGTTTTTCCCCATGGTTCTCTACAGCAAGGAGAGAGCATTTTAAATAACAGGGAGTAATTTTTGTGTTCAGGTTACTTACGAGTTTATATAATATTTTTAAAAAATAGGAAAACAGGTATCTAGGATGTTTTCTTGGGCTTCAATGCAAGAATCACAGAAGTTTTTTCATCATGAGAGGTTGTACATATTTGCACAATGAACAGATAAATCCCTGGTTTAAGTAGATGGTGTTGATTCTTTTCCTTCCATGTACCTCCATACCCAAAGACATGCACCTGTCTAATGGCATTTCACAGCAGTTTCTTAGGATTCTAGTTTTCTTGGACTTTTGGGGTTCTTTTATGTTGAAATTCTGCCATACATCAGAAGTCTTGTAGTTTTGATTTTTTAATGGTATTTTTGGAAGCTACTATGGCAAGCAGTTTATGCAGTTTAAATATTAAACCCTAGTTTGTTTCTATGTCATATACATCAGCATTCAGTAATTAAACATTACTACCTACTGACTCTTCTCCCATCTTTCAAAGCAATTTTTTCTTTTGATTTTAAGATATGAAATGGTTTTTGGTTCTATTACCCAGTGAGATGATTGCTTTTTTTAGAGAATTTCAGTTTTGCTAACAGTTTTAAAGTCCTAGTCTATCAAAGTCCATCAACAGAACTCAGAATACACTTCTAGCTGAATTGTGGTTTCTAACCCACGAGCCTTTCTGGTGACTTTTAACATATGTAATTACTTCAATTCCTTTTCTCTATAATGTAAAGCATTTTAATCTCTTTTCATTACTCCTCTCTTGATGTTTTCAGAACTCACATGCCTCTGTTTGCTCTCTTTTGTTCTTCAGTGGAAGACCACTGGTATAGTATATAATTTGGCTTCATGGCTTGTATCTTTTCTCAGTTTTGGGTGTACTTGTTGCATTTTTTTTTCACCACTTAGGTGGTTTTTACCTTGGCCTTTATAGGAGAAGAGTGAAAAAAACTAATCAGCTTTGAAGATCTTGTTTGTGTAACTTCACATTAAAATTGTGCTTATGGGTCCAGAGAACTGACTACGATGAAACCGTTTGTAATGGGAAATGCTCCAATCCATCTCAGAAGGTTTACTGGAGAAATTTTAGTAAAACTGGTCAGCCTGAGCTAAAGTTCCTCAAGGAATTGGCTCTCCAGATGTATTTGAATGAAGTTACTCTGCTGAGCAATGAACACTGTTGTCTTCAACTGTGAATCCAAAACCTTGAAGAGGTGGTTTTTGGATAAGCCTTTATCACTGATGTTGCGCTGACATTTACTAGTAGTGAGCTGTGGTTTCTCATGTTAGTTGAATGTATCCCTTGAGAAGGAAGGATGAATGAACTTCAAGAGGAAGTGGTAATTATGGTAATTGTTTTGCGGTTGTTACCAACAAATGTGTGGATCAATATATATGCCCATATGTTTATGCACATTGGAGAAACAAAAAAAAAGTGATCTTTTGAAATACTGAAGCTCTCCTGTTTAAGAAACAATATTCTTTTAGGAGGCAGAGATTAAAGTTGTTAGAGATCTAAATCATCTTTATTCATCTTACTTTTATATGTAAATAAAGCTACAGCAGTTTACATGTTTTCTTAATTTAATAATGAAAGTATTTGAAATAAGAAGCAGGGGGGTGGGAGGGGAGGGGCATGTTCCAGCTCTTGCTGAAAACATTCCACAACAAGTTAAATCTTGTGGTACAGGAAAGGCTGGTCAAAATATTCTTTGATGCTTGTATGTATACATTTAATAGGGTTTATTAATGCTATTAATGGTAGATTATCTAGGGAAAGTGGTCATGCATTTATATGACTAAGAGATACCTGTTCTACATCTCAGAGACCCATAAAAGTATAGGATAAAATAATTCAAGGTGTATCTTTCCAAAAGTGTCTGGAAAGGTGTCAGGATTTGTTTTTCTTAAATTGCATATATTTGTGATGCATCCAATTTAGGATTAAGAGCTCAAATCTGCAGTAATGTCTCATTTTTCGATGGGCAGGGAGCAGTTACCTGCAGCCAGTGCAGAGGTGAAATACGTGGTCTCCATGTGAGTGGTTTAGTCATGTTTTTTCTATCATGCAGTTTATTTTAACATAGTTTTAAGGTTCTTAGATTTCTTGAATAAATTAAATAAATTATGGCTGACTATTGGCCATAATGGTGGCTCTAAAGTAAAATATTTCAGATAAAATTTTTTCATATGAATTTTACCAATAACCATTAAAACCCTTCACTCTTTAACTGAATGAAAGAAGTATACTTTAATAGTTTTGTTAGTGTTGTCACCAAAGACCAGTGACCTGAATAATGAAAAGAAAATATTTGCTTGCTTCTTCTGAAAGACAGTAATATTCATGGTTTTGCCTTAAAATAAGGAATAGAAAACCTTTAAATATTATCAAGTTGCTCCTCTGTGTAATGGAACCACAATGCATTAAGCAACTGTACTCAGCTTTTTAAGTGATATTCTTCGCAGTGATACAGCTTAAGTGAGTTGTAGCTCTTTTTTTTCAAGTAAAATCTACAATTTTTATAATATATAGGGATATTATTTAAGGGTGGGAGTTGAAAGGTACTTCAGAAGTAATGTGATTTCATGACATTAGTCAGTGCTTTTGTATATGCCCAGGAATTGTCTTACTTTGCATAACTACTACAGTCCTCCTGAAACAACACATCAAAGCAAAATATTAGCATCGAGTCACAGTTCCTGCATTTCAAGTGCTGGAGATGTGCCTTGTCATTGCTAGCTTCCTCTATTTTATTACTTTACACACTCATATAGAGCTTAAAAATACATTGATTCAAGATGTTAAAACATGTACATATTTTGATACAGCAATAGATTTGTTTAATCCAAATACAAATTTAAAAAACCTAGCCTGATGGAATATAATAATAATAATGATAATACAGTTCCTAAGGTCTTCTGTTATAGGTAAATTTGTCATGCAATTAATTAAAGTTGTGAAATATATTTGTACCTATGGGAAGGTGAACAAAATTCCTGGAAACATTTTTTTCACTAATTTTGGCAGATAATTTGAATTTAATTAGGATGTGTAGCATTACTGGAAAATTATTATATGCATAAAGTCTCCTTTTACTTGGAGGCATAAGAATTGAGGAATTCAATTGTATAAGGAGAATAAATAAAAAAAAAGATATGGTGCTCTATTGATGGATGAGAATGAGGATTTATTTTGAGCTTTGGCATTCAATCATCTCTTAATCTGTATTGTTTCTGACAGAGTTCTTAACACTCTTCAAAGTACGTGAGGATTTCTTAAAAAAAATAGATATAATTTTTTTTCCTAAGTTCTAATGGGTCAAGACTGAGACCAGGGTTGGTTTAGCTGGGTTTTGATTCCTCTAATGTTATTTAAAAAAAAACCCAAACCAACAAAAATAACCTATTAAGATTTACCAAAACATTTAAGTTAAAATCTTACTCTGAAAGAAGACAGTTCTAGATAAGCAGAAGCTTAAAATGCTCTACCCAAGTCTTGGGTTGGTTCTCAGAAAGTCTTGCACAAGCCCTTAAAGATTCTGAAAGTTGACCCACAATATGGTTACCTATTATATTGTCTAGTAATCTAGGAGTCTTTAGTGTGAAACAATGCAAAAGAGAACACTCAAAAGCATTTTTGGTTGCGATCACAAATATACATTGAAAATCGTTGGTATGCTTAGAAGTCATGATTTAAACAATACTTCAGCACAGGAATGTAAAGAGTTAAAACAAAAATATTTTTTGTGGAAACTTCATTTGATATATGGCAAGTAATCCAAAGGTTCCTGATATAAAAAAACTAATAAAGCCTCTGATTTTGTTTATTCAGCTAATCAGAAGTTGGAGTTGACCTTTCATTTCCTACTGATTGTGAGGTAATAGGGTAGCAGTGAAGTGCTGGGAAATCTAATGATACAGGCAAACAAAGAAACCCAGTAAAGACAAGGGGAAATGGTGGCCTGGTCAGGATTCTAAATGAGATTTGTAGGTTGGGTAGACGGAGACAATTTTAGGTGAAGTGGTTTGATCTGTGAAGGGGATAATTGAATTTGATGTTTAAGATGTGAAAGAAAAAGAAATAAAACCACAGACAACCCCCTGAAGAATCTGCATAGAAAGCACGGAGCAGAGAACAAGGAAAATCTACTTAGAAGAAATGCAGGAGTGATTTGATAAGTAAGAAATGGATCTCATGGGAACTGATGAAAGGTCAGATCCCATGAAGAGTATATTTCTCTACAGTGGGAGTGTGAAGGAGGTTGAAGATAGAGTATTGGTTTTGCTGTATATAGTTAAGAAGATATCAGAAGTTTTGACAAGCAGTTTTTATTGTAAAAGACTTCTTTTAAAGGACAACATGAACAGAGGGAAACTTCAAGGAACATCTGTAAATACTGCATTGAACTTGTCAGTGAAAAGACATGGAGTACAATGATAGTCCTACAGAAGCATGAGCCACAAATGTTTTGCTTTTCTACACCTTACAATATATGAGCCTGTAATAATAAAATATATAGCTAATAAAGTCAGTCTCTTCAGCTGAATGCTGATTCTTTTCGTTGATAACCTGTGTTCAAATGGAAGAAAAGGCATAAGACTGTGGAAAAAAATAGTTATTCCATATGTACCTATTAAGAAGATATGCAAACAGTTGTCATAGTGAATGATGCTAAATTATAATTTAAATAATTTTGTACTTTCCTTTATAGGAGAGAGAAACTAATTTCATTAGTGAATATATAATATATATATATATATATATATATATATATATATATATATATCACTAATGAAATTAGTTTCTCTCTAACATAACATATACATATAATATATATGTGTGTGTGCATATATATATATATATATATACACATATATATATATATATATATACATATATATGTAGAGCCAGTTTTCTTCACTCATTTTTTCTAAGCTGTGTTAAAAAAAAGCAATTGTGGATGAGAATTTGATAGTTCAGCCTGAAGAATACATTTAAAATGCTCTCAAGTATCTTGATTGTGCTTGTAACTGTTAATAGAAATTCTTTAGCTGTTATAATGGGAAATAGATGTATTTTTGTAAGGAATTTTCAAAATATCTTGGAGAAATAATGGCATTAAGAAAAGAAGATCTGCAAATAATTGATGTTAAATATCCATTATTCCTTGGTTATGTTTTGTATATTTATTTGTTGTGGTATGTACCTGTTGTTCTAACATTGTTTTAATCCTCTGTATGTAAAATTTATGTGCAGTGTTGAACACTGAACTTGAAGGAGGAAGCATTGTTGCCAAAAGATAATTTTGTAAATATGTTTTTTTCAGATACCTTTTGATATATAATCCTACGGAACAAGAGCGATTTTCAGTGGTTTCAGTCAATGTGAATTCACACAGAGTTAAATTACTGTCACCTTTGGGAAAGCCTGTTACTGTCCAGATTAGTGCTGTTTGGGATGGAGCAACTACAGTATCACATGAAGCTTATCAGGTACCCTTCTTTAATTAAAAAGCATTAAAATATGTTTTTTGACAGATACTGTAGCTTCATAGTTGAAGAAAATGGAAAGTGTACTTCATATATTGGCAATTCTATTCTCTGTAGGCAAAAATGTATTAATTCAGTCATTTTAAGTAAAAAAAAACAACAAAACAACAAAAAACCCTCTAAAAACTCAACATACATGTGTTTAGCATTAATATTTCTTAAACTTATAAGCTGTTAAACTTTTGTGATATAATTTACTACATTTAAAGGATGAGTTTCAACTGCATGACTGGAAAATACTGGATCACTTTCTCAACTGACCTGCTTCTTCTTTCCAGTGCCAATCTGTATACAGTCACACAAGTCTACATGTTCTCAAGCACTCCAATTGGAAAGTCTTGTACATGCAATGGCTAAAGCATTTACACTCAGATCTCCTCATCTCTTCCAAATACTTAGGATGGACAGATATCTTCAAGACCACCTCCTGTTTTTTGTATGAAGCAGAACTTCTGAGGATTTTTGAGTTGTAGATCATTAGTGAAAATTGTCCTCAATGATTATATCATGCATCAGAAATTTATTTCATTAAATTTTTAATGATAGGCCAATACTGCATTACTGTAACAGTAATACTGTATTGCTTTCAGGCTTATGCTTTGATTCCTTTTGACATAGGAACTTAGTTCAGGGTAATATTTTGTGAAGCTAATTCAATAACTGTCTCAGTTGTGTTCCAAAGGGATAGTTATTGTGGGTAAACCCTGCTAAGCAGCTCAGCCCCACACACCTGCTTGCTCACTGCCTCAGTGGGGTGGAGGAAAAAGCTGGATGGGTAGTGGTGAGAAAGCTTGTGGGTAAAGCTGCAGCTGTGCACACAAGCAAAGCAAACCAAGGAATTCATTCACTGCGTCTCAAGGCTGGGCTCAGCCATCCCCAGCAGAGCAGGGCTCCATCACGTGGAACAGTGACTTGGGAAGACAAACACCATCATGCCAAACATCCCCCCTTCCTTTCTCTTCTCACAGTTTTTATTGCTGAGCATCATGTCACATGGTCTGGAACATCCCTTTGGTCAGCTGGGGTCACCATTCTGGCTGTGTCCCCTCCCAGCTCCTTGTGCACCCCCAGCCTCCTCCCTGGTGGAGCAGCACAAAGGGCACTGATGGTGCATAAGCCCTGCTCAGCCATGGCTGAAACATCCCTGTGTTATCAGCGTGGTTAATGCTGAAACCAAGCACCAAAAGAGTTACTAGGAAGAAATTTAATTTTATCCCAGCCAAAACTAGCACAATAATTAGTTCTTTTATTGCCCGAAGAAGAGGAAATTAAATTACTTGTCTGGACTTCAAATTCTAAACAAATTGCTTTGGACACGTACCTTTTATACTGCTCTTCTATGCAGATTATAGCTTCTAAAAAAACAGAGACTGAAAATGAGGCACTTGTTTTGTACTTAAATTCATGCATTTTTACATTTTAATTTCAAAATGAAGCAATAAGTACAGTCCATGTACACTTGATCCAGTACTCCTAAATCTTCAATGAAAAGCAAATATACTCAGAACTGCATATCATAGCTAATATTCTTGACAGGATTCAAAATTATTATTACATTAATATAACAGTAATCTTGATGCTAAGCAATTAGCGATGCAGATATTTTTGTTTGATAATTCTTCATATTTATTTATGGATGATGAGAAATTAAATTATTTAAGCAAAAGGAGTTACTCTGAACATAAATTCAGTATAAAAAGTTGATGTTTTGCTACTTATTTTTTTAGTAATGGCTACTTATTTACTCCTAACAGATCTCTTTCGTGGCACATCTACCACCTCTTGGGTTTGGAGTTTACCAGCTTTTGGAGGATGAGAGCTCAGAAGCAGTTTTAGCTGACTATAATATATTTGTAAGGAATAGCAGACAGGAGACGACAGATAGAATTTTCAAAATAAAAGAGATGCAGCATTCTGTGGATAATATAATCTTAGAAAATGCATACATGAAACTGTGGTTTTCTGGAATGTCTGGATTATTGGAGGTATGTTATATTTTATTTCAAATATTTTATTTTCTATATTCATATAAAAGTGAATATATTTATATAATATGAATGTAAAGTATAGTATTCATATTAATATTTACATAAAAGTAAAATATTCATATTTTACTTTTTATGCTGCTTTATGTAAACCTAACATGACTCCCTGTCCTTTTAGAAAATAAGTACGAAAGACGATGGTAAAAATCATCAAATGAAGGTGGAGTTTGCTTGGTATGGAACTACCAGTAACCGAGATAAAAGTGGAGCTTATCTATTCTTACCAGATGGAGATGCCAAGGTAAACCTTCTGTTTGCAAAGAGATTCTAATCTTGAACTAACTTTAAGTGGTAAATTTATTTGGCAAATACAGAGTGGAAGAGCTAGTTGGCCCCAAAACTGAAATAAGATCTGTGTGGTTAGACCTAATGACATGGGCTATTGAAATGATTGGCAGAATTTCATACTTCCTAATCCTATATCAGAGTAAAAACACAATGGAAATTTGAAAATGTGAAAATCTAGAGAATATTTATGATTCAAAAAACACACTTAAGATGCAATCCTTGCAAGAAATCCAGTGAGATGTGACCATTCATTATCGATAAAATAAGTCTGGTTTTACTTTCTGTGGTGAAAATGTGTAGGACATATTGATTCATTTCTACATCCTCACTTTTCTGATTTTTAATATTTTTTTAAATTAATGAATGAGTTGCTTCTGGTTCAGAGCTACTTTTTAAGCTGATATTAGCATATTTAGTTTAATATAGTAATTAAGATACTGAGTCCCAATTGGTGAATATAAAGACAGAGTAGCAAGGAACTGTTCTGATTTAGTTCTCTAGGGTTATCTATATTTTTAGCTGTGTAATTATTGGAGAGCAACAGCATACTCCTATTAGTTTTCAAATTGGAAATTGGGAAATGGCAGCGTTCTTACAGTGATTTAATTACCATACGGAGTCTACTACTTCCCTTTTGGAACTGAAGCAGTGGTATTTCAGAAGGCAAAAGATAAAATAATGAACATTTATGAAGCTAGCTACTTGGCAGCATATTTCTTCTTTCTTGTGAGAACTCAAGTTGCATACATAAGACAAACTATGAGTTCTATGCTTTCCAGTTTAGGAAATATGCAAGAGTAATCATTCTGCTTTTTGGTAGGAGGGAAAGGTGTTTGGCTTTCTTTTTCTTTTATTTTCATTCTTCTTTTTCTATTTCCGCCATTAATGTGTGTAAATCAGTTTGGAAGGGACAGAACAGTTTCCTTTTCTTTTAGCAGTCTTTCCTAGAAGTACATCTTTTGAGGTCTGTGAATTGACAGATTTGAACTATTAGTGTATTTAGTCCCATAATTGTTTACTTCAGATATGTTCATCAAGGTTCCCTTATCCTTCATTTTATATGCCATTTCATATTTCTTCATTTTGTTGTGTTTTTAGCTGTGAATACTTGAACAGTATCACTTAGTGTTTTTAATTTTTGCCTTTCACTACCTGTGTGGTCACCCTTTAACTAATTTCACTTTATATTCTAATTAAATCTTTTGCTTATAAAGATAATCACTAAATCTAACAGTTATGTAATTTTAACTACACATTTAAGTAACTTGCTTTATGAAAATAATCTGGACAAATTGAGGTAGCAAAATGATATGGTTTAAACAGAAAAAGTCTGTCACATGTCTGCAAGCACAATTAGAAAAGAAAAATGAAATTAAACTACATTTTAAGTTAAGATTAAAAGGGCACTGTTCAACTTTTGTAACAATTTATACAATGAAATTGAAATTGTAATACTTCTGAAAATTTTGCTTCATTAATATTATGCTTCACCATAAGGCTCATTTGGCTTGCAGTTTAATAACACTAATTAAATTGTCCCACTGGGAATAACAGTATGATTCTATAGTAGTTTCTAAACCAGTTTGAGCTAATGTGTTCTGTCCTAAAAGAAATGCCATCTGTTCAGGGTTCTTAGTGTGATGTGGAGTGACTAACTTTCCAAGTCCTTGTGTGAATTGGCAATAAGATAGATGGCAGACAGTTTTCCAGATTTTTGGCTGTGTGTTTCATTGTTTTGTTTTTTTCCTCACCTCCTTTAGCCTATGTATTACAGCAAAATTTGCAAAGAATAATTACTTTTTATGTTGGACTGTTTTCCTTTGGTATGAGTAGAATTATATGTTTTCTCTGCTCGTTAACTGATCGATTTGTTGTCTGATAAATCTTTTGGTTACTTTATTTTCAGTTCTGCAATACTCAGAAATTATTTTTCTTCATCTGGTTTAATCTTTTGTCTAGCCATAGTGCTAAACTGCAGCAATGCAAGGTCCAGAACAGAGGCAAAAAGTGGGGGCTCCTGCAAGTCTAGAGAGATAGGACAGTCATACTACCACGCCTTTGTTTTTTCTGCAAAATCAAAACAAAAAGCAAGGCACCAGGGAAAAAGGCAGCATCTTAATTTTTTTAAATGGCAGTGCAATGTAACTGTTAGTGTTGCCAAAGTTTGAAAGGAAGGGATTTCCCTGGGCCTTACAATAAATTTAAACAAAATGTGTTCAGGAGGGCAAAACATGTTTTTTATCTCCTGTGATTTTGTGAAGACTATCCAACTTGGGGTTTTTTTTTTTTGTAGATCTCTGGGAAAAAAACCCACAGTATTCAATAAACTTTGAAACAGTTAAATGTCTGAATTTTCTTCTGTGTATTCAAGACATGTCAATATGTGATGACTTCTTACTAGCCCTGCTTGGTATCAATGTGGAATAGAGCAAAGCAGTTTTTTCCAAAGCATCAGATTCTAAATGTTTGTAGGATCAATGTGAATACTTGATTTTTTTTTTTACAAATAATTTTTTCAGTATCAAAGTGATGGGTTTTGGTACACCCAAGACTCAGAAATTTTGATTTTCCCTCAGGCTGTTGGTTCTGTGATTCTTTGTATGTACTAGTTCCCATAGGTACTTATGTACTAACAGAATATATAAGAAAACAGATTTTTTTCCTTTGCAGCCTCTCTAGTGCTAGAGCTAAAATACGTGGTATTAGATCAGTCTAATCTCAAACCCTGCCAAATAAAGGGCAATCTGCTATTGAGAAATACCTTTTCCTGTAGGGTTTGTCTTGAGAATTTTTTTTTTAAATTTTAGATCTATCTGGAACATTGAATCTGTGGCTGAAAAGTTTCCCCTGGGCACAGTTTTTTTTGGCACCCAGACCAACAGTGTGCTGCACTACCAGAAGTTTCCTGGACACACTAAAATGGTTAGGGGTGCTTTACTTGTCTACAAGGGGAAAAGCTTATTACCCGTGCTTTGTGCCTCCAGACTGCAATATGCCATGCCACTTTCTATACAAGCCAGTAAATACTTTGGTTAAGGTATATCTTCAGTTATTTCTACCCTTCAGCATCCTTCAGCACCTGTTCTGATGTTGAGTATTTTAATATGTCCTAGGGATCCACGAGGTATTATTTCATTCCAAGTATTCTCACTTAAAATTCCTAGCTAGTTTCTCCCCAGGCCTCCTGCCCACTATCTTTCCAAAGGAAGACTGTCTTATTTCTCTTGAATAGGAGTACAGAAAGATGATTTCTGAACCCTTTGACCCATAGTTCTGTTGTCCTATTTCTGAAAAAATACTGATTTCCAGGCTCAGCAAAACCTGCCTCAACAGACTGGAGGATCTTGTACAATGGGATTAATTCCACTGGTGCTGAGGGGAAGAGATATAACAGCAGCAATTTATTTTATCTCTTTAGAATGGGGTCTTCAGACTAACCATTGGATATGAAATCAAAATATTTTTATTCCAATTCAAGGTGTGAGTAATCACAGATTATGTCATGATGGAATGTCCTTTAGTCCATGTTTGTTTACAAAGCAGACTTTACACTGAATTGAGACAAGGACTTCGTCAAATCAGTGTTGCAAATTGTTATCCTTGAAAATAAGCCTTCTGATTTGTTTTAGTAGAGTGGAGTCAGTTCTCATGAACTGTAAGATAAACAAGAATCATGTTTGCATTCCTTTGTAAAAGATATCACCTGATGGACTTCTCAAGTGTCCAGTGAAGATGGAGAGGTGGCAACTTCTCTGTCCAATCTCTGATCACTGTCCAGAAACTTATAGATACGAGGTCAACAATAAACTAGAGACTTCTTTTCTTCTTCTCTGCCTGAACACCTGTTGTGTGTGTTGCTGTGTGTTTCTATCTGCGTCACAGTAACAGCAAATATCTATTGTTGTTTGTTAATTTCCACATTGCCTTAGACTTTCACATCAAAAGTACCTTTGTATTTCAGATCTGTGTTCAGGATCATTTCACAGACTTGTACATCTCACCAAGGATCTTTACAATGATACTAGAATAATTGTATAGTCAATGTTTTCCTGCTTAAGAGCCTGGTTAATTGAAATGTTTTTGGTGAGGCAAACCTGGGAAATTATCTCTTTAGAGGTTCTGAACTCTTCGTATTTCTCCTGGTAACTATCAACAAATTAAGTTCTAGGATTAGTGCTTTTCTAAGCACTCAATATGAATTAGAAGGTTACCCTCTCTATAACTGCCATGTTTTTACTTCATTTTTCCTGCTTGCTCAATAATTAGGGAAGATCAATCATCCTTGAGAACTTGAGTATACATCATATTGCCACTCTTTCTATCAGAAAGAACTTGTCTGGTCCCCAAAACTGTGTGAAGCTTGAGTATCATCATGTTGCTCTACCCTGCAAGGTGGATTTTGAAGGGTTTGATTATCCCACGATTTGGTCAGTCATCCAGTTCCTCCTCAGTGGGATTTTTAACTTCTAGAGCCATGTAGTCACAGATTAGATGAGTTTGTCTTATCTTCCTATATGTGATAGAAAAGCAAATATCAATCTTTTCTGCCAGAAGGAGAGAATTCAGTTTACATTTACAGATATTATGAGTTTTTCATGTAAATAAGAGGTTCTAACCTAAGATCTTCAAATTTCTTTTATCTCAGCATATTTATTAGTTCATCTGTCTTATGTGCCCCCTGAATTTTGTATTTCTCACTTAGCAAATGAGTTTTGCACAACAGATAAAATTTGTCTCTCTTATTGACAAGATGAGATCCTTTGGAAGTATTACATCGTTTTTTCATGTAGGCTATCAAGAAGTCCAAGACACTATTTTAGGGTTTTTTATTGATTAACTGGATAAGATTTTCAATAGGAAAAAGTCCTCTCTCCCTAAACCAAACAATCTTATCAAAGTGTAAGTAACCGTCATTTCTCTTTCAAACTCCTGTACAAAATATTCCTGTAGTTGATAACTTCAGTGGCCTCTCGTAGCTCTGGAAAAGCTTTATTAAAGAGCTTTATTCTGAAGCTCTTAGAGTAAGTAGGTGAATAGAAAAGGTGGGCTTTTCACCCTTTAAGGTCTCTTTCAGTTTTTCCTTTTATACAATACTTCTTGAAATCTTCCCTATAAATATAAATACAGTTATATGCTTGAAGAATATTGGATATTTACCTGTACTTGTTCTTCCTAGTGTGTTTTGTCTGTATGTATGTAAGCTTGATCTCTGCTCTTCTCTAAGATACATTTGATCTTTGCTGTCATTGCTTCAAGAAAGACCATGCTCTGTCCTTAAGGCCTTGCTGTGTACAGAAGTAAGACAGGCACCCTCTGAGAGCATTCTGCCTAGATCCCTCTGAATAATGTGTTTTTCAAGCACTTGGGATGAGTTTTTTTGAGAGAAGTCTTTATTTACAGCTGTTTCCTTTCTGAATTAGTTGCATGTATTTTCATTTTTGGCTTGTACATTCTCAATATTTAATTCATTTTTACCTTTGCAGCCATCTATTTATTTCAATCTGGTATACTCATTTTAGTGTGGGATCAACTGTTTGGGGTTTTTTTAAGTCATTGTTTGCCTACCAAGACTCTTAAGTACTGTGACTACATGGAGAAAAAATTTTCTTCATCTCTTTGGTTTGACTGTAGATATGCAAATTTTGTACTAGGACATGTGTAGTAAGCCACTGTCCTTGTTGACATTTCATAATGATTCCCAGCACTACCCTGCATCCCAGAGAGCTCCACTGGCAACTGTAGCTGCTTCTGACAATGAAAAAGCTTTCTCTTCTACTTTTAAAGGATATGCAAACTCATCCACATGCAGAGTAGGGGAAGATTTCCTTGTGCAGTGTGTACCACTGACAGAGGTAGTTAAACCACCTGCCCCAAATTTGGAAACTACAGTATTGAATTACTGGTTAGCACTTATAACTTTGCTAGCAAAAGAGCTCAATCCAGATGCAATATCAATGCATTGATGTGCTTGTCTATAGACCTTGTATCCATTAATACTCATAAAACACTTGTGAGATGAGTAATGAGACTTAATCTAATTTTACATAAAGAAAATGTAAGTCTATGAAGAGAAATAGTTGAATTTCAGATTAGGAGTAATTTTTTAATCTCCAGTTTTTTAGATCTAGAATGGTTTGAAAAAAATACTATTTTAATATTTATTAAATACTTTAACTTGCTGACACTACATTTAAGCAGAATTTCAAAAATACTCACTCTTTCTCTTTTCTTTTTGTAGCCTTATATTTTTACAGACCCACCTACCATAAGAGTTTCTCATGGAAAGATTTTCTCGGAACTTGTTTGTTTTTTTCACCATGTGACACATACCATGCGGCTGTATAAAGTCCAGGGTAAGAATTGTGAAATTCTGTCTCTCTTGGCAGTTGTTTTGCATCACTATGATCTTGGATCCTTCCTGCCTTTTCAATGTTTAAATCACTTCTGCACTAATGCAGAGTTCATGAGACTGAAGTTGTATTGATTCCAGTGCACTGTGACTCCTCTCTGAGTATCATGCTAGTCATCAAGGTGCTATACTTAACATCAACAGATTTGCTGGAGATACCTCTCCAGACTTTACTGACTAATCTAAATGCTGTAGCTAGCTGTACATCTTGAAAATCAGAAAAAACCCACCCCAACCAGAAATACCTTGGAGATAATGTAAAAACATAGATTCATTAATAGTTTCACATTTACTGATGGAAGTACAATATGTATCAATGGCCTTAATAGATAAGTCTAGTTTACTTTACAACTTTAGGCTTTAGTTATTTATGACTCACCTTTGTATGTCCTTTATCTGCTTGGGAGAGCTTGTCTGTGTCTACTGAGAGGCACCAACACCAAACATCAACTTTTTGGCTCTTAGAACATAACATCATACCAGTTTTCCTCTGTTTTCTTCAATAAGGCTTTCAGTTGTTTCTTTCTTTACTGTTCAGCTACTGATTTCCAAGGAAATTCTGTGTAAACAGTAATTTTGGAAACTCTCTACCCTTCCAAACTTGATTGAATTGGCCACTGAAAAAATGTTAAAGAAGGAGGAAATCATGGTGCGATTGTATATAATTATTTTCATAAGGAAACTCGAGTTAATGTGCTTAAGTGTATCTTTCTGTAATTAGGAAACATGTTTTTGGTTATTCATTACTTATATTTACTGGAATTATTCCAAAATAAAAAAACCACTGATTAATGTTTTCAGTTGAAGGAACTTACGTATTTTGTACTACCAACTTTACTGTAGGAATCAAAATGGTCTTCATGTTTTTTTAAAATCCTATTTATCATATTTAATTACTTATCCTAAACATCATCTAAGAAAAAGGAAGCTATAAGTACTTTGAAAGTCTTGCTTGCTCTTTTCCTTCTTTCTTTTAGGTTTCAAAAATAGCATTGAAATAATCTGTTTAATTTTCTTCTTTTTGTATTTTTTGTTTTAGTTCTAGTGTACTTTGATCTAGAACTAAAATTGATTCAGATGTTTCATTTTTGTGACATGTGTACATTGAAGTTTGAAGTTGCTGGAGTTTATACATATGCCAAAAGCTGAGCAGAATTTAGTTGCCAGCTGATACAGTAATTCTGGGTCAAACATTGCCTCACACTCCTTAGGGACACAAGCCAGGAGTTTGCATAATAATTTGTTCCTGAAGATCCTAAGGAAACACAGCATATATTCAAGACTACGGTTCCTTTGTTTTATGTGACAAATATTTAAAATCATCTTATATGAAAAAAGATACCTTGAGGTCAAGAGGTACAAGGTTGCCAAGCATGTGGAAAGAATGTGACATTTACATTCCTGTGTGAGTTTTAGTAAATTAAAAGTCCCAGCAAGGCGGGAATAATAAATATGAACCTTTTCCTGGCAACGAAATTTTGTGTCCTGCTTGTTGTTGTATCAGTTCAAATTTCTTAATTCACTGTCCATAAGGAAGATTCTCACTCCTTTGGTTAAAGGAGCTGCTCACAGTTTCCTGCTAAGTTGAACAGTTCTGTCAAGAAGCTGGTAACTTCATTCTTGTCTGGGAATAGTGACAGCTGCTTAAGAGTGAAGAGGAGAAGTGACTGACTAGGTCTTGCTCTAGCATATTTACTTACAGACAGCACTTAACAGATGTGTGCTCTTTCCTACTGATTTACTGGAACCCACATTGGTTCTTACCTGTATTGCTCCTGTTCCCCTTCAGTGCTCTCTTTCAGACTGTCTGTTCAATTTGTACCAAATTAGAAATATTGATCTGTCATCTGTCACCTCACTGAACTGTCTTCCAATACATGGTTAGATATAACAGAGAAGAAAAACTAGATCACTGTGTCCTGGGAGCACAGTCATTCTCATCCATGTGGCAATCACTTTAGAGATTTTAAATCCATCTTTTTCATGCAGGTTTGGAAGGTCAGTCTCTTGAAGTTTCCAATATTGTGGACATTAGAGGAGAATATAATCGTGAACTTGCAATGAGAATTTCATCTGATATAAACAGTCAAAATAGATTCTATACTGATCTTAATGGATATCAGGTAATTACCATCCTTTAATTGTGAAAGTTTAGGGTGTCAGGTTTCAACTACCTAAATGTAAGGAGCTTATATTGAACAAAATCTCATGTTAAACTGCACTAATCATTTAAAAGGAGATATGCTTTTTAAAAATGTACCTGTTATAAAATTTGATGTAGACCAGACTAAGAAGTAGCTGTGTGCTTTTAAGGAGTTTGTTGAATATTCCTTTATATTTTTTTAACAGAAGAATTATAATACAGCAAGTTACGACAAGTCACCATGTAATTCCTTGTATATGCACATGCCTTCTTTCCCTCTGCTTTCTTTATTTAGTTAAAACCATTTGGATAACACAGTGGTAAATATGCATAGGGGCCAGACCTAGTGAACAGGTGCTTGATGCTGTGTTGGAAATAAGTGATGTATTTTTGGATGTATTATGCTTTTTATACATCTGAGTAAAGGGCTACTGTGCAGCACACAAAAAAGAGAGAAAATTTGTTTTTCCTTACCTTCGTTTCTTGCTAAAAATAGCATTGCAAATACAGGGAGCCCATGACTCCTGAGTAAAAGACCACTGGTTTTCCAGTTACTACTGCATTTTGCTCAAGATAGTGAATATTTAAACATGAAAATAATTTTAATACTACTATTCATTTGTCATGTACCATTCAGGAATTTCAACAGCACTTCAATAAGTGTTCATTATAAACCAACAATTCCTTTTCTGCTACCTTTTCTGCTTGCTCTCTAGAGGAGAAAAAATTTTCTATCATTTTATAACTGTGATTATTCCTTTTTGTAGGTTCCCTTTTTGTAAGTTCCCTTGATGAATCTTTCACATTTTTTTTTTATATTCTTTGATCTAAAAGTACATTGAAGTTACCATTTCCAAAGTGTTAACTTTAGCCACAAATCTCTAAAAAGCTAAATATTACAGTTGAGTGGATGCCTTTGTGACGGTTGTTCTTCCAAAGCACATGGCATAAATGTCTGCAAATGTCTTTGAAATATAATTGCCTAAAATCAATGTACATTTTTTAAGTTTATATTCATATTGCAGATCCAGCCTAGACTGACGTTGAGCAAGTTGCCTCTTCAAGCAAATATCTATCCTATGACTACCATGGCTTATATCCAAGATGTTGGTGTTCGTTTGACACTTCATTCAGCTCAGTCTCTAGGTGTTGCAAGCTTGAAAAATGGTAAATATGAGATGATAGATATGACAAAAGTCTCTCCTTCATGATATTCTGAAATAGTACATTGAGAGATTACCATACTTACCCACAGGCATTTGAAGAAAGGAAAAAAGTTTATCCAACTCTAATAAGTTTTAGAATATGTCCATAACAGGGGAGGAAGAGGTTGGTCCCACATGAGATCCTGTCATTTTCAATGAAAGATCTCTCTCAAACTAGAGGCAGAGGAAAAAGATTGCAAAAGAGACAAAAGGAGTTTGTTGTCATAAGTTGTCAGAACGAGCTGTTTTTCACCCAAGAACTCTGGTGGAACTCAGGAATGAAATAACAGAACTAAAGTGTTCATTTTTTTTGTGTTGCCCTGGTAGGAGATGACTTAAGAAGAATGCTGATCATGTTTTTTGTTCTGTTTGTTTGCTTTAGTGTACACAGCACAAGTCATAAGGTATATGCAGCATAGCCTAACTTCCCTGTCAAGGAAAAACAGCAGCTTTTTTGAAGATTAGTGTTAGTGAAACAAAGGATAAATATGACCCTGGGTAAGAGTGAACATACTTCTGAAGCAAAGTGATACCTCACAAATTTAATGGAGTACTTTGACAGAGCTGATGAATATGTTGACAAGAAAAAACAATTCATATTAAGAATTCCAAAAGAGACACAGTCTTGCTCCTTGGAGCAGAAGAGGGTATGATGAATTGCCTGGAGGACTGGAAACAGAGGACAGTTATTCAGTCTATCAGAATGGGGGAGGTATTAAAAAAAATCTAGAGGTAGTGGGCAAAATAAGGCTTATAATTAATAACTTAAGATGTATAATTCCTTGCTGTAATATATATTGTCAGTTTAAATTTATATGGTTCTGAACAATAATGGAATGAATACTCAGAAGAGAAAGAGTCCATCAGAAGCTGCACCAAAACCTTCTTCCCAGTTTCTTTTAAAATAAGTGTCATAAATACTCTGTTCTGACAAAATGTAAATACCATGCTAGATTGGTGGCAGTATTAGCAAACCTAATTCACTTTAGGGTCAGGAATTAACTACACATAACAGCACCTATACAGTGATGCTATAATAAAACCACAGTGGAAAATACCAGTCTTTTGTTCCAAGTCTACAGGGTAGAAGACCCAAAAGACATTATTTCATGCCTCCCCTTGCTGGAAACCCAATTCCTATTAGCCTGATTTTGTGACTGACCCTGACACCACTGATGTTGTTAAGCTCTTATTAAATGGGTATTGGAGACTAAATTAGTCTCCAATTAGAGGCTCTGTTATCTGATAATAGTGTCTGTATTTGTTTTTTAACAATCTTAGTCTCTGCATCACAAAATAATACACCATCTAACTCCACAGACACTCCCACTCTGCCATCAAACTAGGGAAGTTAAAGCTAGCACTGTTCAACATTTTGCAGCTAAGCATCCGGGAGAAACTGACCTTCTGTGAGCACTTGTTTCAAATCTGTCAGAGGACACTACAGGCCTTTCACCTACTCCAGTTAAATAAAAGAGCAACAGATGTATCCCATATCTGACACGACATTGATTTCTTGACTGTTTCACTCTTAGACAAACCATATTATTTCATTCAAGACACACCAACATCAAATATTTACTCAGTGCCCACTAAGAAAAAAAGGAGAATGAATTAATCTGATTTGTTATCATTAGGTAATGTTTCATTAAATTACTAAATTGGCTATCTTGTCCTGAAGGCATGTTGGATTCCTCAATAAAGAACAGAAATAAAGCTGAACGTTCAGTGGTTGCTGAATATCATATGCTCAATGACTTTTTTTCTGAAGGTCTTTCAGGAGCTCAGAGGGATCATGGAAGAAAATTCAAAAATCAAAAATCAAAAAAAGTTTAGGCAAGTAGCCCTCAGTAGCTGGGTGCCTGTGTTGAGACATGGATGTGTCTCGAGGCTTAACCCACCATCTGAAAGTTACATGAACAGAATCTTAGTTCAAAATAGCAGGTTTTTCTTTCTCATTGTCAACTGATTTCTGTCCTGGGTAAACAATATCTGTTTGTACTTGAGGGAAGGTAAGAATAAGTATTTGAGAAAATCGGGTGTTTGTAGAACACTGAAGTATAAACACTGCCTTAATAACCTGTCTTTTCTAGAAGCTTAAGTTGTGAACTTCTTATTCAGGATACAAGCACTTCAGTCTTCCAGTTTTATTTAGGAAACAAGCACACTTTTTTGAAAATTTAGTGTTCAAGAACCATAGCAGCCTTAATTACGTGCCCCAATCTGGTTTCCTTCTGGAGACAGACACTTGAAAAAAATGTGAACTTCATTGTCCAGGCTATATATATCATTTAACATCATGCTTAAGGAGCTAATTTGAGTGGCCATGCTGCAGTTCAGTATAAACTCAGAATTTCATGTTCTGTGCTTATCCAGTGCAAAGTTCTTTCCTACTCCTACAAGTGAAGTTATCTATACAAGAAGTGATTATGAGTATTATATACTCCTTTGATACCTATTTTTTCCTTCTGGCGTCAAATGTGAAACAAAAGAATGGAGTAAGAGGTGAAAGTTACTCTACAGAAGGTCTCTCCATACAGCTGCAGCTACTTGGGGTGATTCTTATTTTGAATGTTTGATGGCCAAAGTATCCTTGTTGCAAAACATAGTTAATAGTAACATTTTTTCACATTAGACTTTTGTATAAACTCTGAAACTAAAAATTTCTGGACATTCTGCAGAAAGACTTGTGAAAATTTTTTCTAAGGTTATAAACAGCCACAGTGCAGTGGTATTAACTGTTTTCATAATCAGTCCTAACAATGTTGATCAGCCCTAACTCTTCCAAACTCAATATTCTGATTTTTAAAAGTATGTTAAATTTTAGGGCAGGTTATTTATGTTTAATAGAACACTTACATATTCTTGATACTAGTATAATCCTTGTATTGCTCGTTCAGGTCAGCTGGAAGTCATCATGGATCGTCGTCTTATGCAGGATGACAACCGTGGCCTCGGACAAGGTGTTCAAGATAACAAAATTACAGCTAATGTCTTCCGACTGCTGTTGGAAAGAAGACAAGGAACAGATGTGGTAGGATGTGGATTTTTTTTACTGCTAATTAAGATGTAAATAATAATTTCTGTTGCAACAGCAAAGAACTCAGTAAAGAAATTATTCCATGAACAGTAGAACCAGGGAAATGTAGCTTATGAGGGAAATGTCATCTTGCTTGCATATTCTGATTGTAAAGGCCTCATCTCTCACTATTCTTCACATAAATCCTGCAGTATCTACTTTCTCACTCACACTTCAGCATATGAGGGGAGTACAATTGTGGAAGTCTCTTTCCTTTTTTAATTACTTTTTTACTGAACAAGCTTTAAACAGATGCTAGTTAGTGTGAGTTCTGCTTCTTAACAATGTTAACAGAGTCTATAAACAAAGGCTGACAAATTATTTCAGAAGGGGTAGAAAACCTCTTATACATATAATTTTCTTAGGAAATAAGATTCAAGTGGAAATATTTAGATGCCAGACATGAAAAACTTTTCAGGATTCAAGGAAAGTGGAGACCATTTTGTTGTAACTGTTTTTTTTTCTTATTTGCACGTATCCCAATTTGCCTTTTTGTATTTTAGTGTTTTGAATAACCTCAATTTTCTTTCTGTTCTTTGTATTTTCTCTTTGTAATTTTTTATCACTTTTGAGGACAAAATCACAAGTACATCTTCATATTGAGGCAGTAGAATCATGATGACAGTACTGAGTGTATTTTAAAACCATTGCATAGCTAAGGATGAGAAGTTGTATACCAAGCTCCTAATGAATATGCAGATAAATTGGAATTAATTCTGGTTTATAATGGATATCATTAACCACTGTGAGAGGATGATAATATCAAGCTTAAAGCTAATTTTCACATTTAATGATTGACAGTAGGGATTTTTTTTCAGGTTGTACATGTCATTATGATTTTCTAGTTCCTCATCATGTATAATGCAGGCTGCATATTAACTGCATTTATCAGTGTGATGTGCAGCTACCCAAACTAACATGAGGTCAGCAACAGTCTGACTGTCACAACAACAAGCATTGCACAGGTTAATCCATCTTACAAGAGGAAACCCACAGAGGCATCTATGCTGCCATCCAAAAATTCCTTAGTACCCAGGTAATTTGTGTTTGAGTATGGACCTGGTAAGTAAGAGTTATTGGACATGGAAATCTATGTTTACATTAGAAAATAATTTTGAAACAACAGAAGCAGATCAAATCAGTTAGTGCCATAGTGCTTGCAGTGACATTGTGTGCAGTCTTGGTGCTTTCTGTAGAACCATAAAATAACTCACTAAAGGGTACCTCTGGAGCTCTTCCAGCCCAGTCCCTGCTCAATACAGGCAATTTTTGTGTCAGAACAGACATGAAACAGCCATCCATCCAGACCATAATCAAGATGTGATAGGTTAGAGCATGTTTGGTGCCATACCTCCAGGGGAGCTCCTTGGTTGCTTCATTCTAAAAGGAAGCTGATCTGCATAAACTGAGATTGCTCTGCAGAGTAACACAGTGACCCCTTGAGTGGGGTTGGCCACAAATTCAGTTTCAAAACAGCTGCTGCTTCAGACCAAAACACTCCATTGGAAAACATTTGAAGTTACCTCAGTTAGAGTAAAGGCAGCCTAAACAACTCAGGGATTTTCTAGTAAGTGGAATATTTACATGTATCTTTGCGTATGTTTGCCATACTTGTATCACTTATTTGTGATACGAGTCAGGTATCATCTCAGCAGAGCAGCAGTGTAATTCTCTTTCTTTGTTAAAATCATCTTTCCTACAGATTTGAAAGATTCTGTACAAGCTACTGAGAATCTTTCAAAAGAGAAGGGACAGTTACCTACTATAATCAAAAATTTCTGAGGTGTTTAGGAAACCTGTGTTCCAGCATCTTCTTTTTCTTATAACTCTTCATGCCAAGCTTATAGTGATTTTTAAATGTCTGCAGAGGACATTAAGGGCAATTAATTCTTACACACTCTAGAAGGGACATAAAAGAAAGTGGAATCAGAACTGTGGGGGAGTAGGCATAGTCCAAGAGGTGCTGTTTTTCCAACTGATCCAAAGTACACAAGCCCTAGGAGCCAAGCAAGATGTTTTAGGGAAACATTTTCTTTCTGGTGTTGTATCTGGAATTTCCTTTTTCATCTATTTAGCATATTCTAGAATTTTGTTTTTCAGAACACATCTGAACATTTATAACATTTTCTGATTCGTTTTTCTGTTTCAGTGTTAAAGTAAGGGTAGTTCTTTCTGTTTCGTTAGATGTGCAATCATATTTTCTTTTAGCCGAGTTATTCAGAAGGTAGTTGTTATAATAGCTTAAAAATAACCATGTCAGAAAAAATTAGGATTAAATTATATGCAGTTTATATATATAATTGGCTACAGTGTGTCTTATACACTGACCCTGATTTTGTTGTCAAGCCCTATTTTATTATTGACTTCAGGAGCCACTGGAGGATAAAGTTTTTGCCATTACAAGCTTTTTCTAATGTGTGTCCAAAATATTTCATTCTATCTTTTCTCAAAAATTAATCTGAAGAACAGCATGCTTTCTGTTCTTTGTGAAACTTCCCCATAAATGGAGAGTATGTGAAGTGTAACACATGCAGTTCTGTAACATTAATTAAAATATCCATGCATCTCTGGTGAAATTACTGTGGAAAGTTTTTGTTATCACAGTAGCTAACAAAAGTTACTTTTCATTTATATCTCTAAAATACTTTTTTCCTTCCCCAACCCCACTCTGAACAGTAAATTTTAATGGCAGGATCAAATCATGTGAATGTCCTGAAATGTAGGACTCAAATGTCCATTGGGTGGATAGTGAAATTCTTAATAATTTTCAATAATCATGGGTGTACTCAGATAGTCTGTACTCTAATGGGTTCTTAATCCTAACACTACCTGGGTTTTGGCTCTTGAATTCTAGTTTATCTAATCAGTCATAAATATTCATTCAGATATTGCCTCTGCAGAAGACTTCAGGTTGATGTGTTTTGCTGAAGCTTTTTTAGTTTTGTATTTGGGGGAGAGAAGAGACTTGGGGGGGAGGTGTTTGTGTTTATATTTTTTTGTTTGTTTGTTGTTAGTTGGCTTGTTTTTTTCCCTAAGATGCATACTAAATGTTTATTCACAATAACAGTATTTTTGGTTAAGTGAGCTGTGTTTGTAGTAAGATCTGGGCAAATCTCATTTCACTTTACATCATACTCACCTCATTTATTGATAACTGTGTTCCTCAGGCTTCAGATGTATTTTTGATATAATTTCTACATACATTTTTTTCTTCTACTAGATGTAACTAATCCTTCTTATATGTTCATTTTCTCCTTGCAAGCATTTTTCCACTTGAATATCTCTTTGAATCATCTTCTAAGATTGTCTTTTCTTTATTCAGATTTTAAACCAAGGACTGAATTCGTGTCATTTTTAAATTTAAGGGATTCATATTTAGCTGAGAGTGAAACTGCACAGAGTTTATTAATACTTGTCCAAACTGTAAATATTTCTGTCTTTTTGAAAATATACACTACTTTATATTTATTGTAAGTTTTGGAAAAATAAACATTAATACCCTTTTATTTTCTGAATCACAGCAGGTTATATCAGTATAGAAGTGAAATAAATAGGATTTATAGGAAGTAGTAATATATTATTTCATCAAAGACATAGCTGGAGAAAAGATGCCACGCCAAGCAAACACTTCCTTATTTGGATTTCTATTGCATACCTTATCTTGACTAAGTTAACATATGTAACTGGATTTATAGACTAGGCTCAAGCAGAGAGCCAGGATTCAATGGCTCAAATAGCTGTTACTTTTGGGGGAAGTTGTTTAGAGGAACAATAATACAGTTAATAAAATCACAATTATATGGGAGATAATCAAACTCCTTTTCTTCGACCACATACAGCTCCTATTTTTTCTTACTAAATCTCAATAAGTATCTACTTTTTCTGAAAATTTATGGTTGGTGATTCAACCATTTTTGTCTAATTATTTTGTTACATTTGCACCTTAATGATGTGCTTATTTATAATGCTTGTGCAGCTTTCTCACTGTAGCTATATATTATAACGTGCATTGCTATGCTACATGTAACCACATCTTACCAAACATAATTAACTTGATGCTTCAAAAAAGCAGAAACTTGACACTGGCTTAATTATTACCGTTTAGAAGCTTTTTCAAGCCCATACATGACAAGCTCAGATACTCTAGTATAATTTTTAATTGTGACTGCCACAGTGAACTCATAAAATATGTATAAAATTCTTAGGGTTTGGGGGGGATTTTGGTGGCTACAGAAGGAAAAAAAAAAAAGAAGATATTTCCGTCTTGTTTTCACAAAATACAATGCATCTTTTTTAGACCCTTACCATATATATATAGTAAGGGGTGAACACTCATTTTGTATTTAATTTGATGAAATATTCAGGTACGTGTTACTTTTCAGTTTTGCTTAAAATGCTACTTTTAATTCATTATTTTTTCTACTACTGTATAGTTTATACTGTATTTCTTACACAGGAACTTTGTGTTTGCTAATCAAGAATAATGTTTCTGTCTCTTATTTATCTACAAATATTATTCTTTTCAGGCAAGCATTGCCATTGTTTTTATGTCAGGGCACCTTCCAGCTTAATTTCGATTTTTCTTTTTTTCATGATGCAGTTACAAAAATGTGTTGCAGAAAGCTTTTAAATAAAGGCTGCTTTGTCTACAAGCTCCATTCCTATGCTCCTGTTATAAGACATTCCCATCCTGTAACGGGGCAGCAGCCACTTGGAGCTGACTCCTGGCTTAAGTAGGTAGCACAGAGGACTGCCTTCCTCTGTTTTCTGGACATACAGCTATGTCTCTTTTGTGCTCTTTTTCATGTAATTATGTACATCTTAACAGTGAATTACTTTCCTTGGTTTGGTTTTATCTGTCTTCATTTGTGTGTACCTTTCTGCTGGCTCTGGTTCGAAAGAATTTAACCTCAGTATTATGCATAGTATAAAACCTTGGTCTCTCCACTTTTATCTCATGTAATTCATCAAAGGATGAGGGTAGATCTCTTTACTGTCTTTTGCGAGCTTATCTGAGCTGGTGCAGTTTGAGGTCTGAAATTTTAACCTTTCTGTATTAACACTTCTAGGAAGGCCTAATTTCTGCTGCAAGATCTGACCGTAGGGCAGAATCCTTCCTAAAGTAGGGAGAAAATGTGCAAGTCCAGCTTCTCCTTCTTGTATTCTCAAATGAAATTACTCTCTGGAAATAATCTCCTTGCACATGCAGGTTTCCACCAGTAGCAAGAACTTTGCATGAGGAGCAGAGTTCCAATACCAAGAAATTAGCGGATATCACTGTGTACTTTCTGTCCTTAGCATATTTTTTAAGTACTTCCTCATCAAAACTGAACTCCAGAAATTTCTGATCACTGTTTTTCCACCATCATTGGGAACAGGATAAGCTTTTGCCAGTCTTCTGGGAAAACCTAGCACCAGGTCCTTTCCACAAGCCTAGCATGGGGTATTTAACTAGGCATTAAATCCCTCTTCCTGTGCCATTATTAAATAATATAAACACTCCAAGAGTAATTAGAAGAGAAGAAATAAAATTGACAGGAAAGTCTATAACTGAAGTATAAAATACTTTTATTGCCAAGGAAACATATCATGCTGTCTGTCTGCTTTTCTGATCACTTTCATCCAGATATATTGATGACTGTGTATTTATCAGCCTTACTAATTATGGTGATGTGCTTATGATCATGGTGACTAGATAGTCTCTTTACCATCTGCACTCTTCCAGGGACCAGCAAGCAGATGTTCTCCAAATGATCTCTTTATAGAACACAATTTCTGTTATGGCACCTGATTGAACACTACACGCAGTCACCAAAGGAACAGTGATAGGTGGAGCAGTGGAGAACTAGCTGCTCATGAGACCATGAAAGCAAGAAAATTAGATTGTTTCTGGTGTGAAATCCAGCAAGATGGATCAACAGAAATTGCCTTAGACTAAGAAAATTCTGGATTTTAATTTTTTTTTGATGAAACAAGAGGGTAGCCATGGGATGCTTGGTAGAACTGACATAGAAGGGGAAGGAGAAGGATTGAAGAGTAGCAAGTGGGAAAAGTAGGGCTAAAAGAGGCATTAAAAGCTCTGTTGAAGTCCAGTGCTTGATCACCACAGCCCATTCTGGAATATTAAATCAGATTTCTGTGCAAGTACCCAGCCTTTTCCAAATCTGTGTGAGCCATTAGCTGGCTTCAGGTAAGACAAGGAAACAAGCAGAATAAGAGGTGTGTGTGACAGCTGTTGGAGAGACATACATTATTGGACTGAGGGACCAGTACAACTGGCTTCCAGTTGCTGGCAAAACCTGTAATTTTCTGTGTGTGCCTGTGAACAGCAAACTTAAAGCTGACAGGGCACAGGCCAGCTCCTAGAAGAAAGTGAAATTTCACCTGGTGGATCACTAGGAAGCCTAAGGTCCAGACCTATATATCAGAAGATTAAATTCCACAGTGCAGTATCAGTGGTTGTTGAGTGTTCCTGTGACTCAAGAATGTCAAGGTCTTGAACTCCAGACCCAGTCAGCTGGAGGGCACAATCAGGTTTGGACTGTCCTACTTCTGTTACCCAAGTGCTCTGCTTACATAGGTTCTGGCAAAGGTGCTGTCTCTGCTCACATACATAGATGGCCATGTGTTTTCATTCATGCCTAATGGGAATAATGCTCTGCCTCTCTCCTACATGGTCTTGGAGGAGCAGAACCACTGTGGGCTCCTGTCTATCAGCCTGGAATAAGAGTTGTCTCTTGTTGAAGACTACCAAATTTGGCTCTAGCAAACTGGGAAAAATTCCTCCTGTAGATGCAGATTTCCCTCTGCAACAGTCCCATTTTCTCATCTGCAGTTTTAGTGCCTACTAAACATTGGTACAGAAAATGTGGTGATTTTAGACACTGAGCCAACATCCAGCCTTCTGGATATTTTATGGTGGCTCAGAATTTTCATTTCTATGATCAGCCTCCAGGAACCCCTTTCAGCTAGTGTGGCAGCCATGCATTTCCAATGCATTTTCACTAACGATTACCAAGTGAATTGATAGAAAATTTTCCATCCCCTGAGGTAAAGAGATTAAATCACATTTACTCTGCTCTCATGAGTCGTCTTTTGCTTTTGCCTTTTTGTCTTTTACTTCAATAGCTATCAAAAGACCCTAGCACTCCCAGACCATGGTCCTCAATTAAAGGACTTGAAACCTATTGCAAATAAAACTATATGCTTTGATGTGCAAAAATGTAACATAATTGATGGATTTTAAAGTGTAGACAAAAATGTATATACAGACCAGTCTAATCCTTATATTTATCTGTATTTTTGCCACCCAGCATTTTAAAAAAGCCAAATGCTCTGGTATAGCAGAAAATAATCTGATATCCGTAAACCTGTTTACAGTCTTTTTTAAGATTCCAGGATATCTGCCTATTCAGTACTCCTGTTTGGGACTGTTACCTGGTTGCAACTTATGCAGGCTTTCCTGAAAGTGTAAATGGTCTAAGCTTGAACTTTTTACAGAGATTACCTGAAGTTTGTTCTGCTGAAGATTTTTGTGCAGCTTTGAGGTCTTAGATGTTCTGAATCCCACTGTACAGAGATCTTCCTATCACCTTATTTGATTTCCATACCAAATATTTTCTGCAAACACCAGCCATTTTCAAAGCTTTTTAGAGTCTTGATCACTGTTTTTTTTGACAGATGCTTACATTAACCTTGCACTCTTGGACACTGTAAAGGAATTATTTGGCTCAGAAAAACTGATCTAGTTCATACCAGTCATTAATTGCTATTTGTTGTTTTAGGGATGTAAGACCCATTATCTTTCTTCTTTCCTTCTGAAAATCACTAGGATTTGTTACAGGCATGCAAAAATCTAGCTCCAGGTATCAACCTCAGAGGAAAGTGAAGGAATCATCTATATCTGGAGGACTTTCAGAATTTGTCAGACTTTGATTATTCTCTTTGTATTACAGTGTGCAACTTTGAATGTATTTATAGCAAGAACATCTGATTTTCACTTGGTGAGGTAACAACCAGGCAGTCCTGCAGGAAAGCCTGTAACTAAGTTCAAGCCATTTACTACTTGGTGTCAATTTAATGAACTAGACTAGTGTCAGTCTGAAACAAAACCTGCATTTCTCTTCCGTTGTGAGTCTTAGGGCAACGTGTGTATAAGAACATTGTGCAATTTTCTCACTCTCTTCCTGCTTAGAGACTCCGCCTTCCACAAGCAGGGAGCCACTGTAGTTAAGGATTCAAGCTGTTTACATTTGGTGAAAAATGTACATCATTTCAAAGCTTAGGCATCTGCCCTTACCTGTCACTTATTTTTGTCATGTGTTGTAAACCTGTTATTCACATCATCAGTGATGTAGTCTGCTGTTTGTTTCCCACCTATGAGCAGCATAACACAGTATTACAGAATTAATTTCTCATGTAGAAGCAGCATCACATCAAATATACTGATGGATTGTTAGTCTTTGAATTGTACAGAAAAAAACCTCTTTTTTTTCTGTATTTTTCTTTGGGATACTTTGACTCACATTCTCAATTGCTGTAAGTTGCTAATTTATGGTTCGGATATTTAAAAATATTTTCTCCATATGCTTTTGTAATAAAGATGCTCTGAAAAATTTTTCTCCACAGATTAGATTTTTCAGTCCAGAAATATTCTTCTTTGAAGAGTGCTGCCCATTGGTTTTCTGAACCTGTCAGAGAAAGTTGATAGAAATTGTTTCCTGATACAACATGAAAGAGAATGAGAAAGTTTTTCTTTCCAGCAATAATCCAAGTGGTTTGGTATCAGACTTTTTTAGTCTGCATCCCTGGATTTAGCAGGCCCAGAATTATACCTGTTTCTAGATTTTATAGATTGTACTTACACACTGAGTCAGCATCCACATTTCATCATGTTAGATTAGGTAGTGTGGATGCCATGGGGGTTTACTGTTACAATTAAAGTTTATTTTGGTGACTTTGTCACTGCAGAGAGTCTAGAGGAGAAAATAGTCAAGATAATGTGATTTGATAAACTGTCTTCCTCAGTTCCCTTTCCTTAGTTTTATATGGGAAATTTTACATTACTCATCTGTATTGAAAAGTTCATTGGTTCCCCATTAGCTAAATTGGTGTTCAATTATCAACTCCTTCAGATTTACTTTCTTCTCTACAGAATTTTCCATTGCTTTCTTCTGTTCAATTGCTAAACGACTTCTGAAGAGCCTAATTAGCATTTTCCCCCTCTAATTAAGGACCTTAGTAAGTATTTAAACTCTTACCAGAAAACGCTCTGGGTCTTGGGGGCAGAGGGGGTTTTTACCCGGGCAGCGGCTGTGTCGGGGCAGCGGAGCACCGAGCGGAGCTGTTGGCAGAAAAAGGGGATGCCGGGCCACAGGCAGGAAAAGGCGAGGGAGGGCAGGAGGGTCAAGCTGACCCTCTGAGTGTTCCCTCCAAGAAACCCAAAGTGGAATGGCCCCTGTTGTGGTGCAGTTAACTGCATTTATGTGCCTAAGTCCCTCACAGAGCCCAGTTTCCCAGGAATTTTTTCCAGGCTTCCTGGGCTCACATCCCGATCGTGGAAGCTGCCTCTGCCCTGACCAGCTGCCGGGTGAAGCCTCCTGGGGGACAGGGCTGCCAGCACATGTACAGCCCCCAAAGGAATCCTCTACCTCATGTATAACATACACTGAGTCATAAATAAAAATCAGACTGGTCCCCCTCACCCATCCCTGGAAGTGTTCTAGGCCAGGTTGGATGTGACCCTGAGTAACCTGATGTGGTAGATGGCGTCCCTGCCTGTGGCAAAGGGGTTGGAACAAGTTGACCTTTAAGTTCCTTTCCAACACAAGCCTTTCAGTTATTTCTGTGATTATCAATAAAATAACTCATTTCTGATATAAAGGCACTTTTTATAAATGAGGCTGTTCTTAAAACTTGTTGCAAATTGTGCTCTAATATTGTATTGGATAATGGTTTGTGTCTCCTCAAAACTGAAAATTTAGAATTATTTACCTTACTTTTGATGACAAGGGAAGATTCTAAATGAGGATCTTATTTCATTTATGTCCGTTGCACAGCTGTTCAAGTGGTTGTGTTTCAATTGGATAACTGTATGTGGATGTACTGTAAGATGGTTAAAAAAGCAGTATTTGCTTTGATTTGAACTCATTAAGCCAGCACATCATGATCTGGTATTCATCAGATTCTTGCCAGTACTTAATGTTTGTAAGGCAGACAGAGGAGCTCCATTCACATTTTGAGTGATAAATGCTGTCATAGAAATTGAGGAAATAATGTCACTTTTGAGAGAGCAATACTTAAATTAGATGGAGACTGTGGGACTACATCTCCTGATGCAGCACCAGCAGGGTACTGCTGAAAGCCATCCACATGGTGGAGGTGTACATAGAGTAATTATTCTTCCCATTACATTGTTTGTGTGTGCAAACCTTTCTCATCTCTCTTTGCAGACAGTCCTGTTTAAATTCTGGATCACTAGACTTGAGGGGAAAGACATACTCCAACCCTTGCAGGATTGTGATGTACCTAGGGGAGAGTGTGATTTGAAGAGTCCCTTCTCAGTCTTCTGTGAAAGCATTGTCTTCACCATGCTTGAAAAACCCTTTTCCCCTTGGTCTCCTCTAACTTTTGACACTTCTGTATGGTCCATTCCCACTGCTGTAACACAGATTCTGTGAATAACTGCACTTTCTCTGCTGGTACATTTGTCCAGAACTGTCATTCCAGATGTGGGAATACAAGATTCAATGTAAAATCTCCACCTAAGTCTTAGTTCCACAGTGGATAATGCATAAGGACAATGTTCCTGCCTGTGATACCACATTTAGACACAGTGGGAGCAAAAATGAGCCAAGTCGAGCCAGTTCTGGATTTAGCATTTGCCAGTCCTTCAAGGCTGTGTTTATCTGCAATATTTTGTTTTAAATAGTATAAAAGGATGAATAGATTATTTTTCTGATTCATGTGTGATTTGAAAGATATTTCAGAAGACCTCATTTTAAGTTCTCAGATGCAAGCAATCAACTTAGTTTACAGGGAAAAAAAAGGTGAAAGATGAGAAAATAAATGGTAATTAAATGTTTTGACTGACTTTAGCACTTCTACAGCAACAGAGTCAACAGTATTCCTTTTGGGGTGAAAAAATGAACTCTTCTTTGAAAGGACATGGATCTGCAGATTTTCCCTGTGTATAGAGATGTATTCAGGCACTTGAATGGAAGACTTTTATATTAAGCTATACATAGAGCAAGCTTGCTCATGCTGTAAATAGAATAGAAGAAAAAACATGGCAATGAAGTCTACCAGTGATACTGAATTTTTCAAGTTAATGAAAAAAAATCATTGCTAAACTGAGGAATTGGAAGTCTCAATACTGATAAAAGATGTCATAAAATGGTAGATGGAATTCAGTATAAATAAATGCAATGAGACATGTGGAGGAGTCGTCTTCTACAACAATCCACTGTTATCATTTGGGGGTCATAATAGATTCTTAAAAATACTAAGCCTCAGTACTTAGTAGATACCAAAGAGGCAGACTGTAACTTATTACTAAGGAAAGCACCAAGAAAAAACAGAAATTACCATCTTGCATTGATTCAGGCTTGGAATATATTCAATTTCTTCACTGTCAGCTGTATTTCGTGCTACTGCAGAGATGTAAATAAATATGCATACATGCATACATACCCCCAGACAGAAATTACTGTTATGGTTGTCTGTTATAAGCTGAAAAATAATTTCCCCCTTTGCTTTATGTGTCTCCCATTTGTTTTTTATTTCCATGTTTACAGCCTATCATAAAATGCAAATTTAATGTATCGGTGCTTAACATACTATATTTTCAATAAACTTCCTTCAAAGTTTTCACTAAATAACACCAACAAACAGGGATTTATCTGATTAAGTATGCAAGGGAAAAATAAGAGCAAAAGAAGTTTTCACTTCCATTTCTACCGTTATCTTCATTGACATTCTAAAATAGAAATTGCCTTTTTAAAGTTCTTTTGTTTTCTTTGCTTGGCTTCTCTGGAGCTTTAACTGGTTGTTGTGAATATGTAAGATTTGGTCATCTCAGGTTTGTAAGGCAGCCTCTGCTGCAGTTAAAACACTGCAAATATGAAACTCTGGAAAGTACAAAATTTGTAAAATCTTGACATAGAATATCTTTGGTTCCTGCTGGCATGAAATTGAAAAAAAATTTTTGGAAGAAATCTTTTTCAATGCAGACCAAAACAAAAATGCTAGCTGCTATTTCTTCCAGTTAATAGTTTGAGAGAAATAGATTTAAAGTAGAAAGAGGGATTTTGGATACAAGTTGGAGGAAGCAAGAAATACAGGTCGAAAATTAATGTGGAAAAGGAGGCCTATCTGCCTCTCCATATAAAAAGAGATACAGAATAAATAGGAACAGCTTGCTAAAGTAGTAACCAATTTCTTTCTCCAAACTGTATTGTTCAAATATCAGGGCCTAACATAGAAACACAAGGAATGTTGTAAAATTAGGTGTCATCATAATTTTGAAAGATTATTGTTTATAAAAACAGTAGGTATTAACAGAAGAAAATTTGTGGATGGTCAAAAGTTTCCAAAAGAAATTGAATGGGCAGTCTAGAAGTTAAAATTTTCTATGTAATTATTGGAATCATGTATAAAGTAAGTAGGTTTCAAAATTTAGACATGATAGGATGTTAATTTGAATCATTCTTTTGTGTTTTGCAGAATGGAGAGAAGGCACCAGTCAGTTTTCCATCACTTCTTAGCCATATGACTTCTCTTTTCTTAAATCATCCTGTAATTCCAATGACAACAAATGCAGATTCAGGTGTCCCAGAACTGATAAATACTTTTTCTCCACTGATGTCATCCATGCCTTGTGACATGCATATAGTCAATCTGAGGACAATCCAAGCAAAGGTAAAGTCAAACCACTGGTTTTTGTGAACAACATATGATATAGCTTATTAATGTAGTCAAATAGTTTATTCTTCTAATGTACTTTGTGGGTGTGTTTATATGACACAATAAACTGCACCATGATTACAAGCTTTTCTTAATTCTGAGAGAACTGGAGACTTGTGTCTGTTTGAGTAACATGAAATGAAGGGATTCTTTTTTTCACAGCATCTTAGTATGCATAGTGCAGGATTCTATCTCTGGAGGGGTACACTTCAATAAGTTCCCAAAGTTTAAGAGAGAACCATTCAATACCTCAGCCTTTTCTGTACTAGAAGAATTAAATTTAAGGCCATTAGAGTTCTGAGTTTGTTTTTAAGGAAGGATATAGTTTTAAACCCAAATTTTATTGTTAAAAAGTTTTTAATCTTAATTACAAGACCTAATTTAGTTAATCTAACAGCATCTCTTAATGATTGGTTCCTGTGAAAATATTCTTTGGTAGGCAAACCAAAACCAAACCAAACCACACAAACATAACCCAAACATCTAACCATCATCAAAAAACACCAACAAACCAAAACTAACAAGCAAAATACCAACAAAAAATTCAGACAAAAAAGGCTCCTCTGTACTCAGTTTTTTTCTCCTTCGAAGGAACGAAAGGTATGTAACACCAGAATTTAATTTTCCCGTTGATTAAGTGTAGGACTGGAAGTAATTTTGTATTCTTTTCCTGCCAACTGTTCTATAAATTCTTTTTAGTTTTTCAGCTACTTTTAAAGTGTGATTATGTTAACTTTATGTTGTATTGCAGTGCTGTTCATCAGTGCATCACAGTGAAATCCCTTTTTAATTCTCCCATACTTAGATACAAACTATTTATCCCTTTTCCTCTAGAGTCTCCATGATGGTTGAGCTTGTCTGTATTAACATCAGATTATATTCTGTTTAGTCAGTTCTTCATTCTGTCTTTATCTGTATTTTAAAATTTAAACAATATTTGCTTTCTCATGCTTTCTCTGTAAGTAGGACAATCTTGTGTAAGCTACTTCAGCTGTGACCAAGTCTTATTTTGAATTTCAGAGTGGAAAATTTCTTGATTTTGTGTGTCTCGTGCCTTTGAAAAGTAAGGAAGAAGCTTGATACTAAATTAAATCTTCATGTGAAGTGAAAATTTTATACTTCACTGTGTATATTTTCATTTACTCCAACCAGCTCAGCATCACAGGTTTACTTCAACACGCCAAGTTCAGGGGTATACCTTCATGAACATCTTCCCTCTCTCTTTTTGAGATGTAAATCCATCCCCTTGTTCGTATGATCTGGGTATCTGGGTGTGAAAGCTGTGAAAAGACAGGTTAGCTCAGTGTCTGCTTTTTTAATTCAATTTTACGTCTTGTAAGTGAATTCTCTGATTTTTCTGGGGCTGTTCTGGCCCCACTGTCCCAACTGATGCAGGCTGTTTGGGGCTATGATCTCTCCTGTCCACAGCTGTATGTTTCATTGATTACTCATTGGCAGCTCTTGAGCTTGCAACATTAATGTACCCACTTCAAAGTGAAAGCTTACAGCAGTCATGGGATAGAAACACTGTCATTATAGATACAGAATATACTTACCCACAGCAAAAATGGTGCTATACCTTGCAAATGATTCAGTAAATCTCTTATTTTCTGCTTTCTTTCTCTTGCTTCCAAGAATTTGAATGACAAGTGACATAATTCTGGCTAATTGACACAATTAATTTTTTTCCAGGGATTTACACCTTTCCATTGCTTAAACCATTGATTTCCAAAATCCATTACAATTTCAGATAAGAGGGTACCAAATTAAAAAAAAAAAAAAAAAAAAAAAGTAAGATTTAAGGTAGAAATAAGAAAGAAAATTGTTATTGTTGTAAGATATCTCATCTTGTCATGGAAGAGTCCAATCCATTAGGATTACAACATCTAAAGATTTTTTCCTTAATAGAACTCCAGCTTTTTTTACATAAAATTTTTACATCGCATATTTTACCTGATGTAAATAAACTGGGACTCAAGATCTAGAGCACAGTAGATTTGTCCCTTATACTAAGGCATAAATAGATAAATTTGCCTTGCCTAAACTTCTCAGTGTGTGTCTATTAGCTTACAGTAATTGAATTGAAGAAGAGTTTAAATCCTTTTTCTTTTTCATCAAAATTTTAGCAACATTGCCCTGGGATACTGGTTATGAGAAAGCCTAACAATTTCTTTTATTATTTTCTTATAAGGATGCATTTTAATTCTCAGAGATCAAAATCAAATCAAACTTTGACAGCTCCTCTAGAAAGCTAATTAGAGATTTAATAGCACAATGTTTAGGGATTTCTTATTGAATAACAGTGCTGTGAAATTTTACAAGGTTAAGAATGTTGTTATTTGTTGAAAATTGAGGAGTTTGTTACAGGTTTTCATGCAGTTAGCATGTTTAGAAGGTGTATTTCGTGTAAACATAACACTCAATGTATTTAATCTAATTTACTTAGAAATGATATAAGAACAGGTAAGTTAAAGTAGATGTGGAAGCTGTGACAGTCTGTCTTTCATCTGCTTTGATAATGGATTAGAACAGCTTTCATTTTTACACAGGATTGCTCTGTGCATGGTAGAAGATGGAGTACTAAATCACAGATATTTATACAGACCAAAACCACTTTTATTCAGG
This sequence comes from Sitta carolinensis, assembly GCA_032173965.1. Classification (NCBI taxonomy): domain Eukaryota; kingdom Metazoa; phylum Chordata; class Aves; order Passeriformes; family Sittidae; genus Sitta; species Sitta carolinensis. The sequence goes on from CM063313.1 coordinate 75,277,779, forward strand.
GTGTCATTAATTGTTTAAGTTTTTTTTTTTAATCTTTTGACTCTTAATTAAGATAATATTTAATTCTAAAAAATTGGGAGATTAAATATTCATGCTGTCATTTGAAATGCATACATGCATTTTTTTATGTAGACTACTAGAAAATAGTTTAAGTGAATTAGAGGAAGTATTGATACCCATTACTTGCTTGTCATTTCTAACATTAATTTACCCCATAGGAAGTCAGGCTTTTTCAGTATGAATTTTAATGTTTCTCTAATCTGATGTTTAAGCAGACAGTATTATTTTGTGTGCATAAAAATATCTTCTAAGTGCAATGCTGTCACATCAGTGACAATGAAAACCAAGTCAGGTGTTTCATAGCAGGAGAGGGAAAGTATCACAGATATTACCTTACTTCATGTGGAAAGAGATACTACTGTTCTAGTGAACAGGATAAGAACTTCTTTAGCTATCAATGTTAATAAATACTGGAAACTTATTTTCATATGCTAAATGTAGGCACTATTCATAAAAAGTTCATTTTAGGTGGTTATAAGCTATTGTTCCCAGAATCTTTTCAAGCTGAGTTTTATTCATGATTTGTAAACTATGCGAAATTTCTAACTGTCAGTGTTTTACTAAAAAGTATATCACTTCAAGTATTATTGAGTAAATTTTTACTATTTTAAATTAGGAACTTAAACCCACAAAGTTTATAATTATTGAAATTTTTATTATATGAATGAGTACTTTATACTATGAATTTCTTGTACTTTGAATCTTTACCATGCTGGTTTTCAAAGGAGCTGGTACAATTTGATCTGTCATCTCCTTTTTGAACAGAAATTAGGGTGGAAGTCTGTTAGATTAAGACTTCTTCTTTGGTACATCTTCAGGAAGTAATGCATCACAGAGTGCCTGGTGCTCCTTGACATTGGTTTCTTCAAGCAATACATGCATTCTCTAGTACAAAAATGAACCTAACCCATGGCAGGTGTATTTGTGAAAAAGCACCAGTATAAGAAAAAGGTAAACCAGAAATAAATAAGGGAAAAATACCTTGAAGAAGTAGCATGGCTTTGGATAGAACTATCTATTTTATGCTCTTTTATATATATTATATATATATATATTATATATATATATATATAAAATACAAGATAAAGAGAGGAAGGATGTAAAACAGCAAAAAATAAAGAATTAAAGTAATTTATCATGGTAAATATGTGACTACAGTGAGTAGGGGTGCAGCCACAAGAAAGACATTGAGGGGCTTGGACATGTCCAGGAGAGGGAAATGGAGCTGGAGAAGGGTCTGGAGCACAAATCCAGTGAGGAGCAGCTTACTCTTTAATGTCTGTTGACTCTCAAAAGCACTGACTGTCTTAGAGAAAAACATAACATTTATTTCATATAAGTATTTTGGTGTACATTTTCCTGTACACTTTAAGCTGAGTTAGAGAGCAGTTTTGCTACATAAAAGTTTGTTCAACATAATCCCATTGAATATGTAAAACTGAGTATTGTAGTTAGCACATGATTTCTAGTTTGTTTTCTGTTTTGCTGTATAATTTTTGTGGGAAACCAGTTAATACAGGTTACACTTCAGTCCTGAGTCTTTACATGTGCATGTCCTGACCTTTAAATTCAATGACTTGTAGCATGTTCTTCTGTAGTATATGTTTCAACTCTTTGTCATTTAGTTCTTTCTACATTTAGCTTTATAAAATTTTAAAACAAACATGAAAGTTCAATCTAGGCTGAACAATTTTTAAGGTGTAAACGTCTCTATCCGCTCTATGATAATTTTTTTGGTGATATTTTGTGAGTAATCTTGTATAATGTTTGTTTGTAGGTAGATGCCAAGCCATCTGATGAAGCTGCTCTGATTCTTCACAGAAAGGGATTTGATTGTAGATTTTCAAACAGAGATGTGGGTCTCCGCTGTTCCACTACTCAGGGAAAGGTATGGTTATTAATCTGTAGGATTTTTTAAATAAAATTTTAAAACAGGTTTGGGGTTTTCTTTTGGGTGGAAGAGTTAGTATCATGTTCTGTAGAAGCAAGAGTTCAAGTCCAAATATTTCTAGTTGATTTGAATACACTAATTAAATTACATGGAAATGTAGCATGTGAGTACTGTCTGAAAAGATCTAAATTATTGTCCTGTATTTAATCTATGGTATTTACAAATATTAAAAATCTTTGGCATGAGAACTTCTGTGCTGGTTCTTGCAAGGAGCTGTATAATATTAATATAATATTAAGGTATTTACTGCTTTTTCTAAATATAGTTCTCTCTCCTTTTTTTTTTTTTTTTTTTTTTTTTTTTTTCTCCTCCAGATAAAGGTGCATAAACTCTTTAGCAAATTCAGAGTGGAAAGTCTTACACCCACATCTTTATCTTTGATGCATTCACCTCCAGATGCCAGAAATATAAGTGAAATAAATATGAGTTCTATGGAGATAAATACGTTCCGGATTCGGCTGAGATGAAATCCTGCTTTAATACTCAGATAAAGAAGAATCTGCAATTGTATCTCCTCTGAGTTTCATGTGCAATAGGAGGCACATTAATGTTATTCCAGCTTCTGGATACTGTGAGAAAAAGATGCATTCTATAATTTTTTTTTTTGACCAACTCAATGAAAAGCCATGTTGCAATCAACCTTTTTTTTTCTTCAGGTTTTTTTCCCCCCACAAAATAGCAACATCATTATCAGTTAATACAAGTGAAGAAATTTCTATGGATGTTAACCTCTCAACAGATTAAATCTCAGGTTAAATGCTAATTAATGTTCTGGTGTTTTAATTTTCATAAATAGGGGATTGGATTTTAAACAGCCTTCTTTTCCCTGCTTCTTGATGAATTTATGTACAAATAACTCAGTATAGAAAGTCCTGATGCAGCTTGGAAATAAAATGAAATCAAATGTTCCTGTGAGTAGCTAATGTCCAAATATTTGCAACCATTTATATAAATGACAATAATCTCAATTTATTCCACAATTAATTTCAATTTATTCAACACAAAGGGGATTATTAATTGTGGTAAAATGAAAGCCTGCAGTACTTGTGATAAGTGATGGTAGATTTTAATACTTCTACTATTCACCTGAGTTATGTAAATAGAAAAACGTGAATCTACAAAGTAATTTTGCAATGGAAATGTTTAATACAACTCCCATTTTGTTACTTGACACACTGGGATATGTGCAATTATTCCATTACCATGATGAGAAATGTCCATAATTACCATGAATACAAGATTTTTTATAAAACTCATTTAGATACCAGTGTTCTCTGAAATGAGTTTTCTATTTCAAGATTACCATATCAAAATAAATGTGCCTTATTTTTTGATATGTCTTGTTACAATTTTGGTGTCTATGTTAATGTTTTTGGGGAAAAGGTAGTTTATATAAAACTTATGCTATGTATCTCCTATTTGACAATGCTGGCCACACTGATCTATGTACTCCTGCACCAAGTTTGTGCTATCTTATTCTGAACATTTTGACTATTTGAATGTATTAATATGATGTCATGATGTGAAACACTCTCAAAAAAATAATTCCTGCAGAAGCTAATTTCAGCTGCTTTCAATAAAATTGCAACTTGATGCAGAGAGTTGATAGTAAGCAAGATACAGTTTGCAAACCCATCAAAACATCTGCTTGCATGTCACAGACTGTGGTGACCTGTTAATTCCAAATCGTGCCTATATTTTAAACAACATTTTACAAACTTGCAACCTCATATTGCCAGTGTTCATGTTATTGAAGAATGGAGACTTTACTTTTTCCCATATTAATTCATATTTAGTCCTTAAGCCATCCAAGTGTGAAAAGTATTTCCCTCAGTAGAGCTGCTGTTTACAGTTATTATAAATAAACAGTCACTTGAGTATGATCCCATTTTATAGTCTTCATTTATTTTAATAGCTCATTCTTCTATCTCTTGCTAATGCTTTACTTTTCCATACCCTGTTGCTTATCATCAGTACTAATGCATGAAAAGTCATTATAACTGGTAAAAAAGATGTGCTAGCTCTAATATTGCCTCCTGTATTTAATTTCATCATTGTTGTTCAACAATTATATCAAATATCAAAGTCTATCAAATTATTTCATGTAGCTACATGCTATCTAAAAAGAAAATAAAAGTCATGCTTAGATTTTATAAATTGTCACAGGTTGGATCTCTGTTGAGATTGTGTAGATTTTCTCAATTCAATCTACTGTGTGTTTTGTAATAATGGGAATACTTTAGTAGGATCTGGTGCAAGTTACATCAAAGAATATAGGAACCACTAACCACAAATGGAAGAATCAGATAGATCCAATAAATATATGTTTTCATGCAATAAATATGTACTGTAACTTTTCTTAGAAAGAATATTTGAAAATTTTGTTGGAACTCAAAGCTTAGTAGACTTGCCAGCAGAAATTCCTTATAACATTTATTTAGTTTCTTCTTCAGAATTAAGTTTGACTTCTGTGTATTCTGTGTAAGAAAACATTCAAAATATCATTTCAGTTTTGCTAGGCAAAAAAGGAAAATTTTGATGCAATAAAATTTTAAAGTATTTTGCCTATTGGAATTGCTTTGAAAGATTCTTCATATAACATTAGTTCTTTACTTTTATCATCAGCTGTACAATCATTATGCCTGAATCTTCCTTAACCAGCAGATGTAATCCTTGTTCCTTTTTTTTTTTTTTTTTTTTTTTTTTTTTGTAATGACAGCTTTCAATTTAAGATCCTTTCCTGAAATCCTTAACTAATTCAAAACTCCAGTCAAAGTCTCAAAAAGAATTTTGTGCAAATTGGTTCAGAATGTTGCTGTCAATGAGGTTGTGTTTTCATTGGTTTGGGTTTTTTGTTGGAGATCTGTTGTTTGGGTTGTTTTGTTTTCACAAATCTTAATGAATTATTATACTGGTTTTTTGTGTGTGTGTGCATTGGCCACCTAATTAAATTTTATTATTTTGGGGTTTTTTCTGTTTTTATAGTTTCTGGGTATGTAGCTATTGGTTAAGTGAAACAAACATCTTTACCTTTCCAGTATGATTTTAAATACAATGCTGTGTAAGAAATGGTTTAAGACTTGTAATTATTTTCCATACAAGAGTCATACCTGTTCTGATTTTACAGTTTGGGTTTTTTTACATTCCTTTATCTTAATTTTCTTTGGTTTACTTGCTCATATTGCCTGAATCAAACTGATTTCAGCTGAAGGTTTTTGATATTTTTCTCTTGGAAGGTTTTATATCTTATGGGGATATGTAAAATAAGATCTCTAATAAAAGGTAATGTTATTGTGAGATGTGGTCAGTGTCATTAATGCCTTGGCTTTAACAAATTTTATTTTGTTTTTAAATGAGAGAAACAACAAGCATAACTTCTTTGTAATGTTTCATATATCAGTATCTGTTGGGAATGACAAGTTATCTGTAGTGAGATCAAAGGTGCAATCTATTTCACAGCTGCCAAACAGAAGAGGATATAGATGCTAACTGCAGAGATGTAAACATGTGAGATTGCACAGTGGAAGGAAATAAGCAGCTCTTTTGCAAAGGAAGTCATGCACTGACTTCAAGGAAAATATTAGAAGGTTTAAAATTCTAGAATTTCTTTTTTTTACTTGAGTTAATGTGTAGCTTTGAAGCATTTGGGAGCAATGAAATAGAAACTGTTCTTGTAAATTAACAAGCACATAGCAAAATAACTGTTCAACTGTAATTAGACTGAATACTTTAAAAAAATTATATAATACTAATATAATGTCCTGTAATTGCACAGGGCAAGTTGAACAGGCATAGATATTTTACAGGTTTGCTTCCCAAAGTGGTGGTGGAGCTTGAACATAATGACTTGTAAAGACAATAAAGTATAAATTTCTGTCAATGCCTGAGGCTACTTGATATTTGTCTGGAAAGTCTTAACTATAAATGTAAACAGAAACATATACATACACAAAGTAAATACCCATAATTTTAAAGCTGATGTTCCAAGATAAAACCTGAAACTGTATAACATCTAACAGGCAACGATGGGTATCAGTCTAATTTAAAGCAGCCCTTCACCATTTTAAGGTCATCCTATTTTGGAATCAATTACTATCATCATGGCCATGTGGACAGAACATATTCCATTAATTCCAGTAACCAATAATTTATTCTTTTACTATATGAAATTATACCAACTACGTTTAATGCATGCCTGTGCACTGTGTTTAAAAAAACCATGAGGGATCTCTCTATATATCATTACTGATTGCTCAAATTTAGTGGGTTATTTGACTCATGATGGGTTATATATATATCTGTGATATAATATAAACCACAGATTCAGTCATTGTCCCTTTTTGTTTTAGGATAACTATTCTGTCATAATATAACGAATTTCAAAAATCAGCCAAAGGTATTACTTTTGCCTTCTAAATGAGGAAACATATGAAAATAATATATTGTCTAGAATAAGCTCAGGTCAATAAAGAATTACTGGGATTTTTCAGACAGTTCTGTTATTGACAAAAAATTTGTCTCCAATTTTTCTGTAAATTAAAATATTAAATTTTCACTCTTTCAATATACATATTTTATGAACTAATAGATACTTAAATTCTATATTGCGTCATTTAATCTTTGTACACCAAAATTTCTGTGGAGCATCAGTAGTGCGTGATTTCTATTACTCCCCTTCCTTTAGGTAAATCATTTAATAGCATTAAGAGTAGTAAGAAAATAATTAAATTTTTAAAAATGTCCATCATTTATATAACATTGTGCTGCTTGGATTGTAAAGGCAAGGACATTTTTGATTATACATTTCAGAGCTTCACATTTTCAATATAACACATTCTTCCTGATACACAGTGCCTGTTAATGTGATGCCCAGTCTACAAAAATCATTCATATTATGGGTATCAGTAGACTGGAGACTTTGGCCACAGTTTTACCTCCACCATTGCAACTCCCTTTGCATCAGACACATCCATCATACAGGAAAACACATGCCTTTGTTTCTTTCAAATCATGACCTGCCAAGTCTCATGGTCTCCCCAGATACCTGCTCTATTTTTATTTCTATCTTAACTTACTCCTTTTGTCTTTTCTCCATCCTTGGCATGCCAGCTAAAGGTGTGGGCATTTGGGCTCCAGCATCCACGCAGCCCTCCAGCTCTGCATGTGACAGGGCTTTCTGCAGTTGGGCTATGTGCAGTGTCAGCCAGAGCATGAGATGTGATAGATTCTTCAAGAATTACATGTTTTAAGTCTACATCAATGATCATGCAAATTGCTTGCCAGAACTGCCTCACATCTCACTGGCCTGCTCTTCAGAAATAGACATCTTTGATTCTGAGTATCTACTCGAACATGCTTCAGTGCCATTCTCCCTTTTTCCCTTCCTCAGTTACATGATATAACACACTCTTAATTTCAGGACCTTTTGGTCATCCTGTAACCTACCTTCCAGAAGTCCTCCATATGTTCAGAATGAATTATTAACTGTCTTGCAGTTTAAAATCTCTAATGAAGACAAAATAGATCTTAAGTAAGCTGTGCTGTCTGAATAACTTGCAGTAGTGTAGAGATGCACAGCTTTGCAAACACAAGATGACCTTTTTTCATAAAACACTTTAATACCTGTGACAGCGAAAAGATGTATTATCTATGTTCTCTTTCATTTTGAATTATTTAAAACATAAAATTTTAGCTATTTTACAAGCTAAAATAAACAATACAAGTTTAATGGAAGCAATTCAGATTGACAGTGATGGTGTCAAAAGATTGAATACAGCTGTTACAAACATTCTTAATGGAGCTTGTTAGTGAAAGTCCTTCAACCAGATAAAGGATTAAGGTTTGTATGGTATTGGAGTGTCCAGTATTGCTGTCGGGATGTTTCCCGGGTTGTCTGGGCCTCGCTGCTGAGCCACACAGCAGCTGCTGTGGTGTTTCACCCCCGAGCTGCTGTTGGCCAGCTGGTGATGTAACTGGGACCGCAGAGACAAGTCCGGGCACGCCGGGCGCAGGGAGCGGCGGGATGAGCTTCCTCATGGGTGCTCGCTCCAGGTTTGCCTCTGCAGGAGAAGCTTTAAGGCGATGGTGAAGGAAAGGAGTCGGTTCTCACGGAGGGTTCAGTTCAGAACATTTACTCTAGCCGGCAGGGCCTCTGACCTTCCTAACAACACCAACCACACTGCCGACCGCGTGGCCGCTTCCCCTTTTAACCGGGGCAGAGGGGAGGGGAGGGGACAGGAAGGCACCAACCAGGTACAGGTGAGGAGGTCTGAAGGGACAAAGACACCTGGATGGCCAATGTCCCTCCATGGGTAGAGAGCATTCTTTAAACCTGCCAATCACTGTCACCCTTCTGGAATTGCAGGAGTGATAGATAGTGATTGGCAGGGGTGGTGGAAGGAGGGATGATCACACCACAACAGTATGGCAAAAGGGATTTGTTTGGTTTGAGAATGAACAAATCAGTCTCATTGCTTTTTCTGGCATCTTAGTAAATGGAATTTTCTGGCTTGGGTAGTAGATATGGGAAAGAATCTGTGAAAGCTCAGGTGTAATTTTAAGGCACACTTTTACTCAAATGGTTTTGACACAAGGATCCACAACCTATTAGCCTAATTGGTATTCAAGTACGCAAATTGAGTTGTGAATTTTCGTTCATCAGGTATTGGGCCTTTGAAAGATCAGTCAAGATGACAATAATTAAGACCCATTGCATTGGGTCTTAAAATAGCTAATTAATGTGTAATTGCTAATAGGAAAGGTACCTTACAATCTGAGTTTGTGGAAGCTCATTTTTAAAGATACACTCTATGCAAAACTCATGATTTGTAGCTTTCCAGAGAGAACATGTGAGGTATAGCTGAAATGGGAAACCTGTAGTTTGAAAAGTTTTAGTAATTAAAGATCCTGCAGGTGTGGATTAGAAATTGATCTCTGTTCATTTTCTGAGTATTTTTGATAACACTTACCCTGATGGTAGGATACTTTGTTTTTTATATATAATTTATGAAACAGGGAATCAAATATGTGCTAGGCAAGAAGGAAAAGTGTTCTGTCCTTGATGCTGAAGAGCATTCCTTGGTGATGATATGCATTTAATTGAGAAGAAAAAAAACAGGTCTTCCAAGATAGGATTCAAGAGCATTCTTCTAAATCTAAGAAATAAAAGTCTCAGTTTCACTGACCTAGCGAGAGTTTGGTACAGGTGTAAGCGTGACACAAGCAACATCTAGATAAGCATCAATAGCTAAAGAAGAGGCACTGAGATCTCATTCCACAGGGTTTTGTCAAAGTCTGTGTGGAATCTTACAGCAGTCCTTATAATTTCCCCATGTTTCAATTAAATGTTTAAAAAACCCAAGCAAGCCCCCGTCTCACCACCCCCAAAACACACCCAGACTCCAAGAGTGCGGTGTCACCTCTGTCGTAATTTTTTAACATTTGGCAACATAATGTCTATAGAATTCCAGTTCAATTTTCTGTTGCAAACTGTGATCAAAGTACAAGTTTTATTTGGCTTCCTAGAGTTTTCACAGTGGCACTGCCTAAAGCATTATGTGCCCAAAGCCTTGTGACTGTGGTGACAGGCTGTATTTTGGATATTCGGGTCACGAAGGAACAGGGTTGAAAAGGTGCTGGCTGTGTTGTGATGGGAGGTGTGGAACTGTGGGTAGTCAGGGTGTGAGTTTACAGTTCTTCTAAAAGTGAGAGCATTCACTAATTTAATGCTGCCTTACATATGGATCAAGTTGGAAACTGAGATTAAAAGAATTTTTAACAATTGGCATTGATGCAGAGCAACTTGGTGCCAGTGTTTGGTTTAATTTTGTGTTCTACACTTGGCTTTAAAAGTAGGTACTGGTAAATCAAAACTAATCCAAAAGGCAAAGAGAAAACAATTTTGTGGTAATGACAGACCTATGATAGAACAAAGGGATTTCTCTTGTCTGAAATGCAAGGCTCTCACTTGTTTGCTGAAAGGCGTTGGTACATGTTGCAGTCTGAATAAGAATCAATAAAGTTTTATTGATCTGTGAAAACACAAGGTTGTCAGTATGATCAAATAGGAAGAAATGTGAAAAATATTTTTAAAATTAATTTATTATAGCCAGGCAATCAACAAAGAGAAATTTCCATGGACAGAAACAGAAGTGAGAAAGCAGAAAGCCCTAGGACACAATTTCCCAGACAGCCATAAACGTAAGGAGTTTTGTTGTACTTTGTTTCACACATCATCTGCTTATGGATTTTCCGGTTTTCCGGAAGAAACACCAATGTATATTCTAGTGGCCAAGGCTAGAAAAATTACAGTGGCTGTTCATATACTCATCTACCTATTTTCTCTTTCACAGTGAACTTAGGTTTTGGAACACAGAACTTACTTTAAGAACTTGTATATAGTAACTTTCCCTGCTGTGTGTATTTCTGTTACTATGGGAGAAAGTCTGCAGTTACTGCAGAGTTTTTTGGTTCAGTGTAATGGACAAGTAAACACTCATTAATCAGCAAATCTGAAGTTCTGCTGTATTCATTTTGATTTCAGTCTTTGTTGAATTATTTTGGAAAACAGCAACATATTTCCTATGAAAAAGAATTGCTATGCTCTGGGAGATCTATGTCTATGCTCCTATGATTAGAAGAAATATAAATATTTAAATCTCTACTGATGGTAAAAGGCTATAGGATGCCTTGCACTGAAAGGTAGCTGATGTTTTTAAAGAAAAGAGACAATTAGTGGATTTATGGAATTGGAAAATCAACAGGAAAGTATTTATTCTAGAAATACTGTTCACTTTCAAATTCATGATAAATTGTTCCTGATCACACAAAGAATGCTTGAATGTCAAAAGTAAAGTATTTGACAGGGGAGAGAAACTCCATGGCTCCACTTTTGAGATTTTTTTTTTTTTTTAAATCTTAATCTTTTAAGATTATTTTATTTTAAATTGTTGGATATTCTACACTTTTAGAAACTTCAGTTAAGGTAGGACAGAATGAAACTGGGGAAAAGGGAAATTTGGCAGTGGGAAATGTGCAAATAATGGGGCTGAGACTAGGTCAGTGGGAGAACAGCAAAGTACATGGGTGTCAACATATCTGTGAGTTGGAATTGTGTAAGAGGACTGCAACTTAACAAGAATAAACAAGAGTTCAAAGTGAATACACATTTTCACATCTATTAGAGACCAAGGGAGAAATGTGGACAGTTCCTTGGCAAGGTGAAATATGTGGAATCTAAAAGTTCATACTGTTTTAAGAAAAGTTGTCTTTTACCAATAGGGAGGGGACAGTGGGGATTAGCATGGTGGCTTTTGTGAGTTATTCATATAAAGATGAGATTAGTTTACAGCATCTGCTTGCCTAAAACCAGTCACTATCACCCTGGTTGATAAACAGCAATATTTCTTGTAGCTGAGCAGCAACAAACAACCCTAAAAAACTCTTGTTTGGAGATCTTGGAAAGCATGAGTGAATTTCTGCCATTGGAATAGCATGCAGGTCCTGCCAATCCAAGCTGATAATGGTTGCAGTATGTAAAGAGAAATGGGACTCTGACTTCTGGCAAGCCAAATGGAGAAGCCCTTTATAAAAAGAGATTATTTGATTTGTTTCATTCTGAGAACGGCAACAGATACAAGCTCCTATCTGAAAATGGGAGATAAAAAACCCTTAGTGTTTTCACACAGGTAACAAAACAGTGCCTAAACTGAATGTAGATCTCAGCAGTTTATCTGAATGTCTTCAATTTAAGTCTGATTAAAGATTTTTTTTAACATAAGGGCCATGCTCCTGAAAGCCAAAAATTTGTGACTGTAAATTCAAATAGCAAAGACAGAAAAAAGATATTTAAAAAAACCTAACAAAACAATCTTACTCAGTTTTACTTTTGAAAAATGGCTTAGATTTATAGGTAAAACCAGAAGAAACTTGTTTTAGTTTCCATCAGGTGTTTGAATGTTTCATCTTGATTGAAACTATAAGTTTCTTAATAACATCACATTCCCATGTAGTAATTTATTTAGATATAAAGTCACGGAATTTTGAAAATTAGAACTGAGACTTTGATCATTTCTCTCTCTGAGGTAAGGAACCTGTGACTAAAACAGAAATGTGTTTGGATGTATTTGTAGCAGACTTTGTCAAAAAAGCAGAAATATTATAAGCATTCAGTAATCTCGTGTAGCAGGATACTCAATGGCAGCAACCATGCAGACCAGAGTGGAAAGGGAAACCGTAGCCACAGGCAGATTTTTTTGTTTTGTTTTTCTGCATTCAAGGAGAGCAAATAAATCTTCAGAATGACTCAGAGAATTCTGTTCTTAGGTGCACTGAAAGAGTGCCTGCACAGCCCTTTCCAAGGTGCTTATATGGGGATTAATCATTTGAAGCTCAGCATTATCATCAGAATATGATCTCACATCAAGACATCAAACAGATTTTACACAGCAGTCTTGGTGACAAAAGGATGTCTAAAATAAAAAGAATTTAAATTAAAAAAAAAAATAGAACAGGATATAAAGACAAATTCAAAAAGATATATTTTGAGAGGTTGTAGTCTAACAATTTAATGTCAATAAGAGCTGTAAAGTCAATGTTAGAAGATAGTCTGCGTGTAAGAATTCCAATACATTTGTTTGCACACAATGTTTTCCCAGGTGATGCACAGGTGTAAATGCAAGGACAACATTCCTGTGCTCTGCAAATATTGATTATAGTACAAGACCACTGGATCTGTGCTCTTCTGAAAACCTTTTCAAATGTATGTACTTGTCTTTTAAAATAACAAAGGGAAAAAACACAGTTACAAATCATGTACCTTTTTGATTTAGTGAATGCAATGATCTTAGTTCAATTTATGGGTTTGCATACTATAGGGTGCAAGGGAACATATTTTTGGCTTATCTTTTGAATTTCAGGAAATAATTTTATTTAGGACAGAATAAATCTCTCTGGAAAATAGAATATTTTTCTCAGCATAAAGTATTGGGAGACAGTGGTTCATAAACTTAAAATATTGATTTTTATATAATACCTCTGCACTGTTTCACTTTCTTGAAAATAATAAGATCTTTAGATTAATTAGTACATGAATCAATTTAAATATTTTTTTCCCTTGAAATTTTTATAAATTAATTTTTAATTTAAAAGTGGAATCAAGGAATAATGCATTTTCGGTCTAAACTTTTACTATCTCTACCAATATACTAGAATATAGGTGACCTTCACCTTTTTTTTTTCCTGTTGCCTTGACAATGGCTTTAGTCCTGCTTTGTGAGTGGAAGAGCTTGCTTTCTTTTCCAAGCCTGATGCTCAACTTACTCCAAGTTCCTTACATGAACAAAGATAAGGCTAATAGAAGACTAGCAACAAACAAGGTAAGAAAACGTGTAAGTATGCCTTCAAATGCAATTGAGGGAAAGTTATGAATGCAACATTTCTTTAAGCAAAGGCCTACACATGGCCAAGCTTGTCTGGCTATACATCTCTGCTTTTGTAAGAAAATGAATACAGTTCAGAAGAGGATGTGTGAATTACAATATTATATAATACAATTACAATAATATATAATACAATTTTCACCATCATTTTGGACATGATGAGGTTTGTGTCTAACGCCAGCAGGTCAAAATAAAATTTTATTTACATTCCTGAAGCTCTAAATTCAGTGTCTTGTTAGTTCAGAAGAGAGAGATTTGCTATTCCAGCTAATTTTCTCCAATGTTCACTATTTAAATATTTCTGTTGAGCTGCACAAGCAATCTTATAGTGCATTATCTCTGCCTCAGAAAAAAAAAAAAAAAACATGTTCACAACTATTTCCATGCTATTTACTCCAAGGCTGTAAGTACAATTGTGAGTTTAGGCAAGAAAGTGTCACCATTTCTTCTTCATTGCCTTAAGAGTTTTCTCAGAATCTTCTACCTTTTAGCAAATGGTGTGACATTTCACTGGCAGAAGTCTCTGAGTCTTCTCAATAGTTGCATTCTGTACATGTAACACCATTACTGACCTTTCAGCAGCAAATAATGGGGATTCTTGCAGTTGTGGAGCACATCCACATCTTGTCTGTTACCAATTATTGTACTAGTAAGCAAAGACTACTATCCAACTTTTCATTATCAATTGACAGAGCTTTCATAAGGAAGTTTTACAAGTTAAATCACCTATGTAAAATTTTTTCACCTAGTTTGGATATAAATAATTCTAGAAATTGTTTGAGAGTTTAATAATCAGTTCTTGCAGCTATCACCATGAGACAATGGTTTCACAGAGAGGATATGTAGTGTAAAAACAATGCCATTAACCTTCTGTTCACTTGCAACAGAAACAGATGAATCTGGTTTCCAAATCACTTTTATATTGCTTTATCTGATTGCCTAGAAGGGAAAATATAGCTAAAAACTATAGCTTGTCATAATAAAGCCAGAAAGGCCCTGTGCATTGTGATCATAGCCACTTGCATTTATAATGAGTAATTTCTGGTTCAAATAAAGCTGGGAGCATTTGGCACATTCGTGCAGTTCTGCAAACAGTTCTGTCATCATTTCCTGTGATGGAAAAACGGTATGTTGGGATGGCTAGTTATATTTTTCTCTCCAAAATTAAGTCTGATGCAACTCATTACAAACTGTGGACTGGAACATGCTGCCCCTCAAAGAAACGATTGACAGCATTGCTCTTTTTGCATGAAGATTTTCTTGCCTTCCCCTAAGTTCAGATTTGTTGTGTCTTACAACAAGATCCCAATTTTTCAAGATGATGCAGCCTCCATTGCTGTCTTTTCAAGCTGAGTAAAAATTGTCAGTGCTGACATTGACAGCTCAGCTGGAGGTTGCAATGTGAGCTGGGTCATTATGGAAGTGGTCTGGGGAGAACATGTCTGCTTTTCCTTTCCCTAAAGAGCATACACTCTGTGGTTTGGGGTTTTCTGGGAGAAGCTTCAGGTCACTTTCCAGAGGGCTTTCCATTTTGATATTCACATCAGTCAGTAGTAAGTATAAATTGTAGATGTTCACCTATTTCAACTAATCCTTTGTGACTTTAGAATTCTCTAGCTGCAGACTGACAAGATTGTCTGTACTGGTCTTGAAACAGAAATGTGGTATTTGATTTCCTCTCAAGATACCTGATGGAATGTCTAGGGATTCACAAGCAGACACTCTTAACTTTGAGGGCTGTAGGGGTAAGTAAACTGTAGAACCCTACAATTCAGTTTAGCTGTCTCACAAACCTAATTCTCCCTATTCATTCTGCTTTTCTGTGTGCTTTACAGTAAGCATAATTCTGCTAATCTCCTTTATGAATACCAAAGGAAATTACACTATCAAACTGATTTAGTGTTTTCCAAAAGAAGTTTTTTAGGAAGAAACTGTATCTTTATGTTATACATTAAGTGCAGAATATATTTTTAGATTTTATGAAGAACTCATTTTTGATGCAAGTATAAATAATTATCTAATAAACATTCTTATGCAGTTATTAATTTAAATTAAGTTAAGCAAGATAATAGAAATGCCACACGAAGAGGAAGTTGGTTTCCAGTGAGGACCTAGTGTTAGGAAAAAGGGATATTTCACTGTGAATTTTAAGTCTCCTCCTCTACACATCAATAAAATATGACACCTATTCCTGTATGCAAAGTTCTAACACCTTTGTTGACCTGTCAGGTACCAGAAAACAACTGAACAGAACTTGGAAAGTACTGATGATTTTGCAGATTCATTTGACTTTTCTCTTTCTTGGAATATCCTACTTTCCAAAACAGAGTAGCTTTTGGCTTTAGATCCAGATGTGTAATGATATCTATTGCAAACCCTGGGGTTTTTTTCTTACTGCCTTTGTAAATAATATCTCTTAATATTAAGCTGTTAGATAGTGGAGCTTTAGGTTTTTTTCAATTCAAGTTAGAATATTGCCTGTTGTGGCAATCACAAATCACATCTGTTCCTTAGCTGGAACAGGAAATACACAGGATTGTTTTAGGGTTGCAGGGGAAAGGGGGTAATATAACAAAAAAATGTACACATGTAACACAACTATGGGAGGCATTCTGGCTCAAATGGCTTGGTCAGAGATCCAAATCTGCAAATTTTTCTACCTTTAGATCAATATGCAAAAGCGATACTTTTTCATTAATTTTTTCCTGGAATTGAAGCTTCAAAATATATAAAATTTAAAAATGTAAATAATGTCTGGATGTCCCCACTTGATTTTGTCTTGCTGCTGTTGAAAACAATGAAATACAAAAAATTACATAATCAAGGCTGGAAAAAACAGCCAGTTTTATGGCTCTCAGGAAGGTATTTTATTTCAATATTGATATATTATTGAAAACTCTGTTCTATCACAATTTGTGCTGGCCAGCATGATGGTGATGGTCGAATAGAATAAGAAGGACATATATTAGAAAATTAATATAAGCTAAAATAAATGTATAAATGTATATTTGTATGTATTTACAAGAAGACTCTCCTTATCAGCAGCACAAGTACCCCTTGGCTATTATCTGTATTTACTATCATTTTAGCTGATGTGACATGGATTGCTGAGATTTGCACCTGTTTAACAACTATCCAATTTAGGTGGAATGTTTGTGTTATAAGTTCTTGAATGTTTGAGTCTGAGACAATGACAGAATCTGGTGATGGTATATTAAGATATATATAATGGATAATCATTATTTACCTTCAACTAGACTGGTGCATAGAGTTTTTCTATTGGTAAAAGTGACAAAATATGGCTGATCTCTGGTGACAAAGGGGTTCCACCCAGAAGAGCCCAGTGCCCAACACTTACCTTTGTTATTAAATATGATAGTCTGCTCGAGCTGTGGTGAAAAATTATTCTCTAATACACTCATGTATGGAAGTATTTGAGTAACCCAGTTCTTCAAGTGGGTTGCTCTTATCTATTTTACTGAACTCAATTGATCTTGACTTGTTAGGGAAATGATTAACACCCAAGAGCTAGCTGCTGCATATCAGCCTGGGATCAGCTGCCTATGTGTCTGGTGTGCTTCTTTTCTTGAGTGTGCATAGTTAAAAATTCTCAACTTACAGAGTGACACCCTTTAGTTCTCCTTAGATATTTGTTTGGAACTCACTCTATCATCAGCACTGAAACTGATGTCCTACCTTTTTGCTTTCTTCAGGTTTTCCTAATTTTAAAATGCTATTTCTTAGTAGTATTTTTTTTTCCCCACAGTTTTATACTAACCAACAGCCTGTTGTAATAGATCAGATTAACAATAAAATCAAGCTGTTGAAGATATGCTAGATAGCATCAACAAGTGACTGTCTTTTTGCCACAAAAAAATCAGTTTTGGGGGGCTCTACCTAGGAGTTCTTGGGAACTTTCCTGATGTGAATACCTCCAGAGATGATCACCCCAAGCAAGAAAAGGAATGGCTGCTCTCTCTTTAAATATATTTGCAATATGTACACTCATAATTTGCCTTTCTGTCTTTCTTCCTCAGAGTCCCAACTCCAGATTCTTGGACTGAGAGGAAGTGATTGGGAAATCTACTCATTTGTAGTTCTGTATACAGTAGAAATAAGAGCAGGAGGCTTGGATTGCTCCAGGATGGGAGTGTAGAACTGTCTGCTCAACAGTATTTGTACACTGGTACCCACAGTACAAATGTATATAAATGGACACAAATACAAAGTTTGGCTTATTTTAACAGTTAGGACAAAGCACAGAGACTGTTGTATATACATCTATACTCCCATTCCCTGGTAGTCTTTCCATCTTCAGATCCACCAAGAGGCGTCTGTGCATTTTTCCAGTCCGTTATAGAAGTTACCAACAGCATTTAACTTCTCCTTTAGAAAACTAAAGAAATTACAGTATTCTTTTTCTTCTATTTTATCACCCCTCTTGACTTTTCATAAGATTTTCTCTTAATTGTTTGTTTCTAATGATGTGGAAAAAAGTTATTTTTATTTCTTTTTCCTTTTCTTTTTCGCCTTTTTCTTTCAACTTCTGTGTCTATTTGTCATTAGACAAGACCTGTATGTTTGAAAATACCATAGTACCAAATTAATAATATTTAAAAATTATTACAGAGCAGTTCTATTTCTGTTAGATTCATGACTGCCTACTTCTGAGTTCATCCTTTTAGACTCATAAATAAGCAATAGCACTTGTCTATGATTGATCTATAACTTAGCAAAACATATCTGCTAATGTTTGTTTTAGGCACCAGCTAGCAATTAGTCTAAGGAAAAGATCTGAAAGAAGAGAAAAGGTAATACCTTATTTATCATATGAAATATTCATTCCTTTTCCTGAAGGCTTCCTGCATAATTCATATCAATATTTGAATCACCTGGCCAACACAAAGACTGCAAAGCTAATGGTTTTTATGATGGTGCACTTACTTCCTTGTACACAGATTAAAGTTTGATGGAATTGATCTTTTCTGATTGTAATTTGTTTGAAATATTTTCTTTTCAACTAGCTCTTCTGATATAAGAAATGTGCGGAATTGTCTTGAAAAAGAAAACACCTTTCCCTCATTTTTCAGGTTTGGTGTTATTCCTCTGGTATTGAATCCTTATTTGAATGCTCTTGGCTTTCAGTAGCTTTAGGCCTGCATGAAGATTAAAATCCTATTGGTATTTCCATAGTCTTTGAGACTAGAGTCTATTCTGTGAAGTAATTCTGGCTTTTGCTGTAATACTTTGTCCAGACTTCAACTAATGTTTCAACAATTTTAGTAGACTTGATGCTTCCCTCAAACATATCTTCTCTATTAACATAGAAATGCTCCTGTTCAGAAACATGTCTTTAATTTTGTACATGTGTATCTACTGAGGGTTTTTCTTTAATTTTTATGTATTTATATTCTTTTGGCACCAATCATACTTTTTAGGCTTCAGCATTGCAATACATATACAAGAGACAGAACAAATGGACTGGGAAATTAATTTTATAATATGGAAACTTATACATGTATATAAAATTATGGGCTATAAAGTAGCTGTTACTGAAAAAAAAAATGTGCATGACTCTGAAAATGTCAGATTCAGTGCACAGTGGCAGATAAGAAGAAAATCAGAGCACTAGATTTTATTCTTAGAATAAGAGACAAGGAAAAACCTAAACCGCACCGAACATACCAGAAAATATTCTTGAGAATTTGCACAAATCAACATTATGTCCCTGTATTTTATATTGTCAGTAGTTCTAATTATTTCATCTTTCAAATATTATAGTAGAACTAGAAAAAAACAATAGTTACAGAACAGGAAAGATTAGAATGGCTTCTATATGAGGAAAGAGCAAAAAGCTGAGACTCATTAAAAAATAATAATAATTTAAAAAAAAAAGACAGAAAAAATGACATAGCTTCACAAAAAAGACAAATTCAGAAAGTAATCCGGTGGCTGTTAAAAACAAGAGCCTGAGCAAACCCACAGTTCTGGAAATCCTTGAGCCTTATGTTTTTGGAAGACAGGAGAGTAAAATTGGGTAAGGATTATTTAATAATGGTCCTGTACTAGAACTCTTGTTAAAAATAATATATTGGTCACTGTTTGTTATACCACATACAGTCGAAATCTGATTAATTATTGTGCAAAGTTGTTTACACAAGACAAACAATTTATTTCTTTCCCCAGACTACTGTATGACTACTCTTATCAATAGCATCCACTTATGCAGAAGGATACAGAACAATTCTTAGGCAAGAACCTATTGAAATGGTTTGTAAAAAAATAGGTGCAGTTCAGATACATGGATAAAAATTTATAAGTAAACAGAAGAGAAGTGGTGTAGTGTAGCCACATTGTGTATCAATTCATTCAACCTCACCCAACTGCCCACTGAAGTTTGGAATAAGTACAAACAGTAGTCTGCAGAACAGAGATATTAGTCCAGATACTTCTGAATCTTTGGTGTAAAGAAAATGAAATACCTAAAAATGCAGGGGAAAAAAGGGGGTTTCTTTTTAATGCCTGAAAGAAGGAAAGACTGGGTTTTTTCCTCTTCCTGTTTTTGACTATTAATAATTTGAAATTTAAAAACTGTCATCTGAAAAAATACCAATATGTTTTCTTGGATCTTCAGAGATCCCTTTAAGTCTTACTAGGTAGCTTAACTCATTTAACCTTTCACAACAGAGGCAGTTTAGAATAACACAGAATTTCTACCTTTGACTTTTCCTTGACATGAACATCTTTCCCGAGGCTGTCTGTAGGTTATAAATCAGGAATCCCACACTCCTTAAACAGATGTGTCCTGAATCCTGCATGCTGCCATTCCTTAACTGGTGTGTCTGGTATGTAACCAGCAATAATTAAGCAACTGAGCTTATTCACATGATGCAGACACCCGGTCATGTCAAGATGAGGACAGCAAGAGCCCCTTGGGAAGCTAATAGAAGGGAAGAGGCTGCAGCCTTCTCAGGATATTCGCCCAGCCTTCTCAAAACAGTCGTCAGGTTTGTGTCCTGCTCTCTTTCTGCATCCTTGGGAAGAACAGTGGTATAGAGTGGGCCAAAAGCCAAGCTGTTTTGGCAGTAGCAGATTATCATGCAATGAAAAGACATCCATATGGCCTTTTATGTATTTTAGCTGGAATGTAGCCATGACCTGATAAAACATGGAATACATGGCACTGGCACATTGCAGCAGCATACTCCTGCTCTGCTTGCCAAGGTCATGGTTGAAAATATTTAAATACCATTAGTACTAAAACAAATACTTGAAAAATTCTCTAATTGCCTTTCTCCAGAACACTTTTTTCATCAGACCTTCTTGCCATCTCCCCTTCAGGCAGTTCCTCAAGGATTTTTTTAAAGTTCATATATTAATTCCCAGTGCTCACTAACACTGTGTACTTTCAGGCTGTTTAATTTCATCTATTATAGATGTTTATACACCGATATTTATTTTTCTGTCTCCAAATGATGAGAAAAGCTTCTTTGTGGAATGTTAATCCACAAGACTGCTATGCTGCTTGAGCACACATGTCAAGGGATTTAACTAAACTTAATATAACCTGTTAGTAATTGCTAAAATTCTTCACTAGTAAAGGAAAAAAGGAAGAAAAAAAAACAAAAACACTCCTCTAGTCCTCAAATGAGAGGAAATTCACAAAATGCAGTTCATTATAGTTAGTGAAATTACCTACTTTCTACAAAGTTGTCAAGATTAGGGATTGGGCTATCAAAAGCCCAGTGGTCAGAACATTTGAATAATTTTATGGGTAAACTTGAGTGAACAGAATTTATTCTCAGGAGGATTCCTGCTGACGCCTGAACTCTGTAATGTCTTGGGGCACAAAACAAAGCTGGCACAGGAGAGAGAGGCAGATTCCCTCTCCACTTCTTCCAATGAAACAAACACATGGCATTTGTGCATGGAAAAAAACACTACAAGAGACTGAACTTATCCTGGTAGGCTTGGAGGGTTTTGGATAGGGAACATCTGGGGAGAAAAAATCCTTTCAAAATTGGTGCAATAGTCTGAGTTTGTGGTATTTCTTAGTCACTGTTTAGCAGCCATGTTATAGCTTTACATATGGTCAGCAATCTGTATTCATCTGTAGATGAGAATCTGCAGCCCCTGTGTAGTTGATTTCATAACAAGGACTTGATACTACTTATATGAGTACTTTCACATTTATCCCTTCATTTTGCTTTACAGCTCCAGCATACTAAATATGACTTTTATGTTTGGTAAACCTTTTACTAAAGATTTGTTGAAAGGCAGTGAAAGTTAAATACAAAAGCTGGAACTATATTCTGAATTACTCTGTTCTCACCTGTGCTTTATAGAGCATAAATCCCTTGGAAAAATGTAAATCTTGAACTAGGGCACTAACAAAGGGTGATTTCGTCATGTATTCTCAAACGGCCTCAAAGTGAAGTTCAGACACATTTCAAGTAATTGCATGGCACAGATACTGTGCTGCTTTGTTACTCCTGTAGTAAATAAACATATCTCAGACCCTTATATCTGTTCTTTTTTCTACAGAAAAATAATCCTTTGTTGATGGTCTTCTCTTCCTTTTTGCCAGAAGCTTAGACCTTCCAGCCTAAGTGATGTGTTTTAACCTACTTTAATGCAGCACATGGGAATATAATTCCTACAGCTAGGACGGGAAAAACTTGTATTGATGGAGATGTTTGGTGTTTTTCTATTCACAGGAAACAGGATAGAAGTCTGCATGCTTATAAATAAAACTGACTTCTGTGTACTTCTGAAGAGAAGGTGTTGTACAGTTTCTGAAAATATCACCATTTGAGAGATGTGCAACATAAGCACAAAAATTTAGTTTTTCCATTTGGAAGAGAATTCAAGACTGGTTATACATTAAAAAATTAATTCAGGGAGGCTATTTGAAGAACAGAAGACCTTGTAAATGGAAGCCATATGGGAAAGCAAAGAGATTAGTCTTTATATTAATGTTTCTGTTTGATATCTTTCAAATATTTGTCATTTAGTAAAGGACTGCAAGCCCCTGTCTAAAATCCATGGAGTAATGAATGGCTTTATGTAAAACACTAAACACAAAAAAAGTATCTCTTTCTTAGCACACATATATAAACACACAGAGATGTAGTTATAAGCAAAACCATGCCAGAACCTTCTCAGCTTTGGCTGGTAGTTGTTCAGTTTGTGCTGAAAATAGTGCTTTGAAAACTGGGGGATTCTTCTGTGCATAGATGGAATACTTCAAATTAGAGTGCAAGTTATTGGCAAAATCTAAACTGAACATTTTGTAGGAGGAATGTGTAGGAGGCTGGTTGCATCTTAACTTACATAAAGAGTGATCATTTTTTATTAAGAGCTATTTATTCTAAGGTTTGGACAGAAAATAAGTTTATGTTCTGCACCAATTCATAGAAACTCATTTTGAAATCAGAATCCTAACTTTTTAAAAATTTACCAATATTTTGTGCAAGAAGGTAAAAAATATTTTTATAGCAGGCATATTTTACTTAATAAAATATATTTTATTAAATATTTTATTAAATAATATGGTTGAACAAAAAAAATACATTCTTACAGAGAAATTTGCTGGAACAAAAATGTAGGTACTTCTCATGGACATTTTATGAGATCAGATCTATTGTCTGATAAGGACATGTGAACCTAATTTTTTCTACCTTGTGTAAAGGATTTCCTCTATCAGAGTGAATCAGTGGCTCTCTAAGCCCCAAAATAAATGTGATTAAAAAAATATTGTGGCATACTCAATCAAATTTTGCTGATTTCAACTTAATTTAAGTGATATTTTGGAATTTACAGAAAAATTTTTTTCATAGCTTATAAAGGAGATCTTATTTCCCAGATCTTTGTTAATGAAATTAATCACTCTAGAGAAGAAAAGTATCTTCTATCTTATTTCCACATATATTTGAAATACAGAAGTACAGTCAAAAGGGTTCTTGAGGAAGAATATATCTTTATGCTGATTCAGCAATCTAGATAGCATGTATTTTCCTACCTACCTAGTAGGTAGGTAGGTAGTCTGGAAAGAAGCAGGCAATTTGTATTTATTTTCACTTAATCATGGGGGTTTTATGTGGTTGTTTCTTAAAAGCTGTTAGTTTTTATTTTCTATCCAAACCCAATATATGAGAGAACAAAGAGACCATCTCTGCAGAGGAATATGTTGGGCACACTTTCTCCTTATGAATGAACTGATATATGTTTCTGATGTCCCAGGTGAGATCCTTCTATGTCATACCCAGCAGGGAAGAATCCTGGGAAATTTCTGAACCTTTTAGTGCACAGCACTGGGAAAGTTGTAGCACCAGCTGATAACCCTGCCTGAAGATGGTAGCTTGCTCTTCACTACCCACTTCAAAGTTAAAGAGTTTCTACAGCAACAAGGGCACTGACTGCATCCACAGTTGGGTGGTTTGAGCGCAGAAGTTGTCATCCAGGTTTCAGACAAAAAGATTATCCCACAGAGGATAAAGTGCTAGAAACACTGGGTAGCTGTTGGATCCCACAGGGCCATGAAATGGAGCCAGAACAAAAGGCCAAAGAGCTCAACAGCCATAAACTACATGGAGGTAGGGAAGACGGAAAAGTATTACTGGTGATGCACTTTGCATCTGCAAGAATCAAAAGATATTTTGATTATTAATCATATTTCTACTGAATGGCTAACTGTGATAGCATTTAAACTGATCAGGAAGCTAGCTGAAGCCACAGAAGAAGTTCAGGGAGTATTTTTTAATTTCATGGAATAGTAAAGAATTTGGACATTGTCAGAGGTTTGTTAAGGAAGACAGTTTGGATTAATTCTGCCTCAAGTACAGACAAACCCATCCGTGGGGTTGTCACTGAGCCCAGCACAATAGCAATTCTAATCCGTGCTCCTCTACAGTAAAAACTATGTGTTAGGAACAACACTGGAGCTATTTCCAGATAAGAAAATAAACCTAGGATCCAGAAAGGTATTAAAACCTCAAAAAAGCCTAGGGAACAGAAACACAGAACAGCCTCCACCGAGACAGACATTATGAATTCAAGCAGCAACATGGCTACTGACTGCTTTATCCCAATACAGAGTAAGTACAACCAAAATATAATTGGTACAATTTTTCCGCTTTCTCGAGCCACATGTTGGGCACCAAATAAATATATTACCTGGTAAATTACAAATTTACCTGGTTTAAGGTAAATTTGAGAAGAAACTCCGAATGGGTTCCCTAAGAAGACAAATCCAAATGACCCCTCCTCCAACAGGTTCAGGGAAAAAAAATTTCCTTAGAGGAAAGTGGAAAACCCCTGTTTATTTAATAGGCAAAGCAGTCCCCAGCACAACAAATGAACAATACTAAACAACCAAATCTCTCGCCGCTCTGAAGAGATGATGAATTCAGAAAGTCTCTCCCGTGGGTGCAGCTCGGCTCACTCAGTCTGCGTCAGTCCCTGGCACTGGGAAATGCCCAGGCCAGGCCTGGGGGGACACAGGTCTGAGCTCCTGGTGCCCTTCTGGGTTTTAGTACAGTGCAGGTTCAAACAGTTCCAAGGAAAAGGAAAAAACTCACAGTCCAGAGAACTTCTCTGCTTTCAGCTAGCCACAAACTAACAAAAAGCAAAGGAGAGCTCTCTCCCACCGTCCGCCCTGCAGACAACACAGGCTGTGTGAGGGAAAGCTGAAAACTCTGATCTTGATGTTTTGAATACAACCACCTCAGACATTCCACCACTGCTCCTTCTCCCCCTTCACTCTCAGATCCAGCTTTAAAGGTGCAGAACTTATTTCTGAGCTGAACAGACAAATGGGGATACAATTCATCATCAACCCAACACAGACAGGTTGAATTTAAAAATAATGAAACTGCAAAAAGTCAGTGACTTTATTTAAGAATTAAGAGATGATCAATAGTCTAGAAAGAGGACCCAACCTTGATTTGGTATAGAACAAAAGAACTGGGGAGGGGAAAGGAAGTGAAAGAAAAATCCAAAAATCTTAGTCTGATTTTGACAAAGGAATTTGTCTCACATCAGAAATACTCCATACCAGAAATTAGTATATAAAATGTGGGCATCACTCCAGAGCAAAAATTATTATTAATTTAAAATATAAATTAAAATTAAATATTATAAATTTAAAATAATTATTATTTAAATAAATAAATCTGAACTCTTTCATGCAAATAAGCCTAATTTAGAAAGACAGAGCCCTAACAACTGCTCAGGAGGATGCTGGAGCCAAGAAAAAGCTCAACTTGTATATAAATTTTGCAAGAAATTACAACATTATTTTGCAAGAATTTGCAAGGGCCTGTATAAAATGCACAAAATTATGAATAATCAATAACACCACAGTCAAATTTTTCATAAAAACCTGAAAGGAAATAAGTCATTAAATGATTTTTAGCTGCACACTGACGTACAAAAGAGTGTGCTGCCAGAAGTGATACTTATTAATACCAATGACAAAAACAGGCCAGGATATTGCACAGGTAATTCTGTAAAGCAAAGCCTACAAAGGACAAAGAACTCCCCAAGAGAACAAAGACTAGGAGTAACAAGGAGTACAGCTGTTGTCATTGGTAATACTTTTGCTTCAGCAAATATCCCTTGGAGTAATATGCCTTGTAAGAAGTGTGCCTAATCTGTCTGATCAGCACAATGATCTGAGAATGCTGCTCTGGACTGTGAATGAAAGCCTCACCACAAAATAAAAGAAGCTGAAGAAGTTACTTGAGATAGTAGCAGTGGTCAGGAACAACACCAGGAAGAACAATTTCAGTTATCTACAGATGATGAGTCCAAAGGGAGTATTAGCACAATCCTCTTTTCAGCAGTGTGAAAACTGCCACTTAAAACTGCAGACCATTTGTCTGTGTGTGAGGCAAACAACAGAAATGAGATATATTCAGTGCAGAAGAACTCTCTAAATACATGAGGCTATGGGAAGCAAGCATTACCTGAAATGGAACAAATATCTCAAAACTATTATTGCCAGCAGGGGTCTTGGAAACCTGCACTCTTATCCTTCTCTATTTACTCCCCAAGAGAAAACGGGAAGGGCTTGCTGTTGTTGGTTTTTCCATCTTTACAAGCTGACAAGGATTTTTAAAATCAATGAGTGCAAGTACATTCAATGTGTAAGTGGTTCCAAACTACTTCTTTGGAAGCCTATTTCCACCTCTGAAAATTCTTCCTAGTCCATTATATGTCATTTACTGTACATATTATCATTTAAAATATCAGAAAGGATGTAAGACACTTGTGAGGAGTTGGAGCCCATGGGAATATGAGTTATATAATGGAGGAAAGTCCAAATGCAATACTGGATAACTTCTTTAGTAGAAATAAAAATGCCACAATCTTGGTCTCACAGGCTTCACATTGGGAAATTAGCCTTTATAGTAAAGCAAATATAAATTTATTTAGATTTATTGTTTCACATTTCTGTGTGAAAGTATTCCCATGTTCCAGTCCATACCCATAATTAGGAGAAGGTGGAGCACAACTTGCTGTCTACAGAACTCATCACACCAAAGACCAGCAATGGTGAAGTGGTTAAATTCACACCTATGTCTTCAGCTACCAAATGTTTTGAAACTCAGAAACATGGGGCATCAGTTAGAAGAGTGTATAATCTGATTTCTCCAGAGAATAGAAATAAGCCTTATTTTGACAACAAATTACATAACACAGTTTCAGAAGTGTGTATAGGAAATGGAGGAAATCTTAGCCAAAGAAACCATTGTCTGGAATTGTGTGGAAGCAGGACACAGAGACAAATTATTCTCTGGGTGAGGAACACAACCATTTCAATGAAATATGGCACATATTGCTTTGGGTTTAAAATGGACTTTAAATGGATATACACTGCCAGAATTAAGATGACTGGCACACTTTAGGATATATATCTGTGCTAGCACTAAACCAAGCAATTTTGAAGCAGTGTGGGGGAGAAGCAGACTCAGATTTCAGGGTGAAGACACTCGCATTTTGAGCAGGTCTCTCAAATTAGTGACAGGTTTGCATTGAAGGGAAAGATCTCATAACAGAACCAAGTAGATTAGGTTTGCAGGGGCATGCCTCCGTGTACATCAATTACATCTTCAAATTCAGTGTAGGCATTGGATAAATGCTATAAAGGCATTAATGAAAGCACCTAGTTCTTGACAATGGAAATATTAAGAAAAGCCTGAACAAATAAAAGCAGTAGGGTGGTGCAAGAAGGGATTAGGGTCTGAATGTAGGCAGGATCACAAAATGCAGTGATTTAAAGAGAAGGGGAAGGCAGAACAAAATGTTTTGAAGGGAAAAAGCTTGTGCAAACTTCAAAAAGATATGGTCAAATCAGGTTTCTGCTGACAAGAGGTTTTCAGGGGGGGGCAGGGGGGTTAGGTGTTAAGTGTGGAATTGAAGGAAACAAGTGTAGATAACCACATGAGCTCTTAGTAACGAAATTGTGACCAAGATGTGTGGTGTGAAAACCTGACTGTGAACTTTCTTTGGACACAATCTCTTAATTCAAAATCCTTTGTCTAAAAGCCTGTGGGTTTCCACAAAAATGAGAGGATTTCTAGTATAAATATATCCGACTTTTTCTTTTACAAGTGTTTCTTCCTTTATCCCTACCCAAAAAGACAAGGTGGGTCCAGAACTTTATTCATGTGTAATAAT
The DNA here is from genome assembly GCA_032173965.1 of Sitta carolinensis. Taxonomy (NCBI): domain Eukaryota; kingdom Metazoa; phylum Chordata; class Aves; order Passeriformes; family Sittidae; genus Sitta; species Sitta carolinensis. Next base: position 75,305,910 of record CM063313.1, read on the forward strand.
GAGTAAAAAAAGAATAAAGTGCCCATCTCAGGCTTTCGCAATGCAGTAAGATGGAGAATTCATAGAGGAATGCCATGAAATGGAGCAAGGTCAAAGGTATAAAGCTTTTAGTATTCTCAAAAGAGTCCAAAATTTTATCCACCCTTTCCCCTGGCTGCTTGACATTTCAACGGCAAAAAATCTATATCTAGTTTCCAGGAGTACATTCTAGGGGGAAAAAATGAACATGCTAGTTTGATCAGAGTAAAAGCCTAGGAAGAGCACAGCTCCCTAGTGAATGTGCACACTATTGCACCACAGAAATAAGAAGAAGCAATTGTATGAATCAAAACCAGTGAGCCAGTGTATTTTGGTAATAACCGCAGTTATCAATATGGGACAGTTCAATTTGAAGTGAAACCTTATGAAGAGATCAGAATCTTATCGGAACTTTTCTTTTTAATCTCACGTGCACATAAATGCAATGTGTTTCTTTCTCCATCTGAATGCATGTTAATCAGTAAAGCTTTGAAAAACAGAATCTCTGTGAGTAGCTAAATTCATCCATACTCATTAGAAGGTCAATTAAGTGAAACAAACTTTTCATCATATGCCAGAGGTTTAATTTAATTTGCCCAGGATAAGCACTTAACCATATCCATAAAGCTCTGATCTTTACTTTTAAAAATTATTTCAGGGTAGTGAAGCACAAACTATTAAATACTGGAAATTCATAGGCAGAATAAAATTCAACATTGTTTCTGCTAGATCTGAAGGCATTTACTTGAAATATTTCTGTGAATTTTTTTTTTTAAATCATTAACTCCCATGCTATGCACTAATTCATTGAAATAAACTGTCACCAATAATAAGGTAATTTAACTTTTGCTGTGGGGAGTGTACTTTGGTTGTATTACAAAATTTCCAGGAGCATGATCTCTTAAAGATGATGACTTAAAGGACTATTTCCAGTAACTTAAAATCGAAGATTAACAGAGATTTTCTTTACAAAGGGATAGATACTCAGTTTCAGTCCTGTTGAAAGCCAGGATAGCTACAGTTATGATGTTGGCAAAGAGGCAGGAAGGGCCTTTGTATAGGTTCCACGGAGATGTTTATTCAAGCCATACATGCAGATTTTCCAGGGTCAAAGACAAACCTCATGGGAAAGGTACAGGTTCAAGCATATGGGTGGTAGGGGCTGAGAGGGCATCAGGAACCAATTATCAGGGGGTGTGGGGGCAGTACGAAGGTGAGGTTAGTGTATGGGAGCCACTGGGAAATAGGGGAGGGACTGAGGGACACAGGGACGGGCTAACAGGGCTGACTGAGGGAGCAGAACAGGGGTACACTGGCATAACACAACAGGGTATCCTGTGAGAGAAGCCTCTTGGGTCTCCCCAACCCAGGGAATGCCTCCCAGGGTCCACCAGCCTTCACACACTCCCTGAAGGCAAGGGAAGATTTTATTTTTTTTTTTTCCTTAATGGATTTATTTTTCCTTAATGGAATATTTATAATGGTATCAATTATGTTTGTTTGCAGTTTTAAGACTGATGAATTAAATAAAACTTTGATGAGAAAAGCCTTGCTAAACTAAAACAGGCAGTTTGCCTACTCTCGGGGTTTTTCAGCTTCCTTTGAAAACTAAAATCAAGTTAGAAAATCAGAATTAAGCAGCTGCAAATATAGTCAGTACTCATACCTGCCTGAAAGGCAACTTAAAAATTAAACAATTTCTCATGTGATTAGTGGACAATCCAAATTGGATTCTATTTTTATAAATACTTGAATATTTGGCTACTTGATTTAATTTCCCTCAATGAAAATATTGTATCGAAAGGAGTTATCACTAGTAAATGTATTTCAGCTAAATATTTTTAGAGAAGAGTCCCACAGCAGATCAATATCCAGGGCTAGATAATTAAAAATAGTTTTGGCAAACTTTTTTTGACCAATAAATGATCTCAGAAGCAACATGGTATTTATATGTCTGAAGTTACTGTTATTAAATGACTTACAGTTCCTCTAATTGGGATTTTATGAACTGGTGTTCTAAAATTTAGCTCCACTTAAGTAACTATTATTATGATACTAATTTTTTTGCCCCAGCTGCTGAGGAATTGGATGTAGAGGCGACCAAGAAAAACCTTGTATTTACCCACATAATTTTCTTAATACAATTCATTGGGCTTGTTTGGAAGCTGGAAGGGGTAATCAGTCAACCAGGCTGCCCAGGGAAGAGACGGTGTCACCATTCCTTGAGGTATTCAAAAGATCCATAGATGTGCTACATTGGGACACTGTTTTGTGGTGGACTTAGCAGGTTAATGACTGGGACTTGACCTTAAAGTCAAAAAATTTTTCCAACTTAAATGACTCTTGTGTCCTATGATTCTATGTTAGGTACACTGTAATCAGCCTGGGGAGATCACTGTTTACAATACTGGGGTTTTTTTGTTGTTGTTTTTTTCCCAAACACTGGAAAATATTCAGGTCATTAATTACATTTGTAGCCACTGTTAACTTAATTATGTAAGGATAATCAAGCTTCTTTCTTCAGGGTACAAGGCAATTACCACAAGGAACATCTGCATTTTATGGATAGCACTGCAGATCTGGAATGTGCATATAATGAAGGCTCTTCCTCTTCTTTTCAGATATACAGTTAATCACTAGTTGGACCAGAAACTGACTTTTCTTTTGTGAAAAAGCTTTATTGCATGTAAATTACACAGCAGCACAGTCTTTTCTATTGCTGAATAAATGAAACAATACCATCATCTGTAGAGTTTGGGTCGTTTGTTCTAATTCATGAGGGAAGGAAAGCTGATAACCTGAACAAATATAACAGGCTAGTGCTGTATAAACCTGTTACCTCAATTTAATTGATACCTTTTGAACCTTAAATCTTTTATGAATGTGGAAAGTCGTGTTCTCCATATTGAATGGAGAAGAGAAGACACTCTTCTGCCAAACAGTCTGAATGTTTGTGCCCCTGACAGGACAGCACTGCAAAGTCAGATCCTTTTACAGAGATCAGATAAGATGCATACAGTCTTTTCTCATGTAATGCTTTATCCTGTTTTGGAGAATGTTTCAGAGTTTATGAAGAATTATAAGAAACAGTGTATTCTGTAAAAAGGTTAATTTTTACAGAAGATTATGAGGAACTAAAAGAGTGGCTTATATCTCCAAAATTATGATGATGATGATATTGATGATGATGATGAGGACAACCTTTCAGTTGTCTCAGGAGGTTTTCTAAAATGTCTTCCTCTATGTTCTCTTTTGTTCTTAGACATATCCATTTTTAATGGTTTTACTTCCTAGGAACTGAGCAGTATTAAAAAATGCACATATCTTCTTTTCTGCTAGTCATACAGTACTTCAGAAGGATGAAAATTAAAACATCATCAAAAAAGTGCATAGGCCATGAAGTGTCAGTGATCAGAACAGAGAAGATTTGTTGAAGTGAAAAATGGGACTGAGAATTGAGTTTGGGATTTTTGTCAAGTCATTGAACTTCTCTTTATATAACTGTCCTCTGTAAAAAAAAGTTCATATTTATTGTTTGTGAGTTTCAGTTCATTAGAACTAATCAGTGTTTTGAGACCAATTGAAAATATTTTGTATGCAAAAATTATATATTTTTATGAAAGGTCTTCAGAAATAATTTCAAGATGCATATTAAATTTGTAATGAAAGACAAAATTATGTGCCTCTCTGAGATGAGAGAGGAATCCAGCTTTCAGGAAAAGTAATGGAAATTAATAAACTTGATGGCTGCAAGTTACCCAGCAGGTGACACTGTTATAATTATCATTTTCAAAGAAGATACTCAATAAGATTCAGGATTCTTACTGTTTGAAAAGTAATTGCACAGATTCTGTGTGTCAAAAATCATTATATGCCAAAACTTTTAATGCATGTTCAGCTTTTAATTGGGATTTAGCTCTGCTTGCCTTAGCAAGCTTTAGGAAGTTTTAGCAAAGGCTAAATCAGTTCAAAAGAGTGATGAAGCCAGAGCCTTAGCTCCAGTCACAGAGGACTCAGGGAGCGATGGGACCCTGTCTTGGATGCAGTGCAAATGTAACCAGGAGCATGTATTCTATCACCATCCGCTGGAACTGGGGCAGGGGGTGGGGAATCCTCTGTTAATAGGGCAGCTGTTAAAAAATAACAGGTGGGGCAGTTTTCTTTATCTCTTCCAGGACCCATCTTCAAGGACATATCTTCTGCTAATGGGCCATTGAGTCTTACCTCATGATGGATAATCTTACACCATCCCACTGGGAGATGCTCCATCCAGGGGAGGAGCCAAGCATTCCTGCCTGGATAAAATTCTGACATTTGGAACATCAAGCCAGCCTATTCTCTGCTGGATTCCCAAGGAAGACCAGGCCCATTGGCACCACCACTGGACATTCAGAGGAAATCTACACCTCTCTGCAGGATCTTTGCTTCAACAGAACCACATCTGCCACTCCAGAAGGACTGCAGCCACGATTTGATTGAACTGCTACCAACACCCTGACCCACAGGTGTCAGGTTGTATTCTGACTCTGTCAGTAGGCTTGGTTTTTGTATTTTTATTTTAATTCTCCTAATAAAGAACTGTTATTCCTACCATATCTTTACCTGAGAGCCCCTTAATTTCAAAATTATAATAATTTGGAGGGAGGGGGTTTATATTGTCCACCCCAAGGGAGGCTCCTATCTTCCTTAGCAGACACTTATTGTTCAAATCAAGACAGACCCAAAGCAGATACAATGGTGCACACCCAATGTTCCCTCTTGAATGGGAACTCAGAGAAATTTTGTCATCAAAGCTTATCCCTGATTAGATCTCAGAAGTAAAGCCACGAGGACAAATAACACAAGCCCCACACACATGGATTGCCTCTGCTACCAGTGTCAAAACAGGACATTTGACTATAATCACCTAATTGGTTCTTGGAGCATCTGTTCTTGTGAGCAATTACTCAACCCCAGACAGTCACTGAAATCAATGAGTCCTTTATGCCTAAAAAAGACCTACTCTTTTAGGAGCATAGGAACATCTATCTCCTCCAAAACATTCAGCTGATTCACAAAGAAGTTACTTATGAAAAGGAACTAACATCCTTTATATTTATCTTCAGCAGAAAAGTTTTTAATGCTGAACTTAGATTTTCTACCTGGTCACAGACATTCTGCAGGCTTGTTAGACCATTCAGCATTTTCAAGTTTTCTGTCTGAATTACTTTGCCTCTGTTAGGAAAAAAATTGTAAAGTTCTCCCTCAAAAGTCATTGCCATGATTGCTTTCTCACCATACAGGTTGGACAGTGGATTCAGCCACTATTTTTATGTACCAGTAACTGCGAAACAGAAGCAGGCAAAATGCTGTGCTTTTGTTTTCTTTGATCATTCATAGAGCCTTGTATTGACCTGCTGGTCATTCTAGAAAAGCTGAAAGATTCAGCAGCCTATGATAACACAGAATTGAGAGGGCAGAAGTCCTCCTTTAAGTAAGTTCCTTTAGATACTCTCTAACAAAAATACCAGAACAGCTTTCTGTTTGCAAAATTCTTAACCCATGGTTAAGAGTTTTGGAAACATTTTGATTCCAGATATTGCAAAGCATACTCTTCCTCTTTGTTGTCTTACACTCTGGAGTTGAAATGAACCATGCAATTCATTCCATCTTAATCCTGGAGTAGAACTTTGTAGAAGTAAGCTTTGCAAACCTATTTATATTTAGAGGGTTTTTTTTAATATGCATTGCATAAACATGTTAACAGAGTTGTTGTTGATCCATAATTCTTTCTTCGTCAAAGGTTGATCAGAATTTAATACTAGTGATTTTGAAGGGACAAGTTTTTAGGCCAATAAGTGTGTATATGAATAAAAACAGTGCTATGTTAGGTCCATTTTTAATGTAAGAAAAATGACCCATTTTGTCTCTAGGGATAATTAAGTCTCACAATATATTTATTTCAAGGTTTAGATGCTACTGGAAATAATAAGAAGTCACCCAACAACTATTAGTAAGCCATTACCCATACCCAACAAGCTTATTAATCTTTTGTAATCTTTTTTTTCTTATACTGTGCAGGAAACCAAAACCCTGTGCAGGGTTTTTTTGAAAAGGAGAAAGTTTAAAAAAATCATCAGGTGTGTATAATATTGAATTATCAGAGATACATAATATTACTGACAGATAGCAATGTAAGAATGCTTTGTTATTTTGACTTTTCTTCACCCCTTGAAAATGATAATTTTAAGAAATAATATTTTTTACTCATTTTATGTATTACCACCTTGTTCAAGAAGCTTGCCCATCATCTAGAAAGAGAACAGATAAGGAGAAACAGAGGAGATAAAGAAGTTGGCATAGAGGAATCTACATTGTTTAAAGGATTTCCACAGCAAGGGCAAGAGCACAGAACAAGATAGTCTGTAAGTTAGTGGCTCTTCTTATGGGTGAGATGAACAGGGGTTGTGGACAGAGAAAGAAAGAAGAAGCACTGGGAAACCCAGTGATTATTTTAAGAGCTAAAGTAAGGAAGGATGGGCTGAGAACAGAAAAGTCATGTATGGAGTATGACATGCAGTCAAAAATCCTAAAGTCTGAAGGATTATTAGAATGGAGAATTGCAGCAAAAGACAGGTTAAAATAGCACATTATGAAGAGTGCAAGTAAATAATAGCTTTTTTAGGGTGGATTTAGATCCAAGACTCATCATTATTTTAAAATAAGAGGATGAGGTAATACGTAGACCAGGCGATGGACTGATCATCCACTTGAAGGCTGGTATCATCATAGATAAACTCAGCAGGCTATCAGAAAAGCAAAAGCCCAGGAAACTGAAGATCTTAGCTCCAGAAAATGGGTTAATGGCTGGGTACCCTTGACATGAGAACAAATAAAAAGTGGTTTTGCAGCTGCTCTTCTAAGAAGGGGGGAAGCTATCAGTCCAGAGGTGACAAGGTAGGGAAAGAAGCTGAGATGACCAGTGCCTATATTATTTTCTGTATGAGAAAAACTATGTCAATGTATGTGACACAGTGATCAAGGAATGGCAATGAAGAGGAAGAAGAAGGGTCATGAATATCTTAACTTTTCAGAAACAACAATTAGGAATTATATTAGAGATGGAGCGTGCAGTCCAAAATCTCAAGAGAGAATGGTACAGGACAAAATGAAAAAGGGATGAGGAAAGTAAAGAAGACAACTGCATGAGGAAGGGATATGGTGGCAACATTCTCAGTTTTGGGATAGTGTCAGCCCAGGCCTTGAGCAAGAGCCACAGGAAAATGTGCAGGTGATATCTGGAACCTGTTAGTGTTTGATGACAAAAACTGGAATGCAGGGTAGAAGAGACTGTGAGCTCTGCAAGCAGCAAGGATCAAAATGGAAAGAAAAAAAAAAGATGAAATCATGAGAGTCTGGTGAAAAGCACGGGTGAACTGCAAAGAATATTTAAATAACCCTCTGAGTAGTAGTGGAAAAGTGCTATAAAGTCAGCATCTGTGGAAGCTTAGCACTCTTCCTGTGCTCATCCAGTCAGCTTATACCTTGTCCAATGCTGTTGAAGTAATTTCTCTCCTTCCAGTATGACAGTAAGCACTCTTACTATTGTTTCTTAATTTTTCACAGGTTTTGCTTCTAAGCACAATGCTTAAAGGCATGCATTTATACAATGTAAAATTTCTTCTTTATCTGGATTTTAAGTCTGCAAAAATCCATAACAGACCATAAACAAAATGAAAACTTAGGTTTCTTGTTTTCTGTTGAATTGTTGTTTCTAGAAATCGAGTATTTTAAATAAATATATCCTTGGAGATTCAGGGAAAAATAATCATTATAGCAGGTTATCTGACACTAAGTTGTACTTCAGCCAGCAAATATAGCTATTTTTTCATTCGTTACATTTTTCTATATAACACAATATAACATAAGAGTTCAAACTTTTCTTTCATGACATTGATTTAAATTAAGAAGTTCTGTTTTCTTTTTATTCTGAACTGTTTCTCCCTGTTTCTTTCTTTATTCTTTTCACGGTAGAGTCTTGAGCATTTCTGAGCATATAAGAAACTGTAATTGACTGTTCTGTACACCACATTCAGATTATTATACTGACATCCCTCTGTAAATGACTAGGGTTAAATAAAATAATTAAGATATGAAACCACATAAAATATGTTTCCTGTTAATTGTGTCCATCTCACCCTGAACATCATTTTAGCAATGAGTCATTGTAATTAATAGACTGTACAATAAATGTACTAAAAGTTGAGCATGGTAATAACACCCTTTGGCATTGAAAATATTGGCAGAATGATGTCAGCATAAAAGTCAGTTTTTACATCTTCAGCTGTGGATGCTTTAAGGCAGTGGATGCCTTTTCAGTGTATCTCTGAAGGACAGTAGTACAGAGCAGAGGGTTCCAGATGCCATCTCAGTGCCTGATGGACTGCCAACACAGCACAGCAGAATGTTCATGAGCTTTGGCACAGCCTTGATCTGAAGGGACTACAAAAGTTGTTTCTGAACTTCATTTATGCCACATTTGCCCAGGACGTGTTGCTTTCCATGATGCAGACATACCCTTAGTTCTATACTGACAAAATGTTTTTGTTCCATATAACATTTTTAAATATAGCTGGGCTGCAAGAAAAGAGGCACCAAAACTCTTTTAGGGTGGTGGCTGAGCCATGATTTTATTTATTTTTGTGACCTAATAGCAATCTAAGATTGAATTTCAAAGCTCTTCTTTCCTCTGTTATCTTTGTAATTTGACCTCTGATACTAATAAATTTTGCCATGTGCAATCACAGTTCCTGAAAACGTACACATTTACAAGAGGTCAGTAACCATTTAGCAATCATAATAGCAGAGCCTGTTAAAGACAGGATCTTAAACTCCAGATGCCCAGTGCATAGTTCTGTTCCAACTTTTATAGGAAGTTAAATTTCACATTCATTTTAGCTTCAGATGGTTTTCAGTCAATATGGCAGTTCTCCAAAGTATCTTATGTAATTTTTTGTCATGTCATACATTAATTCTTTTACCAAAAATAATTTCAACTTCTAAGCAACCTGGAACCTTGGAATTATGCAGACAGAAACTGAATTTGTTGACACATCAGTAGAAGTGAAGTTCCTGGTTTTATACAACCATTACACACAACCAACAAGAAGTGTACAGAATATTTCTTTCAAACTGACTTACTATTCTAGATAGTATAGTTATCTAATGATAGCCTAGGAATCATTGTGAGGGTATGTTCCAAATACAGTTACCACATTTTACACACGCTTCTTCATTCCTCTGAATAGTAAAATCAATTAAGACTGAGAAAAAAGAGGTTCTTTTAATTGTGCTTTCCCAGCTTTCATACCTACTCTGAATGTCTCAAACCCACATATTAGCAACACCAAATTTTATATTAAATAAATTATTAAAAGTGTCAATCAATGGCCCCAAAGTGAACATTGTGATATTTTGTCACATTGTGAATGTAATTGTTTCATATTGAATAAGCTGTATAAGAAGGCTTGAATAGCACATAGTAGGAAGTCTAAAAAGTGATATTTTTTTAATTACAAAATCTGACACAAAACTCAGTAAGCAGAATTAATCTTTCTACTGTCTTCAATGTCTAGATGAAGCTTTATGATGACAGTCTATTTTGAAGTTGTGATTATTTATTCTTTAAGATGAATGAGACACACATACTAATGAATCACCCTCTTGAATGTTAGTGCTATATTTAAATAAAGGGCATTTATTGCCACCTTAAACTGATTATTTTTCTCTCTCCCATTCAAATAAGTAAATTTGCTTTATTCTACCAGTCATAGGAAATGGAGAGTAAAAACATCTTTTCTAGGTTTTTTCCCTACTTCATGTGCCCTTAAACATTTGTATTCAATCTATGATAAGCATCTTATACCTCAGACTGTATTTTCTCCACAGAAGATGAAGAAACATGAGGATTCTTGTTGGAAAAACCCAAACTTTCTTATGATCATGAAAGTTTCCTTCCCATCAAGCACTGTAATCTCAAGGGCATCATCTCGTAACATCTGCACTCTACTTCTGAAAACTGTTTTGATACACTGACAACACTGCATGGTGTCCATCCCTCACTACTCATAAATAAGCTGCGGAAGAAGAGCACTCGATTGCTTGGGAAACCTGGGCTGGTGCAGCGTGCTCAGCACACACTGCCTCAGCCTTCAGCCTGTAACAGAGGTGCACAAACGCCTGCGTTATCCCCAGTGGCTGCTCTACAACGCAGGCACGCCGAGTGAGGGGTGAGTGAGAGAGTGATTGTGCTGATTGCAGGGGCAGCCAACCTGTCAAGAGCCAACCCATTGCAGCTCCGGGTTGCCTTTGCTATCACCTGCCCTCGGCAGAGAGCAGGGACAGCGCAGCAGCACCAGCAATCAGGAGATGCTTTTCTCAGAGAGGAAGGAGCAATGTGGATGCCTCATGCCTAGAAAGTGCAAAATGTGGCTGTGCCAGCACAGAAGAGATATGTGGTGGCTCCAGACGCTGAAAGGACCAGGCTGTGGGTAGTGTGTGAGGCTGGGGTAGATCTAGGTGTGAGGTCAGCAGTAAAGATCTGGGCAGAGGGAATTCATCTGACTGGCTTGCAAGGGGGTTCTGGGGTGAATGTGTGAGGGAGCAGCACATGAAGGTAGAGAGATTTAGCACGGATGAAATGAATTGTAGGTAAAGAGAAAATGAAAGAAGATCCACAGTATAGACAGTAAAATATAAATCAGTGAGTGTGACAGCGCAGCTGGGCACATCCTCTCTGTGGGTCTACTGAGTGCCAGCTGCAAGGAAGATCATCTGGAGCACTGATTTATACTGTGATTCACCAACATCATTGACAAAAACAGCTGGCTGCCTATGAGCTCTGGGTGTCACTTTGATAATGAAATCCAGTGGTCCTCTTCCAGTCAAAGGTGATTTCACATGTATCTTTATGAAAGTTGCGGTTAAAGTTACCCTGCTGTCAGTTAAATTTCTATCATATTTCTCATCTGAATTTGGGTAATTTCCTTTTTAATGCCACTGTGTCTTTGAGAGACTGGTGTGACTGCAATTAAAGTGAGGGCATAGCATCAGGACCTAATCTGTATCCTGTTATAACCTGATCAATATCTGCACAATTATAGAAGGTCTTCTGGAGATCTTGCTTTAGGAAAACATAGTACAGCAGAGTCTTTTCAGAAGGCAAGCAACATTTATAAGCTTCTTGTGAGGGTGATTTAGCTACATCCAAAGAATGTGTAGAAAAGCTATTGGAAGTAGAGATAGCTTAGCTGTTTCTTTGGTGTCAGAAATTTAACAATGCCTCATGGGATTCTTTCCAACTTGTCCCTAAGTGAAACTAGCAATCCAATTTTGTTCTCATCTAATCCAGTAAGGAAAGGAACACTTCCTAAATTTGTTAGCATGCAAGGGGCAGGTTTCAGGACAGTCCAGATAGTCTGTCCTTTCAGTTTGTTGTCTTTTGACATCTTCCCTCAGAGTCTCCTGGCAACAGTGGCACTTCTGACAAACAAAAGCCACACAGACACTGCTGTATCCCATCAGAATGACAATGACTTCCCATTCCAGTTTTTATTCAAACAGTTTAAATATGTGATGCACTACTCTTGAGATGGAAAAAAAAATATGTTGCTGAGAAATGTATTAGAGGATTTTGGATCATGTGGCAAAGCAACACTTGCACATGTGAAATGGGCTAAACAAGCATCATTTTTCAAATGCCTTATTGCTGACCTCAATTCAGTTTTTTCAAGTAGATAGCTTTGCCTGTGAAATAAAAACTGGACAGGAGTGTCTGCTATAAAGCACAGACCCAATTTGCAGAATGAAATTCTTATGAGGTCAAAAAGTTACAACTCTTCAAAAATTTACATTTAAAGTAAAACATTGCTCTTGCCTGGGGCATTAGCATCTACAGTGAAAAAGGCAATCAGACCTCTGAATTTTCTTCAATAGGCTTTTAAGTGGTCTTTTAAGAATATTCATAGGTAGCCCAATATAAATACATAGAAAAATGGTGAAGTGCCCCATACTACAGCTCTTTGAGAAGTACAAAGGAATGATCTAGATCTCATGTAATTGATTTCTCAATTTAAGTAATTTTCACTCTAAACAACTGACAGTAATAAAAAGAGAAAAGATTAATTTCAAACAGATATATTCAGCTATATCTCTAGTGCAGAGCAGAATGGCATTGAAGGACTGTTTATACCACAGTACCTGTTAACACATTCTTGATTGCTCTAACCGTTACAGAGTACCTCGCAGCACATGAAGTAGCAAAATGGCCCCCAGCAGAAAGGTGAAATATAAAATACTGTAATCCCAGCATTACACTGTCCACAGTGGTATTCATTTCCTACTTCCAAAAATTTTCCTTCAAATTTCTCTGCCCTACCAATAGAAAATAGGAAAACTCTAGGCTTGGCAGTTCAGCATGCTGATTGTGGATATTCTCCGTGTGTTACTGGCTGTTTTGCACCAGACTCAGGTTACCAACAAAGCAGATTGCTCAGCTGAAATGCACTATGCTGGACAGATGTTGCCAGGATGCACTGGCAACTTTTTGGGAGACTCCTAGAAAAGGGCTCATTTGCCACCTTAACACCCAGAGGGCAAGCATGGAGAAAGATGTCCTTACACCTATGGTTGAACTACGGGTGTCCTCTTAGAGCTCCATCTTAAAGGGTGCTGCTGGATATCAGCTGCTCCTCCCAGGGAACAGCAATGACTGATATAATTTTGTATGAAAGAGAATTGGATGGCAACACTGAAAGAAATTTTTTCTAACTGTAATGTGCACAGCTTATTCACTAACACAGCAAATCCTTTGTGAATTCTGTGCCAGCTTCTTCAGTTCAAGTCTACTGTACATTCACTTGATTTAAAAAGATTGGTTTTGATCTTACTTTAAAGTTGTGGTACTTATGCATGACTTGCGTATGAATGAGGTGAATGAATTCATTACTGAGAAGCCAGATTAAGTTCTGCAGCTGTTCAGCCTGGGGACCTTGTTCAAAGCATGGCCAGAGTGTCTAAAAAATCCTTTACTGAATGAGGCAGTTATATGCTCAAGTGTAACATAGGAACTACCATTAGAAATGTTAGATTGGAAGAGAAATTAAAATTACTTGCTTATACACATTATCTGTAGAATAAATATTTTTTTAGAAGGCTACTCTGCAGGTAAGTAAAGACACTGTATGAGTTGTCTCCACAGCTGCCTGATCTTGAGGGTGTTAATTTGTGTCTTGAGTGCAGCTGTGATGTTCACAGCTAGTATTCACAACCAAGATGTCAAAGGAGCTTTACAAATTGTGGATCAAATACAGGATGTTTGCTGTGGCAGAGAACAAAGTCAGCAGGAGAAGAATAACTCCTTTCTTCATGTTTGACTTTTTACCTAGTATTCTCTGACAGATGACCTTTCAGGTATGCTCAGAAATTCTGGAAGAATTTTTTTACTTTGTAGTAGTTAAAATATAATGTGTAATACTGTGGATGCAAGGTAAGTGGTAGGTACTCTCCTTACCTTGCTTGAGTGTGTTTCTGACTGCCTGTTTATGGCAGTGTTTTATTACTTCTTAGGACACAACCGTGCAGTCATTTCATGTTTATCCCTTCCAGCTTTCAGAGTTCATTGAACTGTCATGTTATACATGCAAACTATAATGGCAGAAATAACTATTGTTAGAGCACAGATTATAACATATGGTCTGCTTGGTAGGTTTGTATTGGTGTTAATGGATTTTTGTTTTAAATACAGCTGACATACTAAAAAGTGCAGATATGCCTGTTGTCAAAAGGACTTAGCAAAGGAAAATATTGATAGCATGGCAGATCAAGAAATGAAATTGTGTGAACAGAGGCTCACAGGACTAAAACCCCTATCATGAGCCTGAAAGTAATTGTCTACACAGCACAAATTCTTCTGTATGAATTAAAGGAAAATTGAAATTCCATTTAAGGGTATCTGAGCCATGGGGAGAAGAAGTAACAAAGGAAAAAAAAATAGAGAAAAGAAATTCAAACAGACAAAATATGTAGAGCAATGAGGCAGTTCCTCTGTAACGGAGATCACAGCAGAAAAGCACCATACAGCTCTTGTTGACATAGATATATTATTAGCAATGAAGAATACTTCGGATTTGCTGGTTGTTTTTCAAAATGTAAGGCATCAAAGACTGATTTCTTTCGTTCTGTTGATGAGTGACTATTTATGCTTGCAGGCATTTCTCACCTGTCCACCAGAATATATTCTTGTAGCATGGCCTACTGGCAATTGTAAAATATCTTTGGAATTTTATCTAATTTATTAAATACTTAATTATTCTTATATGTCTTACATACTGTTTTGCACTTTTATGTTGGGTAGCTGAATACAGTAGCACATGACAGTGGTGTTTTGCCTGATCTTTGTTTGATTTTAGTGTAATGCACCCAAATCCGCCTCATTGAAACTATCACTGAAACAAGCAGTCACAGACTGAATCAAAGGTGGCAAATGTGGCAGTGAGACCTTCAGGCTGTTTGATGGTTACTGCTCCTGTGTTTCCACACAACAAAATAAACATGAGATGTTTTCCTTTGATTTCCAGGGAACTGCAAGAACTTTCAACTCTACTTGGCTTAACAGCAGTAATAATAGTAGTAATAATTACTAATGATAATAACAACAACAACAATAGTTATCGACAAACCAAAACAGAGAGTATCAATCTCGCTTTTGCAGCCATCCACTCTCTACAGACTGCCACTCTGTCAGGGGCCCTACAAGTTCCCTGCATCTCCAGTTTCAAGTAGTCTGAGAGAATGTTTTTATGGGTACTCTTGGAGTACTCCTTGGACTTGGTGAAAGGTAACCATGATGCTTCATGTAAAAACCATTAAAGCTCAACAGGCATTTTCAAATAATTTGTTTTCCTAGGGAATAATTAACTTCTAGAGTTACCAATATGTGTTTCCTTGTATCTTTATTCTTAGTAACTTGAAGAATTTTAGTTTTAAACCACAATAATGAACAATAATTAACAATGAATCTTTAGCACGAGAGAAGAAACAGAATTATAAACAGCGATGTTAATGAATTCCATGCAACATTGTGTGATGTGCCAACTACAGTAAATCGGGTTTTTTTCTAAATTTGATTCTATATTTGTTAGAATATTCCTGTAGTCTAAGCCATAATATGATTAAGATTGTTTCTCAAATCTAATAGCTGCAGATTTTGAACCGTTTCTATGATTTAACTTCACAAACAGACCATAATAACAGCTTTGCAATAGGGTACCAGGTAATTCCTGCATTCAGCCTAGTGTTTTAAGGCATGATCACATCAAGAGCTGTAGATCTACTCTGGACCTTTTCATCCTGGGAATGTGTGTGTATATGTACACGTAATTTCTTGTTGAATTGCAGAAGACAACATTTGCAAAGGAAATCATACAAGAGAAGACTGTAAAATCACAGCTCTCTTTCTCTTTGTTTTTAGAGCCAAGAAATGGCCTTTTTGTCTGTTTCTTCATACACAGCAGTAATTAAGGGGTTTTTAAAACCTAATAAGTGCATTTGCAGGAAGGGAAGCAAAAGGGAAGCAAACAGCAATTTTGCATGATTCTAAATACTTACCCAGATCAGAGTGCAGTCATGTTGCTGATTGTTCTGTCATTCTAGCCTCAGGTATGCACATAACTCCAGTGGTGGATGTGAAGAAATGTAAATTGATTCATGTTTCTGGCATGCTCATTTCTTGTCCCTCAAGAACTAATTTTAAATTTGCACTAAAATCTGAAAAAAATAATTTGGCTAATCTCTGTTTTTAAAAGTGAACAGTAATGCATACATTTTCTGGTTTAGGATTTTACCTTTTTTTTTTTTTCTTTTTCTTTTTTTTTTTTTTTTTTTTTTTTTTTTCTGTCTATCAAGAGTCTTCTGAAATACACTTTCACAATATTTCTAACAAGCCTGTGACTCCTCTCCCATGCAAATTCTTGACAGGTTAGCAATAATTCCAAGTGAATTTGGAATTCTGTGGGCACTTTTACAGCAACAAAACACTCTTGTACTTTATCTTAGATTTTGGACTCTATTTGATCCCCCTTTCTAACAAGAGTATCTCTGAACCCTGCTTCAGAAGCAACAACGGCATATTATGCTGAGATCATCAGAAAAAATATTGATCCCAGGTTGTGATCCCAGGTTGACTTCTGAGGAGTCCACTAAAACACATCCTCAAGGGACAATATTTGGTTTTGTTAACCTCCTATAGGTGAACCTACATCCCTTTATTATTGTACAAATTCCCACTTTCTTCTCTTCAAATATTAACTTCCTACATGTCATTGTGTCAAATTCCACTGCATTCCAAAGACAAGAAATGTGGAGCATTTTCCTTGCCCTGAATACTGATCAAGTGTGATTCTGTGAAGAATGCTTGGTGAGACAACCTGCCATTTTCATACTGTTGCATGTTTAGTCTGTTTTCAACTTACTCATGTTTTTTTGTTTTTTTTTTTCAGTAAAGACTAATTTGAATCCTATCTATTAGAGAGTCTTAACTCTTGTTCAAAGAAGATGTTTTCCCAACTCATTTCCCCTTGTAATGCTACTTCTTTTGAACCTATATTAATGTTCTAATGAGCCATGTTCTGGTTTCCAGAATGATGGTACCTTTTTCTGGATGAAAGATCCATTTCAAATTCTCACTGCTTTATATGTGGTTTCATTTTCCAACTCCTTCAGGATTCTGGAATAAAAAAATATCCTTCTTCATAGTGGAAAAAAAACCCCAAACCAACCCCCTAAATAATTCATTTGTGCATTTGTTCATGCATTAAAAGTTATTAATATGTTTTAAATTCAGGCAAAATACTGATTTTTTGAGTCATACCTGCTGCACACCCTTATGTTTTTCTCGGAATTTCCTATGACTAAATCTTTAACATTTTTAGTAAGAGTAACAAACTCAGAAAGACTATTATCTTTTTTTGTCTGTCTTCCACTTTTTCTAGCATCAGTTTCAGACAGCCACACTAAACATGCTGCTCTGAAGCCACTGACCCTGCAAATCTTCAAAGCTAATAAACTTCATACTGGTCCTTGGATTCTCTTCTCTCTCTCCCTCCTGTTTTTCTTCTTTTTCATTATAGGAATGGAGTGAGTGGGGGAATCTGTGTTTTAATTTCTCTTGACAGGTTTAGCTCAGCTTGTCTGTGTAGTCTCCTTCCTGTAGATGAACACACCTTTCAGTATTTTTTTATATAACTTAAAATAAAAAATAGAACTTTAGTGCCATTGTTCTCCTCTGTGGTAGTAAATCCCTGTGAAAATAAATCTCTATGGAAATATTCTTACCAATACAGGTTGGTTATTGTTGGTTATTGTTCCCCAATTTGGGGAAGAAATAGTGTATCTAACAGGAAGAAGTGGATGGAGATGCATTCCATCTTCCCAGATGATTCTGAGTGCACTCAGGAACTGCAGCTCCCCTTTTCCAAGAGTGGTGTTGTGAATCACCTTGTGAATTAGCTTTGGGAATTGCTGCTACACTAAACGTCATTATGAGTTACTCAGCATTCTGGCAGTTGTGTTTTTAGGAAAGTATGTTAAGGCAGATGAATATGAAAAGGCCACGAGTTGCTCTGCACTTTAGCTGCAGATCCATGCTGCCCACCTTTCCAGACAGACTGGCAGATTGGTCACCCGTTTGTAGCAGAGGAATGCTACTCCACAGTATTGAATTTCACCCTGGAAAAACAGCCTGACTCAAGCAAGAACACTACAACCACTTCTGGCTCCTGTTGTCTCTGTGCATCAGTCAGATGTAACTTCCCTGATCCTTGACATTGGGAACTTTACAACTGCTATAATGAGGTAAGTTGTATTGTATAATGAATTGTAGAAGAAATGCCTGTAGTAAACACGGTCAAATGCTTGACAGTCCTTTGTTGGTAAGATGGGATTTCCTGATTGGCCAGAAGCTTGCAAAAATGATTAATAATGCATAGTCTAAATGAAAGGATTTACTGAGTAGGATTCTACCAGGGAATATCTTGGGTGATGTACTAGTTACTGTTTCCATTTTGATATATATGATGGACGAGAAAGAATAGCCAGTATATTTGTGAGCAATGCCAAGTGAGGAGGGGAAGCAAGAGCCTTGAAGAATTCAAAATAATCTCATCACAATGAAGCCATGTTCCCCATCAATTTCAAGAGCCACATGATACATGAACACCCATTAACCACCCAATACAGTGGGCACTTATGTTTCAGTGACTATCTTGTCTGTAGCTTTTTAATGAAAATTTCCCGTGTGTAAAGTTCAAGCCATGGAGGCTTTTAAGGAACTGTTTTTAATGCAGGAGAACTCAACACTCATCATATCAAGGCTTTTTAAAAATGTCTCCTTTTAGGAAAAGAAGCAGTAATTTAAAAGCTCTTTAGCCTTTAGTTACACAGGGGCATGCTAATGGGATCTGCAGCACTGTTCAAGTTGGATCTGTCTTGTGGCCCTGTAAGAAGTTTTACGGAAAAATCCAAAGAGAGAAGTGTTGACTGGGTTATATCTAGGGGAATATTTCAGCACTCTGCAAGCCCCAGATGCAAGTTAAAGCACCAATGGGACAAGACACCTCCAAGTCCCTAAAGGTAATCGAAATCTTACCTCTTCCCAGTGAATACTGCAGGATCTAGTTGTGGTTTAATAGTATGAAAGAGTGTGCAGCTGCTTTCTCACAAATGAAGAATAAATTCTTACCACAAACTCAGATTTCCTGGTTAGTTTTTCCAGTCTTGAATAAGAAAACTCTCGAAATGTAAATCTTAGCCAGGATGACAGAGTGCCAGGATCTGTCAGGCATGGCTGCAAATAGCCATGTCTTTTGCTGTTTTGATATACATTAAAAACTGCTCTTTTGGATTTCTTCATACCCTTCTGGTTATTAGAAAGTCAATTTTAAGTGCTTCTAGCCACAAAGGTAACTTTATTTAATGTTGTGGCTGTGAGAAATTTGCTTTATCATCCCCACAAGAAGCCTGTCCAAGAGCAATGTTTCTGGCATTGTGTTCTGGATGTGCAGGTTTTCTGCCAGAAGAAAGCTTATTTTCAGTAGGTTATGGTAGTCTGTTTTCAGATCTTTGCTAGGAAAGCCTGTAGATCTGCTACTCTCATATTCTTCAAAGCATGTGATAAGGAACAATCTCTGTGAACTTGAACCAGAAAAAGTAGCCAGAAGGCAGGAATGGGTGGCCATGGGTTAGAGTGTGTATGGGTGATAGGGGGATTGCAGCACCAATTTGGGCTACCTAAACACCAATGGAGTTGAGGTGTTGGCTTGTCTGATAAACAGAGTTAACCAGGCTTTCACTGTACAAAGACCTCATAAAAATAAATAAATCCACTCACTCTGAAATTTAGGTATTTAGTGCTGATTTCTCTAAAGGAGCCCAAAGGGAAATTAGAAATTCTGTCTTCAGAGCAGAGTTTGAATAATGTTATAAATACATGAAAATAATGAGGAGAAAAAAAAATAAACAGCTGCTTTTGAAATAAGTTCCATCCATTCTGTGCTGTGAATAAATCAGGGATCCTTGTGAAAAAGATGGTATATAATCATATGCTTAAACTCTTTCTTACTTTATATTCCTTGTAGCACTGCATTAACACTGTGCAGAATCTTGAAATCTAAAGTGCTTTCCTCTTTCATTTCTTTAATTCTTAGCATGGCTCTGAAGCATCAGGTCCTTACATGATGGGCAAATGAGGAGCCATGGGTGCTGCCCTTACAGCCACTGTTTCCAGCATGGTCCTGTTCAAAATACTGAACACTGAGCAAAAAACGGACAAATTTTAAGAGGAAAGAAGGAATTGCCAACAGTGTACAAGGGAAATGAAAACAACACAATGCTAAAAAAATACTCAGGGACATATAAAAACAACACATTACATGTTTTGAACCAGTGAAAAAGATTTCTGTATTTCATGTTGCAGAAAACAGCTGTTTTTTTTAATCCCAGCTGCCAACTAAGAACCACACAGCTGTTCAATCGCACCTGCCACCAGAGGGATGAGGTGAAAAAATTAGGGGAAAAAAAGTAAATGTCATCAATTGAGATGCAGAGAGTTTAACAGGTAAAGCAAAAGCCACACATGCAAGTAAAGTAAAAGAAAGAATATTTTCACCCCTTCCCATAGGCAGGCAGGTGTTCAGTTATCCTGAGGAAATCTGGGCTCCATCACACCTAACTGTGACTTGAGAAGACAGTTTTCACCACTCAGTATATATTCCCCTTCCTTCTTCCTCAGCTTTAAATACTCATGCCACATGGTATGTGGTATTCCCTTAGTCCATTTGGGTTAGCTTTCCTGTCTAAATCTGTTGAAATACTTAAGTGTTCCCTCCTAAATCCTTATGCACTCCAACCTTCTCACTGTTGGGGTGGGGTGAGAGGCAGGAAAGGCCCTGGATCAGAGCAACCCTGTGCAACAATAACTAAAATATCCCTGATTTATCAACACTTTTCCCAGCACAAATCCAAAACACAGCCCCATGCTACTAACTATGAGGAAAATTAACTCTATTTCAGTCAAACCAGCACAATAGTCTATTGCATCTCAATAATAACATAAAATGAGATAAATGTTACAGTAGTGTTATCATTTAATAGATCAACTGCACAAATGTCACTGCTTATACACATTTACTGAAACAAATAAACCTTGAAATGAACAGAATTAATCAACAGGTCACCCCTACTTCTGCCTTTCAGAGGAAGCTAAATCAGTTCCCTACATGCAACTGCAGGAGCAGAGTACCAAGCAGGGAGTTCAGTATGCAAGCAGCTGCTGTTCTGCTTCTGCCTAAGTGAGGAAACAAGACGGTTTCAACAAGCTGTTAGTAACTCTGTGTATGTGCTGTGTAATGTATTATGCAAATTCACTCCTTTAAACATTAATTTGAGGTCAGTATGTAAAAATGCCAATATTCTTATAGTTAGATGAGAAACTGCACTTTGATAAGGTTAGCTACTAATTTTGTTAATTTATTATTGCAACCTGCATTAAACCATTTGATCTTGTCATTGCAAATACCAATTTTCTTACACTTTAATCACTTCAGTCTTTGTTAAAATTTGTACCAGCCTGTTCAGTCAATAACTGAACAAAAAAAGGCCTGCACTCAAGTTAACGGTGTCATTTTCTTCCTTGTGTAACTGCTACCAAATAGTGGCCAGCTGGGCTTGTTGTGGCGCTGAGTGCCCAGAGTTTTTAGGAATGACAGATCAAAACAATGCTGCATAGGCTGAGGACGAGAAGTGTTATGAAGACTTGGGCTTGAAATGCCACACTACATGTACATATTTGGAAAAGAGGAAGCCTGATTATCTCTGCTGAGATCTGTTTGTGACTAAACTGGTAGCTAAGGTGAGGTTGTCTGGAACAGATACAAGCTTGTGGCTTGGCTGTTAATAGTGAAGTGATGGGTGTTGAAAGATTGAATTCAGAGGGTGTACAGATCACAGTACATTTCATTTGACTTTCACAGCTATGTGGCATTGCATGTGAACTGATTCTACATGGAGGGCCTGCTTAGTTTGCGATCAAGTTAACTAATCAAGAAATACACTGTCAGTTTGCTAGAAGACTAAAACCAGCATGAAAAAACAATGTGCATTTTTCAAAAAATTTTTTTGGTAGCTGCAGATCAGTGGCATTGCTAGACTGCACAATATTGTCACTTGAGTGATAACATATTTGCTATTGACAGTATGGTTGGGGTTTTTTGCCATACTGCCCTTTGCAGATCAATAAAAACATGAATCTAATGTGTCAATCTAATCTTGTTAAGGAAACATTTCCTGGTTTGTGGGGAGACAGACAAAAGGATCCTGTAGGAACACTATGGGAAAATATCTGTATGAACACTACAGGAAAATATAGGAACACTACAGGAATCTGAAGCCATTTTCTAATTTTAGGAAAGATGTGTCATGAATGAAGGAATCAAATGCCAGTACTCTTGGGCTCTATTTATCCTACTGTGCAAAGATTTGAGGGCTCACTGATGGTGACTTAATGGCTGTTGAGGAAGAAAAGAGATAAAGTTTCATCTCATACAAATCTTTTGTCAGCAAACTTCTACATGTGATGTGGCCCAACAAAAACACTGGTCATCTTTACTACCCAAAAATACCCCAACTGTGCAGGGTCTGCTTCTCCACAGAATGACAGAATTGTTAAAGCACAGGGTGCCACCATCACAATGGTAAGAGCCTGACTGAGAGTAGTGTCGTCAGAAGAGTTAATTTTCAATAAAAATTCTCCACAAAGGTTCTGACTCCAGTCTGCATGCAGTTTATGGCAGAATAAATGCTGAACACTTCTGTTGTGAATGCTCAGAAATGGTGTTTACTTTTAAAAACAAAGGCTGCCTTTGCAAACTGAGCATATATTTAAGTTGCTCTCCTTCTTTATTGTTTATCCATATGGGTCTTCACAAGGTAGAACTTAACTAATAATTCTTCCAGTCTCAATATCTTTCTCCAACTGTTGAGGTGTGTTTGTTTCAGTTTCCTAGTTTTTATATGTTTATATGTATGTTATTTACAGTTCAATTGTCAATGGCTCATTCTAATGTACCTCCATGTTTCTCCCAAGTTGTTCTATCCCTACTGTTGTATCCACCCCAAAGTTTCCTTAAATGCCAAACCCCACCCTATGTTCCAGCTCCTTCCCTGCCAGGCAGTGTTTCCCTGCCCAGCTCCTTCCCATCCATCACAGTGGTCCCATCCCCTGTTCCAGACCTTTCCGTGTCAATCTCCCTCCAGCCCATCCCTGCACGGTTCCTGCCCTTGGGGTGTCCCCCAAACCTCGATGCCCCATTGGCCCACGTGTCCCATGTCCTCCCTCATTAGTTCAGGATGTTGTCAATCCCACCTTGTACTCCTCCCCTCTCCCTGCCTTATTGGTTGTAAGTTTGTGTCTCCCCTGGGATCCTCCCCCTATAAAACCCCCTGCACACCCCAGTTCTGGGTCTCTCTGTCCCTGACCCTCTCTGAGGAAATAAACCTTTGGGAATCATATGAAGGATCCCTCTCTGTTTTTTTCCCTAATCCTCGACACCTTTCCCACCTTGGTGCTACAGAGAGCAGTCTTGCTGCCAGGGGATCCAGCAGCCACAGCCTCATCTCTACCTGGGTCTATTCCAGACCAGGAGAGACCACTCTGGACACAGTCCAAGGCCAGGGCTGGCTGGGGAACCCTCTCGAGCACTGTGTCATCCAACTTCTTTTTTTTTTTTTTCTCTTTTGTTCCTTGCCACTCCACATTTCCCACCAGTCTTCCTTGCTGACCCTTCTGCTGCCATTTTTATTGTATTTCTGCTTAATTTTTTTCACCACCATGTTTTTCTGGCATGTCTTTTCTGTCCTCTCTACTCTAGTTGTTAACCTCATTTTGAACAAATGTACATCTGAAATTTTTCAGATTGTTTGTCTGAAGTCAGACAATCAGCTTAAAATCTTTCCATTTCAGTGCTCAAACTCATCAAAACTAAAGCAATTATAAATGGGTTTTGTTGGCTATGTCCTTAAAATTTGCATGAAAAGATGAAAACTGAAATGCAGTTCTTAGGTACATAAGACAGTGCTATTGTACTGGCATGACAAAATAAAAATAGGGAAATTCAGTAGCAGTTATAATTAATTATTAATCAGGAAGGTCTCAGAGATTCTGAATTATGAACAGAAACATTCTTCTAAATCATCCAAAAGTATACAGAGCCCTAACAAGGTTTGCTGGAGTTTTTAATGATGTGAAGCACAAAGGCCTTGATCCTTCTGTGTTCAAGTGAAATTTCATGTTTGCACTGTGTCTGTTTTACTAGGTTTGTTCAGATTTGCTTAGTGTATCACTTAAAATAGGGTTCTGTTAACCTTTTAAACTCTGGATTCCTATATCTTTATACATGCTCTCACATCTTCGCAATGCAGTGGCTGTCCTTGTGCTGTGGTCCTTTTCAATGTAAGTTGACTGTAAATTTGAACATTTGATGCTCCTGAAGTTCTGATAGGTCAACATTTGTTTTCATCTTGAAATGGGGTTATAAGCTTGGTGTATTAGAAGTTTGGATTATAAGCTTCTAAGGAGAAGTAATCATGAAATACAAATTTTCTATGATGAGCTCTGAGGGGAACATAAGCATAAGAGTATAAAATTCTGTACCTGTTCTATTTGATTTTTGCATTTAGTTTTGAGAACCAATGAGTGATACAAGCCATCCACGCAGTGCTTTAATAAAAACCCCAACAACTTGTAAAGAAAATCACTTACCTAGATTAAAGAGTCATCATGTAAGAAACTTTAGAAAAATATGAAAAGGACTGTACTGAGAAACAAGTCTTTCTAAAAAATTTGTTTTGGATAACCTCCCAAAAAGTTAAACTTTTTTCCCTCCTAAAATGATTTAATAAAAATCAAATAACACAATAGTGGTAAATAGAGTTCTTTGAAATATTTCTCTCCACTCTTAATTAATAAG
Source organism: Sitta carolinensis (assembly GCA_032173965.1). Lineage (NCBI taxonomy): Eukaryota > Metazoa > Chordata > Aves > Passeriformes > Sittidae > Sitta > Sitta carolinensis. The sequence goes on from CM063313.1 coordinate 75,330,485, forward strand.
AACATTTTCGTGTTTTTCTTAGATGCTTGAAAGTAATATGAACATAATTTTGCTATATTAATTAAACTTTAATTTTTCAATATACTTGCATACTTCTGGAATAATTTATATTAATGTTTCTTTACTTCTGTAGAGGAAAAAATATATATGTATACAAATTTAATATTTGAGACCTAGGGCATACTTTCTCAGATAAAGATTCCAGTTTGAGGAGAATAGGCTTTCTGTTTTCAATTTTGCATGTAGAATGTGGTACATGCTGTAGAATTGCTGACCAATGATCAATATTTGATGAATACTAATTTTCAGTCAGGACATTTTGTATGTGAAAGACACTTTTTTTAGGTGTTTTTTGTTGGTTGGTTGGTTGTTGGTTGGTTGGTTCACTGGGTTTTTTAGTTTTCTGAATTTTTCAAAAGCATCAGAGTTTCATTAGTGCAAATATTTAAGGAAACCTTAAAAAATTAATTTGAATATTACAGTAAAACTGATTTCTGTCTGCAAAAGTAATGCCTGTATGTTGAATAAAATATTCAGACACATGACTAAAAGTTTACAGAGGTAGTGATTTCTTGATACAAGTTGTTCCGTTAGAAAAGAGTCGCTATAACACCTGCAATAGTCATGAGCTAAACAATACAAAATTAAGTGGTTTTAAAATGTGCTAATCAGAAGCTATTAACTCAATATGCTCAACAATAATTTTGGATAATGGATGTCTGAGAATCTTTTCATTTGTTAGGGGCCAGTTTGCAAAGAAACAAGAAAATTTGTTAAACAGATTGGGTTGTAATGAATCATATGATCTGTTTTCCTTGGATTTGCAGTTGGTTTCAATAAATCTGTCCTTTGAAAATCCCTCAAACTACCAGTCTACTACTGATTTAGAGACTTCAGACTTAACATTTCCTCAAGATGGATTTTATAAAATCAAAGGATGTTTCACCTCTCAATAAATACAATAAGCAGGTGTTGTGGAATGATTATTTTGCAGTAGTTTCTAAGGATCAATGTTTATATTCTGATATTAGGCATATGAAACATTTAATGGAATCATGTGTTTTCATGGCTTACATTACAGACTCATTTGAATTGCTACTCTTTCACGTTAAGATGTTTTAATAAAACATGCAATATATAATTATACAGCATAAAATATATATGAATTGCATGTTCTAATATGCACAATATGTAGGTAATATGTAGGAATATATGATGTACTGTCAGAGCTTGGGACATCCCTTTGGGAGTCCGGAGCTGCCGAGTTCCCTGCCAGGGGGCTCAGAGACCCTGGCACACAGCCCAGAACACCAGTGGGTTCCATTACAAACCATGGAGCAAATTGCCACCTTTACATGAAGAGATAAAAGCTACAGCAGTTTAAATAGTGTGATAATTAGTATATCACAGGGTGTAAGTGTAGATTTTAGGATTTTTTGTGTAGGGGTTTTTGAGGACAAGATGGAGGGATTTGGGCGTGTCTAGCCTTTCTTCTTCTTCTTCTTCTCTACCTCCATCTTCACGGATGGTGTTGGCACTTTTGGATTGGTTTAGAGTAGAAGCTCACTGTCTAACATAGGTGATGGGTATTGGGGAATAATTGTAAATATGTCATATGTAGTTTTCTGTATATAAAGATAACACAGCCCTGGGGGCAGGCAGAGTGCCTCTGACTGTCCTGCTGAGCAGACCTTGGCTGGGCAGAAAGAAAATTTTATAGATAAGAAATAATAAACAACCTTGAGACCGAAAACTGAGAAGCGTTGTCTCATCCTTTGAATGCACAGGCTGAAGAAAAGACCTCAACAACAAATTGGGGTCCCAAACTTTGCAGGATCCCACAAGGTACTATTGTGTAGGTATATAGTTATTATTGTGCATTTTTGGAGGCTGGAAAGCTGCCCAGGGAAAGGCCCTGGGTGTGCTGGCTGGCAGCAGCTGAAGCCGAGCCAGCTGTGCCCAGGCAGGCCAAGGACACCTGGCTGTGTCAGCAGCACTGGGGCAGCAGCAGCAGGGCAGTGACCGTCCCTGGGCTGCACTGCAGAGCCCACAGCTCCAGGGCTGTGTCCAGCTCTGGGCCCCTCAGCTCAGCAAGGACATGGAGGGGCTGCAGCGTGTGCAGAGAAGGCAACGGAGCTGGGAAGGGGCTGGAGCACAAGGCTGAGGAGGAGAAGCAGCTGAGGGAGCTGCGGGTGCTCAGAATGGAGGAAAGGAGGCTCGGGAGGGACCTTCTTTCTCTCTTCCATCCCAGAGAGGTGGGTGTAGTGGGATGAGGGTCACACTCTTCTCCCATGCAACCAGCAACAGGACAAGAGGAAATAGATTCAAGTCGCACCAAGGGAGATTTAGATTGGATATTAGAGAAAATCTTTCACTGAATGGGTTACCAAGCCCTGGAAGAGTTTCCCATGCAAGTGATGGAGTCACCATCCTAGAAGAGTTGAAAAATCATGAAGATATGGTGCTCAGGGGCATGCTTTAGTGCTGGATGTGGCAGTGATGGATTAATTTTTGGACTTGAGGATCTTGGAGGTCTTTTCCAAACTGAATGATTCTATGATTTTGTGATTCTATGGTATATAAACACTACTTTTTAGGGTTAACTAGAACTTTTTCTTCATATTTTTCTGATGACCTATCTTTCTCACACCAGAAAAATCCTAGGAAGTGTTTGAAATATTTTAATCTTAACATCTCAACAGAGATAATATAGCCTACTACTACAGACTTCAGCTTGGTCCTTGAAATCACGTATCAGTGACACTTTTAACTGGTAAGATTGAAAACAATTTCTATCACACTTTCTTGGGATTTAAACAGAAATGTATGCTGCCAGTTCAACACAGGATGTGAAATTTACAACCATAGAAAACATTCTCAAATTGTAAGGGTAGCAGTCAGGAAAAACATGGTTGTTTTTTTTTTCTCAGATTAACATACATTTTTAATATTTGTTTTTGTTCCAATTTGGAAAAAATAAACATTTAATTTTGAAACAAGAGGGGTTTTTTGTAAAACACATTAGAGTGAGCAAGTTTAATTTTATGTAGTAAGTCACAATGTAAAATAAAATATAACAAATATAAAATTTCAAAACAAAGAAGAATAATACTCTCAGTAAGATATTCTCCCCAATTTGGGATATTTTTACCTTTTCAGATTCTTTCATTAAACTGAATACTCTTATTACCTTAAAACTATAAATATCAAAAATTCTACAATTAGAAGTCAAATTATATATGTTAAATTGTCCATTTATGAAAACACCATGAAATGTTATAAAGATGTTACAAAGACTGTTATAGGCAATCTGATAGTACAAGATTACTCTGTGTGGTTGAGGAACTTCATTACATCATATTCAATTAATATTTCTAGTATAAAATCAATTTTTTTGAAAAAATCAGTAAATGTATTTCTGCTAATCTTTTTTATTTTAGGGTAAATCACAGAAAGCAAAAGGACATTCCAGCTATAAGTGCAGTAATTGTTGCTTAGAATTTGCTCTGTAAGACATGGTGACCATGTTAGAATTAGTATTTCATGTGAAAAACCCGGTGTTTTATGCCTTCAGTGTCTTCTGCCTTAAGTGCTTGTGTCTTTCCTTTAAAAAAAATAATTATAATAACTACCTGAAAGACAACCATATTGGCATTTTTCCTAAAGAGTTATACCAGGCCAATCCTGAATATAATTGCTTTTGCAAATGTTAGCTGCTGTAGGAAATTGGGATTTTAATTTACTGAGGGAAATAACTACTCAACCATGCAGTTTTTCTGACCCAGACTTAATCCTCGTATGATTTAGGAGGTGATGACTTTGATACAATAGCTGGCACACTCATTGTAATTCACTGAATGGTGGCTCATTTTTGACATTGCAACAAAAAAGGTAATTGTCTTTTGGGTGCTTCCCTAGGTTTGGGAGAGAATCCACATAGCTAAAAGGTGAATATCATTGAAAATTATGATTTTTCCAAAGGTGGAATAAACTTTTACAATATGATCTCTGCACAAAATATTTGTTCTAATAAATGTATCCAATTCCTACTCTGATAGGAGATTTACCTTTGAATAGTCTTGTAGAGCTCCTTGGTGTTTAGTGCTGGCCAACGCCAGAAAATAACTGAAACTTGACGTGTGTCAGAGAATTGTACTATTTCAGCTCCAGAAGTAACACAATACTGATTATAGACATCAATATATACAATGTATATACATTACTACAGATTTCCATCATAACAGCAGTGTGAAACACGCAGTCTGGAGTTCTGTCTGTTAGCTGGAATGTTCACATTATTCACTAATTGTGGTTAACGCCCAGAGTGACAACACTGCAAAGTCAGTCAGGTTTGTGAATGTTGTATCCCACCTTTTATCACTTTTGGTTTGGTTTGGGGTTTTTTCCATTCAGTCAACAGATGTAAACAACTGGGATTTCTTAATGAAGTTGTGCTTTATCAATAACTCTATAAAATAACCCTGAAGTTAAGCATCTTAAGTTATTATTACTTATAACTTACATTGCATACCTCATGCTCTCTTGGAAATACATGCCTTGACTTTCAGTTCAGTATTTGTGGATGTGTCTTAAATTTCTGCTAGGTTTAGAAAAATAATTATGAGGTTTGCATTTATGAACACCTGATTTTGACACAGAGACAGATTTTATTCTTACAGCAAGTTTACACTAGATTATAGCATCAGGCATTGTGGAGTAAGCCACTGAATAGGATTATTCTGATTTTATATTTGTTTAACTGAGAAGAGAGCTTATATCAAATTTTTTAAGAGTATGCGATAATTTTTGCATTACTGAATCTTTTTTCTTTTTACTGAATAAATCTGTGATGGTAGTTCACCATATATGTATCAGGAGATATTTTACTCTTCTACTACATTTAATTTTCTTCGATTTTCACAATTCTGAATACATACCCAGTGCAGAAAACTCTTATACTGCCTTTTAAAATATGAATCAAGTGCTTCTGAATAGATCGATATCCCCAGAGGCTGGAATGTTCTCTTTGTTCACTGAAAACACACAACCAAATGCAGGAAAGGTTTAAATTTTTGTCTGGCTTCCTTGTGCAACTAAAGAAAGGTATGAAACTGCTATCTCTAAATAAGAGTATTTCATGTTCATTGAGATTTAGGAGTGAGTGCTGAATCGACCAAGGAATGTGTATTTTTTTGGCCTGGATGTGTGGTAACTCTGTGACTAATTCATTTCTGTTCAGGCTGCTAAGCAGCCATCTCATGGAAAGAATCTATGAATTACCACCGAATTAAGCTAAATTTGAAGAATTAAATGTTGATGCAGACCATCAAGTCTCATGACTCATTTATTTTCTATTTATTAAAGTCTAGACATGTGGATAATCCAGGAATTTTTTAAAATTAGAATTACAAATACACTCTTTTCATTATTTTATTAATGTTTGCCTGTTTAAATTCAAAGTTAAGATCCAGAAAACTTCACATTTATATGCTGTACAAACGTGTGGAAATAAACCTCAATGTTTTTATGTGATTTAGTAGCCTATTCTGTTTTCAAGATTTGTTTGGTATCATAAAATTATTTAATTCAGATGGGACACCTGCGGATGCCATCTAGCCAATCCAAAACAGGGATAACCCTGCAAGTTGGAGAATGTTATTCTTGACTTTATATAACAGAATTTTGAAAAGCATCCAAGCATGCATGTTCCACAACCTCTCTGAGCCATGTGTCCCTGCACTTATTGCATTTTCTGTGGAGAACTTTTCCCTTGGTTTGCACTTGGATTATTGCAGATTTTGTCTATTTTCTGTGCTTCTCTGATCAGTTTGCCTCTGTAACACCCTACTAGGCAGTGGAAAAAATCAATCTCAGATTATTCTTCTCTATGCATCTTGGTAACTCAGATGGAAAGTACTGATCATTTAAGGTCAAAACCACAGAGTTGAACTAATTCCACTTTGTATCTCAGTATCTAATTTTTTTTTTTCTTGTAATGCAGACAAATGACTTTTTTAATTTAGCCTGAAAATTTCAAATGTCAGGATTATTTTCTGGTTTGAATAATTTTTTGAACTAGTATCCAGCAACACTGTAAATGAGTATGAGGTAAAGTGATAGGATAGGAGGAGAGAAATAGCTAAAATATTTTCACAGTTAAAGAATCACTGTGTGCATCAAGGGGATAATATCGAACCACCTAAAAGAATTTTCTCTTGTTTCCTGATGTACTTGTCATTTTAAATTAGCTTATTTATTGTCTGTGGTTTTAATGTGACATTATAAAAATTAAGTAAAAAAAGGCAAAAATCAATGTTCACATTTTTAATGAAATAATGCTTGCATAATAGAAAAGAATAGATCTGTGATTCTAAAGACAGCAGTAACCCTATCTGCATTTGTAGAGAACCACTATCCATAAATGTGTGTGCAATAGATAGTCTAGTTATTATATTCAGAGTTGCACAGGATATGTATTTTCTTTCTTGGTGACAGCAAACTTCATGTAGTTTCCTATTCACTGTTTCTCTTGAAGAAGATCAGTGCTGCACATCCTTCACAGAAACATCTGCTTGCATTAAACATTTCTTGCTCTTTCCCTGTGACAAGTGATTTGTTGTCATGTTTGACAGTGCCTGTGTTTGTGTCACGTCAATGCTGTCCAGAATCTTTCTTATAACTCAGTACTGTTTGAGTACTTGTCATTTTTACATCCACTGCTTAACCCTTACATTACTGGCATTGTTCAAACTGGCAGACAAACAGCTTCTTACAAAGATCTGAAATTTTTTAAGCCTGCGTTAAGCACATTCTCAGATGATCTATATGTCTGCATGTTACTGGTGACTGCTCATGTGTCTTTGTCTACTAGGAAATAATTGATTATGTTCCTGCTGTAGAAAAAAAGCTGAAGATAAAATAGCTTCACAGAGATACTTTAAAATAAATATGCACGTACAGAAGTAGCAGAATAATATCCTATGTTTGGTATATTTTCTTATATTATATAAATGTCAAAGTATATGCCATATAAAGCAGCTTACCTTTATAAATTCCAGGGCTGAGTATCTCTCTCTGTATTTTCACTAGGGTTTTTTTCTTGTTTTGTTTTTGTTTGTATAGTTTTTAATTGCAGATAGTTCCCAATCCCTGGGTTTTTATTGGTGTAAGTGAATCTTCTATCCTTGCTTTCTTTTCTTTTACAGACATGCATATTTTTTTGTCCAAATTCGGTGCAAATATAGTCATACCAGATAAGAAAATAGTCTGCAGAGATGAAAGAACATTCAGCAATAAAGGTATAAACCTCTATTGTCGGAGTTAATGGAGTGACCTGGTTTTGCTTATTCTAGCACTTTAGTCACAATGCTTCCCATAAAGTATCTTCTTTCTTGTCCTTTTAACTTTCCTTACTTTTTTGTTTTTATAGTACTTTTTGCCCTAGGTAATGTTTCTAACTTTTTTTTTCTCTTCCCTTTCTCTTCTTTCCCCAGCATATAAACTCTGTGTTTGCATGATATTTTATTTGTACATTTTTCCCCTCTTTCCCACTGCATGCTCATCCTCACCATGTGTAACCAAAGGGACAGCACAAGCCCTTGTCTTCCTGTTTTTTCTCATGTTCTCACATGATCACATATCTACTTGTCTCCTACATAAAACATTGTTGCCATGTGTTCCTTTTTTAACTCTCATGAAAGAGTGCACAAAAAACAAATTGTGTGTTTTCCCTAAGTATGTGTATGTGATATGAGATGCAGGTTGGGTTTTTTTGTTTGTTTGTTTGTTTGCTTGTTTTTTTCTGTGGACTTCTAAAATTGTGTTCTGTGGTATTTATTCACAAATTAATAAAAAAGATGCTGCCTACTCATTCCAAGATTGTGCTTGCCTTACCAGGTTAAATTTTAATTTACTTACGCAGTTTACTTATTTTTGTGGTTGACCTGTTTTGGGTTGGATGTAAAACTCACTCATTAGTGAGTTCAAGGATAATTTTTGTGGAGAAGAAAAGCTTCCAAGAGAGAAAAGGGTTTTCTTCTCTCAGGATGGTACTTTTAACAGTATTGAGGGTCATTCAGAATCTGACTGTACCCTCAGACCTGCAAGTTTCCTACTTGTTAAACTTGTACAAGCAGTCAGCCTTTCTCTCGAAAAAGTTGTGAAGCAACATCTAATTGTTTGACTGTGAGACTTATTTTTGTAATTTCTTCTTGCAACCGTCATGCCTACACCACTTACAGCTTGTCTAGAGTGGGATATTACATTTGTTCTTCATTTGTGCATTTATGAACACATAATGCTTGGCCTGTTTTATTTTGGCTGACAGTGGAGAGGTAGACTTGCATTAAGCACCTCTGTGGATTTCAAAAGCTTGTTTGTTGGTGCAGGATGTGGTTGTAGTTAAGCCTCATTTCTTCCTTGCAAACTGAGACACTGCAGCACACTGCATATACTGCTTAAATGTACCTTTTATGTGAGTGTGCAAGTGGATCTTTGCTGGACTGTGCCTCAAAATGCAAAGCTCAGTCACTGTTAGAGGTCAGGTCTGTACTCCTCACCTTGAAAAAAATAACTAAAATACTGTATTTTAGTTTGTGCTCAAATAGCCACAGGAAGTTATGCACTATTTATTTATTATCCATATACTTCCTTGATCAGTTTATGATAATTTTACTTAGAGTAATACCATTTTTTGTTTCAATGCTGGCATTTTGTTTTGTGTTGCAGCTTTCCATAGCAAGATGTTTTGTGGAAAAGGAGACATTGTTACCTGGGAGAGGAATTATTACCATATTTAATCTTTCATTTATTTTGTCAGTATAATACTAATGTACTGTGTTGGTATTCACTATTCTCCTAGTAATCTCCTCTACCTACTCTGATTGATGATTAAGGATTTTATAGATTTCTGTCATATTCCCTGAAGATGTTCTATTTTGCCTGCTTGACTGTTGCTTAAAAGGAAATTGGTTTATGCTTTTAGAAAAAGCAACAAGGAAGTGAGTACTTTCCACTTCTACCACATCCTTTTTGAGATAGTGAGACCAAAACTGCAGAGAACATGCAGATATGCACTGTGCATATTCAACATAAATTTATGTAGCAAAGTAATTATGTTCTCCACTTTGCTAATCCTTTCTTGACATTTGAATTGCTTGTTCTCTTTTTTAATCTTTCATGACCACCAAACTGCTTATCAGACTGCTCAGGAGCAAGGTCTTGGGGCTTATTGGGCAATTGAGAACAACTATGTCTCCATGTGTAGAAATCTTTCCCCCACACCACCCTCTGCCTGGGTGATATTCAGTCACATTCAATCTCTTTTATAGTCTTAAACAGATTCAGACAGCAAAAGTTCCTATTCCATTCCATCCCCCTTTTTTCAGGACACATACAAAAATGTTGAACAGCCACATATACCTGTGGAACTGATAACCTCCCTCCATTTCAAGAATTGACCAATTTTTTATTACTGTAATGATGATGATGATGATTTTTTGTTTGGTTGGTTTATCAAAAACCTTCCCTTTTGCATCACGGCTGCTAAAAAAATTACTTTGCTAAAAAGTCAGATATTGTGATAAATTATCCACAACAGAACGATCTTCCATGGGAATCTTCTTTGAAGGCAAATGTGAAGAATTCCTTTCACCTCAAATTTTATGTAGGTTTTCTTGGCAAAGTGTACTACTTGAATTTTTAGTCTTCATTTCTGTTACCTAGGCCCCTCATTTTCAGCCTCAAGATAGATACAGAAGCTCATGCAGAAAAGAAGATTTCACATGTGTATTGAACTTGAACATTTCCTCTTCGATTTCTCTGGGATCCCAAGGCTCATCATGTTGTCTGTTCATATTCCATCTCCTCATTTAACCCTGCACTATGTTCAAGAATTTTTGTTTACCAAAGCCAGTATCTTATGTTCCTGACCCAAACATCTATTAGTGTTTCCAGAGCTGAACATCACAGCACCTTCATTGATACCTGTGTTGGGAATTCAGAACAGAACTTTTTTCAATATAACAGGATTTTGTAAATTGAGGGGAAAAAAAAAAAAAAAAAAAGGAAGGTGTGAATAAACAGCTGGGTATTTTGACTAATCACAAAATACCTGTGAAGTCTCAGGAGGAGGTAGACTTGAAAAATGCAAATATGATCCTAAGGTCATGGGACAAGAATTCTTAGAGAATAGAAAAATATTAAAAGAGCTCATGTTGTTTAGCTTACCAATACCCAGGCATGGATGTCATGAAACTTAATCCTAGAGAAGAAATATATTTATACTAAAAGACAAAGGGGGTAAGCAGACCATTAATTAATTTTAGATATTACGTTAAGCTTCTCAATAATTAGTTACTTCCATTTCTAGAGTAGGCTTCCAATGTTTCAAAATGCAGAACATAAATTAATTATTTGTGGCACCAGGGCTGTGCATTAGACAATTCAGGAGGTGTATTCCAGTCAGTCCTTCCTAACACACAGTGAAGACTCAGGTATCTCTATGTGACAGGCATATTCACAATGGCTACTACCCATAGTTTTGTGTTCTGCTGTCAAAAGAAGATTTTTAAGACTTGTTTACTCTAAGTCAGGTAGAGATGACTGTATTCTGTATTTGTATACATTTCATTGCCCTATTGTTTTTTTGGCAAGTGCTATGAAAAGTGACTGGAAGACTTAGGTTAACACAACACCTGTAATAGATCTAGCCAGGTATCTCTGGTGTGAATCTCTGATAAAGTCACATCTTGGCACTGCTTTGTGCACATTTTAGCTAGTTTTGGCCCAGACTGGACAACTGTGTTTTATAGTGGATATTTTGGGCAATCAACAAACACAAAAGCCTCCATAACTCATTTCTAGTGCAGGTCTATTCAGTGGGGCTCTTCAGGACATATTAACCCAAACTCTAATTGGGTAAAACAAAACAAAGTCCATTTTGATAAAAAATTGAGCAGTGGAAGTTTTCTTTGTCCATGGAGCATGCAATTAGTGCTACAAAGGATTCTGACTTTTAAGATATAAAGTTTGATTATTGAAGCTTAACAAGGTTTTATAGATAGTGATCTTATTCAATATTATATATAGAACATGTATCTATCTTTGTATGATAAAGTTTATTTTTTAAAGAAGCAATTAAAACTTTTGGACCTCTGCCCCTGACAGAATTCAAGCTCACTAAGACCATTTTCTTCCAAGTTTAGCTGTCTGAATGCCTGACTCAAACTAATTCTGTGAGAGTCCAGCAAAAGAGATGTCATAAAGGAATTGTCCTTGTTTTTCTGAAGCTCTTACTCCTGCAAGGTATTTACTGTGTTATAAATATTTACTGAATCATTGTAATGAAACTGATTTTTTATATATAACGTCTTTATTTTTTGTCATGCATAATTTAGTATTGTTTAGCATATTTGTAATTGCTAGACTTTTGCAAATATAATTTATATTGGGCTTTAAGGATGGGAAGAAACATCTGTGCTCTTTTCTCTGAATCTCTGTAATGTCTTTGCTGCTACCATATGGTAAAATTTAAATAATAAACATGATCACAGTATGAAATGCACAGCATAAATTCTATGTGAATCCAGTTTTTTGAGTAGTTTGTGAAGATTCTCATTATTTAGGCATTCTTTGGCTCTGTTAGTCTGTATCTGATTAATTGAACAGCTTAATATGACAGAAGGGAAAACAGATTTGTAAGGAAAAACAGCTCTCCATGCTTAACTATCACTAAGTCTCTAAACCAAAAAGATTTTTTTTTTTTACAACAGTCAGATAGGAAGTGATACTTCCTTTACAACTTAATTGATTTTTTTTTTTTTTTATCTGCCAGACTTACCTGTAAAATTGCCATTTACTTACCTGTAACACAGTCGTTTAAAAGTCTATATGGTTGCAATAGCCATGTTTTTCCATGGACATTTCAAGGCAGTTGCCTTGAGATGCAAACTGTTTTGTTTACTGTTATAAACCAAATTTTTTCTTAAAGATAATTTTATCTGTAGTTTGAAAGTTGTAGTGAAGTCTGGAAATGGTAAGATTTTGAAAACAGGTGAAAATGACAAGAAAAATTTTAATAGAATCATGGAATCATAGAATGGTTTGTGTTGGAAAGGATCATCTTTAAAGACCACCTGGTTCCAAGCTGCCGCTGTGGGCAGGAGCACTTTACACTGGACCAGATTACTCAAAGCTCCACACAGCCTGGTCTTGAACATTTCCACAGATGGGACTTTCATCATCAAATTCGTTAAGGGTGCACTCTCATCTGTGTCATTAATGAAGACATTAGATAGAACTGGTCCCTGATTAGAGAGTACAGACCCCTGAGAGGCACCACTTGTCACTGATGTCCATCAGCACTCTGAGCTGTTGACCACAACACTCGGATGTGAGCGTCCGACCGTTGAACAACCCATTCATACAACCCATGTCTCTCCAGTTTAGGGAGAAGAATGTTGTGGGGAGCTGTGTCAAAGGCTTTACAGAAATTCAGATAAATGACAGCTGTAGCCTTTCCTTTGTCCACTGGTGTAGCCACCCCATTAGAGAGGGTCACTATGTTGGTCAGACAGCACTTGCCCTTGGTGCAGCCGTGCTGGGTGTCTGGAATCACCTCCCTGTCCTCCATGAGCCTTAGGATCTAGAGTTTCTAGGAGGGTTGGTTCATGGTCTTCCCAGGCACAGATGCTGACAGGTCAGAGTTCCTAGGGTCCTCCTTTCTACCCTTTTTAAAGATGGGTACAATGTTTTCCCTTTCCCAGACACATGGGATTTCACCTGATTGCCATGACTTTTCAAGTATCATGGAGAGTGACTTGGCAACTACACCAGACAATTCCCTTGGGACTCTGGGATGAATCATGTCAGGTTCCATAGACTTATGTACATTCAGGTTCCTCAGGTGGTCAAAGACACAATCTTTTCTTACAGTGAGCCCTTTGCTCCACATTCCCCATCCTGCTGTCCATACACATAAGAGGTGTGAGAAGAGAGGTTTCCAGAGAAGACTAAGGCAAAAAGAGTTATTGAGCACCTCAGCCTTCTCCTCACCCATCCACTGTTACCAATTTACCAGAATTGTTTATCAGGGGTCTTATATTGTTTTTTACTCTCCTTTTCTGGGTAACACACTTTTAGAAGCCATTCCTGTTATTCTTTATGTCCCTTGCCAGGTTCAGTTCTAGCTTTACCTTGGTCTTCCTCCCCTCAGCTGTCCGCAATTGTACCTTACATCATTACTCTTCCCAGCTCACCTCTCCTAGCTTCAGCTGTGCATTTACTTAGTTCTCCTTAGTTTAACAGAGAAGATGCCTACTTAGCCAACCACTCTCCTTCCTCCCTTGCCCAATTTCTTACTCCTGCAAATTACTAACTCTGGCGCTCTATGGAAGGCTTCCTTAAAGATCTGCAACTTTGTTCCACTTGGCTATTTAGGATATTCGAGCAATAAATAACTCTCTAATTTGGATTGGACTTCAACAGAAAGCACTTTTACAGAAATTATTTTTTAACAGAATTTATTGTAGTGAATTTAAAATTATATATGAAAGTACAAATCCTACCAAGTAGACTTTATAACAAAAGAATATGAAAGAGGCCTATTTAAAAACTTCAGTCATAAGTTATAAAAGTAAAAGTGCATAAAATTTCTCAGGATATTTTGTGTTCACTCATGCTTTATATGGTCTAAATAGAGAGAATTATATATTATTTTAATCCATAACTGTTTTCAGAATGTTTTTTTTTTAGGTAAAAGTGAACATAGCTGCACTGTAAGCTTTTGTTATGCTCATAATCTAGGAATTGAAAAAGCCTTCACCTTCTTTTCACTAAGTTTTCTTGAGAAAGGGATTCAAGATTAAGCTAATAATTTCTTATTAGTTTAAAAGTTTTTAGAAAATCCAAAAGTAAGTAGAACATAAACCTGCTTTATACTTAATACAATGTAGACTTATAGAATTTTTTCTTCATATTGTTTAAAAGATTAAATTAACAGAGTGATTTAAAAAATACATTCACTATAATATTGACAAAGTGTCTTTTTTAAATATATAAACCAGATTATTTCAAAATGAGTAATTTGACTTCAACCATAATTAAAGGACTTAATCTACTCTCATTCAAAGCCACTAAGTTGTGATGAATTGTTGAAATCTTGTTACACATTTGCTCAACTTTACTTATTTTTTCTTTTTCTCTGCCTGATATGAACATGAGTACAACACAAATATATTGAGAGAAGTTGTCTATGATTAAGCACTCAATCAATTCTATAGCACTTACATTATCTTGTTTGCAATTGTTACCATTGTATGACAAATAACAACTACTGATCCAATGAATGAGAAGAAGCAGTGTTTATGAAACTGTATTTGATTGACAAAGAAACAAATTTGTAATCAAGTCTAAAGTGCCTTTCCTTTCTTAAAAAAATCCATCTCCTTTTCATTCCTTCAGAAACTCAACATACAAATCAGTTCCCTTCTCTGATCAGAGACCACAGTAAGTTTACTGAGAGGGGAGCACTCTGGAAAAGGGTCAAAGCTAATCCTCATTTCTTATATTTCTTATTTTATGAATCAAACCTGCCTTCAGTTTTGAACAAATATTTTGCACACATCACACAGAAGTTATCTATTAATCCAATTCCTTGTTTGAGTACTGTGGACAGAGACTATCTTCAGAGATGTGTCACACAGAATCTGACTGAGAGAACATCGATCTGAGAATGACTAATAACTAACAGTACTTCTCCACTAAATTGTCTTCAGCTGGAGAGCACTTAAAGCATCATGCCAATTACCTGCTGTCATTAAAGACATCTTCAGGGTGGAGGTCCTTGCTAGTCATAGATACTTGACAGTAATAATGTGTATATACTGAATGTCTTAAATAGCTGTCTTCTGCTTGAAACGGCTGACTAAATTCCATAAATAAAGACACTTCATATAGTCACATGTAGTCTTAAAAGCACACCAAATGGGCACTTCTGGTACTTTCCATTATTGGCATGATATATGCATTGTGAAAGACATTGTGTCTGAACACACAGAGGAGCGACTGCTTTTCAGTTGCACTGAATTGTCTTTTTGGAAGTTGCTGCAGTTCCCCATTAGTGACACAGAAAATCCCATTCATTGCCTCCATGTCACAATCTCATTATAGAGCTGTTGCTGATAATTCTGCTGATGTTTCCCTCATCTGTACCCTGAGTTAGTTGATTTAAGTGTTTCTAGTCAAGGAAGATTAAAAATATTTATATATTTTCAAGCAAGCTTGCCTTCATAAAACTGTTTTGTTTTGCTAATACTTCTAATGTTTCTTTTCACACACAGCAGATGCGCGCACTTAAAAAACTTTATGATAATAATTTTGGGTTACGAGGAACAGCAAAACAAGAAAGAATGAAGTAAGCTCTTGAAATCACAATTTTTACATCTATTACATTTTTCCTGTTTTTATGTGCATATGCATGTGCTCATTTTCTCAACTATCTGGGAAATCACAAAAGATGGCAAAGAAAACTAGATATAAATCAACCAATAAGATGAGCCAGTTTAAATATCTAGCAGGACATTATGTCTGAATGTGGTGCAAACTAGTCTTCCTATAGTTTTTCTAAAAATTTTTTTTCAAATTTAGTCAATAACTTAAAGACCAGGCTAAGAATCTTCAGCTCATATGTTATTTGTTTTTAACCATACGGATCTGAATGCCTCAAATTCACCAAATGTACATATGCATCTAAGTATCTCTAAGTAAATCAGAAAATGTAAATATCCCAGAGAAAATACATTCATGTGCAATGTGTTTATAAATATATAAATGTGTAGTAAGACATTGTCAGAGATCAACTGATTCAGAATTTCTAAATTATTCACGTGAGAGAACTAGCTACAGTTTGGATTTTAAAAGAATTAGAAGCATGCATCATGGAACATATATAGTTGGAGAAACATGCAAAAGAACTTGACTAAAGGAGCCACTGGATTGAAGAACATTTGCAGATGAGAAAAAACTGAAGGGATGAAAACTAAGCACATGAATGAGAAGAGCTAGACAAAGGAGATTTTTCTCAAAGGTTAATTAACCACTCTCTTGATTGTCAGTATTTGAGGAAAGATTTATATCTTGATATTTTTGTGTTTTAACAAGATATTGGCAAGGAGGAAGTTAGAAGAAACTATTGTTCTTATTAAGAGTAACATATGGTCATGGAAAAAACTTAACTAAGCTGCCTTATAGTAAAAAACTGGTACTAAATGTAAGATGTGTGTGTCTTTGGGTTACAAATTCTGAAGAAAAATATTTTTTTGTGAAAACAATTAATGTCCAAGTTTCTGGTGCTGGAGTAGTTTCCATGACTGGCTGACAAGGCTATGGCCTCGTTGCCTCGTTGCCTTAAAGGTGTAAATTTTGGAAAAGCAGCTTCCCCAGGAAGTGCACGGATTTTGCACTTTGTGATCCTGATGAAAAAGAAGCTTGGGCCCTGTGAAGTATTATTTAAAATGACATTTATTGAAGTTAAGGAAAAAGAGGATAGTGAAGATAACATTGCAGCCCTTCATGTGCTGGCAATGTCACACCAAAAGGCATTGAATGGATCTCCATTCAGGGCACAGCTTGCTGTGCTGAACATGAATATGTACATTAACCCTTTTTGGTCTTTTGTACTCTTATATATTGTTTTCTAATATGGACTGAACTTTGCTTTTGTAGGGGTATATTCACAGAAGAGGAAGTGTTCTTAAATTTTCTTTGGATGAATACATATGTTAAAACACAACGATTGTATTTAGTTCTCTTTTTCCTGAAACTGTAGCCATAATTACATTGGTTCAGTTTCTGTATGGAGGGGAGAAAAACTTTATTACTAAAGTAATACAGGTGAGTGCTAGTTTGTCAGACTGTATGATACTGTATAATATCATATATACTATGATAAACCAGCTAAATAAAGGCATAATGAAGACAAATCACAGGAGACCAGGGAGTTCTCTCTTCTCTTTTTCTTGAGAAGGATACCCGGGAGATACCTTGACACATTTTCCTATTTGTTTGCAAGCTTTTTATCTCTTGCTAAAGAAATGCCTAGAGCCTGGAAATTCCAATGCATTGATCTGTAGCTTTAAATCCTTTCCTTCATAATTCTGGGGATAACATTTTTTCCTTATCTGAAAGTCAAACCTTGTATATACAATTTATTCAACCTAAACTGCACATGAAAATGGCTCAAGTGACTAGAAAAGTCGGTAAGTTTTTTGTTCTGTTTTGGTTTAAAAGAAGTCTTTCCAAAATGTTTGAAGTCCTGATTTTTAATTATTCAAATTAAAAAGACAGACTTTTAATTGCCAACTTCAATTTTCCATTTGCCAAATATTACTTTCCTCATACAGTTGTCCCCCAAAACACCCATCTTTTTCTTCCTTGTATGCTATACAATTAATGTGGATCTTTACAAAAAACAGCACAGAGAGAATCCAGAAAATTCAGGACTAACCTTCAACTAGTCTGCTGTTATTGCAAAAACTGTCCATATAGCTTCGTACTTGTGGATTTTGTTAATTCAGAAAAACACAGTTACATTTTTATCATTGTGGGCAATATGCTCATAGTCTTAAGGTCTGCACTGTGTTTTCCCAAAGGACACTGCTGATGGCTGGGAATGTCCCAGCCTATGACTTATCCATGTCCTCTTCATCCTGATTATATACCATGATAGGCTGTGTCTTGAGACATATTTTCATGCTTAGCTTTGCTAATTTTTTCCTCTATACCCTTCAAAAATGCACTTATCACTTATCTGAAAAAGGTAATCTTTACTACAGGCAGCCTCAGTGTCTTCTAAGTCTTCAATGATAGCAATTTTTAGGTGTAGGTACCTGCCTACCATGTATGTTGCTGTGGACACAGACAATGCTCTTTATTGTTTAAGACCCACAAGGGTTTCAGATGTTGAGTAGGGGTGGCTTTAATTTGGTAGGGTTTTTCTAACCTTTGAAGCTCCTTGTGGATTTGAGTCTTTTTTTTGTTTGTTTTTTTTTTTAAATACTTTTTTTTACTGCAGCTATATCTCAAGATACAGACTGTGAGAAAAAAAATGCTTAAGCTGTTATTTTTAAGTTAAGAGCATGAAATTAGAGATTTTACAGAGGTAATTCAATAATTCTTGGAAGTGCAGATCTCAAAGTTCAGAACTAGCAGGAGCCTTTTAATTCTGATAGTGTGAAATGTGACATTTTAAGTAGCTGCATTATTTAGTGCATCTGAAAAGTCTGAAGTTTAAATTTGGACACCTAAAAATTACCAATCTGACTAAGAAAGAGTGCAATTTTTTTTTACATTTTGAAGGACTAGTATAATCACCAGACCTGTAGGATTTTTTTTTCTGCAGTGTTACTTCACCAACTGTAGGCAAGACAACTTAAAACGCCTCATACTTTATGTTGCCTCTGTCAGGGCAGGCAGGTAGAAATGAAAGGTACATCCAACCAACACAGCAAAAGAACTGTGAACCTTCATATCACTTACTACTGCCTTTACAAGTGTAGCAGAGGGAGGAGAAACCCAAATTCTTTGGGATCCAGGAGGTGGTCAGGTGAGCAGGTGGGCATTTCCCCATATGACAGGAAGTCCTATTATACTATTTAAAACTAAAATTAAATATTGCAATATTCTATAACTTAAACATATTAGGACACAGATGAAAGTATTTCCTTCTCTGAACAGTTTGTTCAGGTTTGGGCTTTTTCAAATCTCTATATTAAAATGCTGATTGTCTGAACAAGAAAGAGACATTTTTCATGTGCAGGAGGTGGGGATTTTTATCTTCATTTTCATGCTTCCTTAGATATTAAAATAGCAAAATGTACTGTTTTTAAAACAGGAAGTGATTTGACAGCTCTATTTTGTTCTGCTTCTCAGCAGCTCCCAGTATGTAGGTCTACAGCATCAGCACAGGCATTGTAGCACTTGCTGGCACCTTTTTTTTTGAATTTAAATTTCTGTTTTCACCAAATCTATTTACTTTAGTAATAGACACAGAATCTGCATCTTCAGAAATAGTTGGGGATTTTTTAACATCCCCCACTGAACAGTCTGTTCCCTGGGGCTTGGCTTTTCTATTTACAGGGCTGTGTGTGCAGTGTAACATGCCAAGAACTCAGGAATAAAGATTGATAACTGTGGAGGAGCTATACAATGACTTGTGTTCTCCAGAGAGAGGTGTCAAGCCAAGTGCATTTGCAGTCAATGGTTGTTGGCACATAGAGATGCCCAGGAACACTGAGGTCTCAGAAACATGATTTTTTGAGTGATTACTGACTGGTGCTACTGTTGTAACTATCCAGAAGAATATTTTCCTGCTGTTTTTTCAAATGCAAGCCTTTCTTCTATTCCTGAACAAAAGCAAACAAATTAACCCAGTGGGACCTGAGAACATTGCAAACCAGATGTTATTTCCTATAAGTAATATGTTTAATTCCCACTTGACTATGTTTTATCACAATGTAATGGTAACAACCTAAAAGGCAAGAAGGGGTACTAGGGCTTGGTATTTTGCTTGGCTTTTGTGCCCCTTATATTGAGCAAGACCAATATGTCTACGTTTGGAGGCTGCCTAGGATAAAATATTACCATTGATGCTAATAGAAGACTTATTCTTCTGATGTTTCACTTTCTACTGTTGTAATGCATCTACCTCAAGAATAAAAGTTATGAATAACAGGAAACACTAATTTCATTAGACTTCTATTTTGATTCCTATTTCTCCCTCTGCTGCATGATGTCATTTTTAAAAGGAATGTGGGAGAAGAATGATATCAAAGGAGGGCTAGGTTGTTCAGTGATTGTTAGAATAAAGATGGGGAATGCAGTATGCAGCAGTGTTCTTTGCCAGGCTCAACCACTAAAGTCTAATTTCAAGGGTGTGCATGCTGTTGCTAAGGAAAACTGGTTATGTGAGTCTCTTACATAATGTCATTAATATTTTGGTTTGAAACATGTCATTCTTGTCATTTTGCAGTGTATGTCTCTAACAGCTGAAGCCCTTACTTAAAGCACTGTTGTGAAACAAATGAAACCAAAGGTTGGAATGGAAATGGAAAAGCTGCAACAAAAGAAAGCAGGTTGCAATGTGACTGCAGTTAACTGATACTGCCTGGGCTGCTTCTATTCAGAAAAGGCAAAAGGAGGCTGAATTGTTAATTTAAGACAGTTTTTATTGATAAACCAGAGCATGTATCCATTTGGCATAGGACGTGTGGGAGGAGGGGATCAGCGAAGGAAGTGGAGGTGAGGTTTCTGTGGTACCCAGGTGACAGATTTCATGAAACTGGTTTTATGTTGTGCATTTCTAAACATGTAATGGTTTATGCATTTTAGATGTGTTCAATCTAGAAATGTGTAATTGAAGACTTTGCAGGCAATCTTCTCAAGATTTTGTCTTCCCGAACCTCTAAGGGAATGCTTTACCATTCTAAGCTCTCACATGATACCTGTATTCCTTATACTCCATCTTCTGTTGGCATCATGAGAATTGTGATAATCATTATGAAAAAATAGACATAATGAATTGTAACAAATGAGTCAAAATATCTTTTAGAAGAGAAAAATTATTAGAGAAAACAGCTGCTAGGCAAAATCTTCTCTTCCAGCCTGTCAAGATGCAAAACATTTTAAGAAATGATGTTGATTCAAGATAATTTCCCAAGTTTCATTCATAGACCTTCAGATCTATTTCAAAGAGTACTTTAGGATCAAAGCATAGATAAGGCTGTCAAGGTATAAAAAGCAGTAATATATGTTTATAAAAAAAATCAACAGAATCCAAATAAAACAAAATAAACCAAACAAAAATCCTCTGAACTAAACACCTCACACTTAGAATGATTTTAGTGATAAAACCTGAGATTGCACTTGACTAAGGAATAATGAAAAGCTCCTGTTATTCTGGTACTGAAAAACAGCCTCTTCCTCACAGAGTCTCTCTCCTTTACACCACTTTTATAGGGATCATCCCAAAAATTCTGCTCTGTATACTAACAGCCCGTGTTGCCTGTACATGAGTACTTGCCATAATTTGATTGATTGTTGTGAAAAGTGAGTATAGGACAATTCTTACATCTTCTTAGGCTCCCTGCCAAGTGTACCATTTTTAAGAGAAGATTGCTAGGATGTTTGAATTTGAATAACAGACCCGGTCTGTCTTCTGCATAAATGCAATTTGCGATTTCAGCAAAAATGTTCAAAAACTGTATGCACAGATACATTAAAAATAGCATAATTTTGAATGAAGAAGTAACAATTGTTTCTTGTCACTTAATAACTTGATTCCTAAACAAAGGAATGGCAGCAAAAATCTCTTAAAAGGTGTTAAGTAAAGATATTCTGTTCCTAATTTTATCTGCATAAAAAATGAATTACATCCATTGCTGAGAAAATAATTTAAGACTTACCATATATTATATGTCTGAGCAGGAAGGAAGACACTACTGTTAATTCTTGATTGAGCTGTAAAACTGTATTTGTCCATGCAGCCTATCCCCTTTTTTGGGAAGCTGAGTTTGATCCCTAGAATATTCTGTCCAGAAAAGAAGCACAAGCAATGGATGTTCTACCAATCTTCTGAAGATTTCCATGCTAAGTAAATAAACGGCAAACACCTGGCAACTTACCACTTTCATTATGTTCAGACAGGGCAGAGGGAGTGGCTTTAAATTGCTGTTTCCTGAGGCAGTTGACACTCTCTCAAGCCTTATCCTTACCCACTGCTGTGTATTCCAGAGCTACAGGAATTTGGATAGAGAGGTCCAGAGGTTTCTCAAACAACACTACTAGGTGTATATGTCACTTGGTGCCATGTTATTGTGCAGAGTTCTGTAGTGTTTACCAGTTTATATTTCTGTGTTTGGAGCAGTTAGTTCACATTTTTCCAGATAGCATAATAGGATACATTTAATACTTCTCTCTTTCTGACCTACAAATTTGTGAAGATTTGGAGAAGAGGACATTTCTCCAGCTATGACCAGGGCAGTGTGAAATCCAACAAAGATGGGCCTGTATTACTTGCAAGTAAAAAAATACTGTGAAGTGATGCAATATCAGTATTTTTGATGCATTTTGAATATATGTTTTACAGACACTTCAGTAAGTGTACACTATCCATAAATTCATTGCCTTGATTGTTGAACAAAAACATCTACAACCTAACTGACATGACATTTTGGTCATTAACTTGTTGTTATGTAAAGTATACTTCCATGTCTTTCTCAATGAAATCTATCTATACATTCTTGAAAGTATGAAAATCACTGATTTGCTCATAGGCTTTTAGTTAAGTTCTGTTACTTTGAAATTCCCAGAAGCTAATTCAAATAAAGATGCCAGATAGTTCTCTACATTGTTTTTACTTGCTTTGATTGTGATGGTAACCATCAATAAACAAGAATGTAACATGGAAATCCAAACACCAAGCACTGACCTAACAATGTCAGCAACTGCTTACAGTCATTTTGAATTGATTGATTTGAGAGACATAATCCAGGCATATTGTGTGGTAGAAAGAGGGTTACAATCCAATTTTGAGCAGCAATATTTTGCAGCCTTACCTAAGACTGACAGATTTTAAGGCCAAAAGAGACTGTTAGACCACTTAGTCATATATGTCCTGCATTTTACAGACATTATATTTCTTTCAGTGATTTGAGACTAAGTATATTTTCTGATAAGATGCCCAGCTTTGATGTGACAGCATCAGGTAATGAACAATCTATTATTCCTTTTGGGAGTTTTTTCCAGCTGTTATTTACCTACACAGTTAAATTTGTTATATTATTTCTATTTTGAATTTTCCTGCCTTCCATTTCTAACCACTGGTTTCCATGTTTCCCTGCTAAAGACTTTTCTAGTACACTGTGAGGGAGGGAGCTTATACACACTGCAATCAAGCTATCTGACATCTGGATTTTTTTTTTTTTTTTTTTTTTTTTAAGATAAACAGACTGATATTTTTAAGTCCTCATTCACCTGAATTTTCTGCAGCCTGGAATAATTTTGCAGCTTTTTTCCTATATCATCTCCAATTTTTTCAGTGAAATTTTAAAAACGAACAGTGTGCCAGTATCAACCTCATCAGTGCTATCTAGAGGCAGAAAAACACTACTGCTTTTCATTACTCCTCCTCCTCACTTGTTCCTTCTAGGTTTCATTAAACCATGTAGTGTGTATTTACTAGGAATTAATTCTTTTTTTCTGTAATGACCCTGAGTTTCTTTTTCAGACTTTCTACTATGAGGAAATGCTTTTTCATTGTGCAACATGTACTGAACTTTGGCTCTGGGTGATGCAGAAGGAAAGCATTTATTGTTCCTCTGTAAAATAGTTTTGTTTTTTTCCATTCCTGTTCCCCTTTGCCCTACCCTTCTCTATGAGGTCTGTGTAACCTTCATGGGCTTCTGAGCTAATGTAATACATACTTCTGAATCACACTTAGAAACATGGGGGTTTACACTATTGAATCCTAAAAACAGCCCCTCTTTAATAAGAAATCTTTATTGCCAGTTGTTCTTGCAACTAATCAATTATCTAATTATCTGTCCTTTTAATATTTGCTTTGTGGTACTGTTTATCATTTATTTGCTAATTAAAGGTTAAGAGATGCTAAGTGAAAGGCTCATCAAAATTTTATCTGTGCACTAGATTTACCAAGCAAAGTTCTAATCTCACCAAAGATTGAATGTGATTTGATTTACAAGAGGGTTGTTTTTTTCTATTTAGATGGTATCGGTTGATCTGGATTATATTATTTTTATTTTATTTTTATTCCATGCTAGCTTTTCTATGTCTCTTCCTTGTATGACATAAATATCCACAATTTTCCACTGGAGAAATCTTGAATTTCTGAGCCCTTTAGAATGTCTTTGATTTGCTAATTAATATAATAGCAGTAAGAAAAGTACAGAAAATCTTTCATCCAACATACTGAAAACGTGTGGATAAAGTTATACAGGCCTGTTGATGTAAAACTACATAATTCTAAGAGGCTCTTTAACACTGTCCTCAGATAGCAATAGATTTCATCAGATCCCTGTAAAATGCTTTTACTATGGCACTGTTTCTTTCCAAACCCTGAGCAGAAGTATTTGCTTTATTTTGTTCTGTATCATAATTTACAATTTACTATATCCTTCGTTGAAGTATTCATGACCTTTCGGTATTCTTTGTGTACCTTGAAAGCTCATTGCTTTTTTCCTTACTTCAGCCACAGCTTTTGCCCCCACTCCTTATCTTCTTAAGTAAGCATGTTTCCCATTTACTTTCCCCTTCTTACTTTCCACATTTTTCATCTTTCAGTTCTTATCGTTTCTTTCATGAGTTCAGTCTTTCCCATTCACTGTAGCACAATCTTAATTCTGTAACAGAAGAAATTGGTGATCTAGAGGTCAGTTTTGCTCATTGCAGAGCCAAATTCAGCAACAGGTCTGATCCAGCTGTATGCCGATGCAGGATTCAGGTATGTAATTGCAAGGGTACAAAAAGTCGCCTTGGAGTTCACACCAGTTCATGCTCCTTCTGCCTCACATTTTTTGATGGGACATAAAGTTTTTCAGTCTGGTTTATTAAGAAAATGAAAACGGAAACAAGCTTCCAAAAATGTGTTCCTGGGGTTGATAGTGACACAGAAATAAGTCATTAGCAGGTTTAGAACCTGTTCAGTCTCCAGAAAGACACGTCAGCAGAGCTGTGGGACACTGGAGAGCACTCTGTGTGTGTCACACCCTACAGCTGAGAGGTAGGAAACACAACTTGACTCTTCATCCATGATTTTTCCATGCTTTTCTCAGGTGCTACTATCAACATGGCAATAGTAAACTGTAAGAATCTACATGTCTGCTCCAGGACACAGACTTCCATCTTGGAAAGTGTCCTTCACTGAATTTGTATTGCCTGTTCCAGCTGAACATGTTTTTCTACTCCTCCTTCTTCACTACACCCAATTTCCTGTCCTTTCAAGCTTGTGATCCTGTTGAAGACTTCTTAGACAAATTTCTTTCTCTACCGTGAAAACTTTTAATGCACTGGTTTTCCTGTTTTCCTCCACGTCTATGATAGCGTGCTACTTTGATCTCAGACTTTTTCCTTCACCAGCTGACAAATGATACTGTTCCCAAATGGTGTCGTTCATAATACTTGCCTCCTCACTCTGGAGTCAATCTCTGGTTTCCTACTCTGTCTTTCTCTGCAGAAGCTTCTCATTATCTTGGATTTAAATTTCTGTTTTGTGGCTTTTAGCACACTAGTAGAGGGGCAGAAAGCGTACAGGAGTTGGAGTCCATGAGAACCCCAACAGACCATGGCATAGGAAATATTGTGCTTAGATGAGGAGTGTCCTGCTTAGAACACGTGTTTGTAGACAGTCTTTGAAAAGCCCTCATCAGTCTCTATACTCTTAAACATTGCTAATTATTTTTCCCCTCTGTCAGAGAAAGGGAAGGTGGGAAGCAAAAAGAGTAAAATTAAGGCAAAGGACTGGTCCTGATGTATTTCAGATCTTCTCTACCAACATCCTTGTTGAAAGCATTCTAAGACTTTGAAATATGAATGGAGAGGATGAGATATTCCCATAAATTCTTTCTTTGAATAAATGGACTAAAGCAGCCAAAATTTACCCCTCTGTGTATGGAAATATACTTGTTAAGATTACCAGTTTTGTTTTAAATTTGCAAACCACAGCAGCAGGTATGAAATAGTTTCTTTAGCCATTGAAATCATTGCCATATAATTTAACTAGAATGTTCTGATTTTATTTAGAACTGATGAATACTGTAAAAATTGACTTTAGAGGACAAAAGCCTATTATCTTGTTTGTACCAGTGCTCTGCTAGTAGCTTGCAAGTCACTGCATAGCAGTCTGACATCTGTGTTTTTGTGATAAAAAATTAAAAGGCAACATAATCTGTAAGACTGTTGATTTTTAACAAGCTAAAAGTAATAAATGTAAAAAATACCTATTTTGGACTAAGAATGAGAATCGCAATGTCATGTATTATATATTCATGATCTGTGGAGATACACTGTAATTGTGCTTCCCTTAGGAATATTCTTCTTAAAAAAACACTAAGTTAAGGATTACAAGACTAGATTTCAAAAACATTTAGCAATCCATAATAGGACTGACAGAAATGCATAAGCATGATAGCTGCCAATTTCACAGCTTATGTTCCAGTTCTACCTTTATACTTCAATAGTTTTCAGAGTGTGATACATCTTTAGGCATCTAAAAAATTCTGAATACCTGGATCACAAACACTTAAAAGCAACAGGCTGAAATGTCAGATTTTGGGCTTTAGAAAATTTGTGATTCAGATTTTTAAAAACTGAGCAATTAATAAAGGTACAAATAACTTATGAGTTATGAAAATTAGGAGCTCTATAAACTGTGATAAAATATTTAACAAAATAATATCTTTTTTAATTAAGAGCTTTTCTTGGCTGAGACTTTAAGTATCAATTTATGAAAAGCATTGGCTTTGCTTTATGAAATTATAGAAGTGTTTGTAATTCACATTGGGATAATTAGTAATAATAATGAAGATATAAAGTAGGAAGTGAGTTCACCTGCATACATGAATGAGGGTGGATTTTTCTGAACACACATACATATGATGAATTGGGTGAGTCATGCAAGATAAAAGATTAATTTTAGTGTAGTAAGAAGTGAGGAATTTAAAGAAAATTCTGAGAAGGGGAAAGTTTCTTTTTTTTCCCCTTTCTGTCTCAAATCCAATTGCCAACTTCCCTGAAATTATTTCCCTGCTATCACACAGAAGCCCTCTGCCTTCCACAGCGCTTTTCTGCTGCCTCTTCTGCAGTGACTTGGTAATATGAAAATTGATAAGGCTGAAATGGATAAAAAAATGTGAAAATCAGAGTTCCTCACATGTTTATCAAGCCAAAGATTAGTCAGCACATATTCCAGCCCTGTTAATAGGTGAAAGAAATGGTGCATTTGGAGATGGCAGAGGGACTCCCACCCCTCCTCAAGGAAGGGGCTACAGGGCTCTTTCCAGGGATGCACCTGAAGACCTCTGTGCTGAAAGATTTCTGCACTTAAGATTGAAGTTCCTTTTACTTACATTTAAAATCTTTCCCTCTGAAGTTTTCAATTTTCAATCATTTTAAATATCGTGGAATCTCCTGTAATTTTTTACTAGTCTTCTCTGACACCAACATTTGATTTCACATTCTGCAGAGCTTGCAGTTTGCACAGACTAAGATGTGGACTAGTTTTCATTCGGTGTAGAAAGTGTCCACAGCTCAGAAAAATGAAGACGGCTCATACTTTTGTCACAATGATAGATTGTAAGAGATATTAAAACAGGAATGGATAATGCATTGCAGGGTTTGTCTTACCCTTTAAAAAATTGATCTGTTTATTCATCCAGAGTTGCAACATTTTCTATAGGTTATGCTTTGCTTTGTCAAGTCCTATTGTTTCAGTTAAAAAAACCTCACAAAGAATCCTAAACCAAATAAATAAAATAAAATAAAATAAAATAAAATAAAATAAAAATAAAATAAAATAAAATAAAATAAAATAAAACACCCAAGAAAAAACACCAACAAGTTGCAACATAACAAACCGAAGTCAGATAAAGGTTTAAAAAAACCTCACAGATTGTTATTCTTGCCACACTAGGAAGTGGAACGACAGAAATTTTTCTTTACCGTTCTCTTAAAAAGGCTTGTTTAAACTGTTTAAATACAAATGAGCGAGTTTTGGAAAGCTTATTTCATGTAACCTTTTCTTTGGTACTTTCTGTATAATAAATATGCCAAACACTGTGATGCAGAATAATGCTTAATTTCCTTGCATTATTCTGTAAATACTACTTTTGTCCATACAGATGTCCAATTTTTCTGAAAATGGTCATCAAATCCAGAACTCTATTCAAATAAATATCGGAAATATATAATTACATTCTTGTTGTTCCAACTGAGTTTCTTTTAATATTAGAAACATTGTGCAACAGAGGAAAAAATGCATATTGTTACAATTAATCATAACTATGACAACATTTTGATGAATAAAAAGGGTATAAGGGATTCAAAAGACAAAATATAAAAAGGGAAACTAAAGAAAAAATAGCCTACCTATACAGTTTTCGCAACGGTGGACCTGAAGTGAATAAAATAAACAAAGTGGCAAGTTAATTTTAGATATTCTTCTGAAATGAATATCCGAATGAAACAGTATCTACAACATTTTATTTTCTTTCTTTCCACACAGCAATTTGAACATCAGATTAGACACTAGTGCTACTTAAAGATGCAGGATACCCTCCTGATTAAAAAAAAAAAAAAAATGTCACACAGATGGGTGGGCAGAACAGTCCTCAACATTTCTTGTTTTGAGGCACTAACACAGTGATTGTGGAAAGTGTCTTGCCTGACAGTATCTCAGGTTAGAAAAACCTACCTCAGGAGCCTCAGGCAGATAATTCCCACTGTGATTTTTTTATTCATTTGTTTGACCTGTCTCTAAGGAAAACTTTATTGCCTCAGTATTTATAATCCCATATATAAGTATGCAACAGAACAGAGACCTCCTTAGAGGATTTTATCTATAAATTACAAATAAATATGATTAAGACTGCAATCCAAATGAGGCAGAAAAATAGGCTTAGCTTTGGCTTTGTTACCTGTGAATCTAAATTTGAGCCAGACATTATCAGTCATTGTCTTTTGAACCTCCCGAAGCATTAGAGGGTTAAGTTCTCCCGTGAGTAAAATGCAGACAGGAAACTTATTCCACAGTTCCTCATTAGGCCAAGAACCTCAAGGCAATTCCAACATTGCTGCTGTCCCCTGGCATTCATGAGTCAGTGGGTTATGGCCAATTAATCCATCTACTGCTGACACTTCTTGTTCTGCTACCAGCCTGCTCCCATCTTGTGAAGTTCACTTGGCAGTGTTCAGGAAAGCATATATACTTTCTTCTCTTAAAGGCTCATGCTCAGGATGTCTTTGGCTTAAACAGCACCAAGTTTTCTGTGAGAACTCCTTATGTTGTCTTATGAATCTTCAGCATACTGTCTAGATCTCCCTGTGGACGGTATTTGCAAATTTTATTGTTACAGCTGTGAGCTTCTTTGATTAAATAAACAAGTTCACCTATCATTTTAATTGCAAGTTCATCCTGCAGGCTGTTATTTATTCTGAATGGAGAAAGCATACAGATTTGATAAGGCTGAAGCACAAGCTGAGGGCAGTCTGTTGTAAGGAGCGGAGAAGGAAGCTGGGAGGCAAAGGAATTATTTTCCTGAAAACACTGATTAGACTCTTTTTTACCTCAGTGCATCAGTCTGTGAAATACTAAGTGGAAGTTGATTGGCTATTCCTATGTCCTTTTAAACCTCACTTGTGGCTAGTAAAATTCAGATTTGTAACCTTTTAGTCAGACTCTAGTAATGTCAATACAACTGCTGATGTTTTTAAAAAGCTTGAGAAGAGTTGGTTATTTTCTCAGCTGATTGAATTTTGCCACATCACATGCCAATCTCTTGGAAATGTTTTTTGGTCTGTTAAATCATAATACAAACTACAGTGACTGAACTGTGGTACATCCCAGAAAGACAGCTGCAAGCCTACAGCAATGTTTTAAAGGGCATTTCACATCCCCTGTGTTATCAGAGTTAATTACAGGAAGACTCACCAGTTCAAATTCTGTCTTTAATGTGAACCTATTTGAAATTCTGATTTGGAAGAGGACCCTTTGAGGAAGACAATCTATAAACTCAGAGCCAAGACTTTCACTGCATATAAAGTGAGTCCATTGGCCATGAAATTTAACTGAGTTAGAAAGAAATTATAAACATGACACAAAAAAGAAAACCTCGTGTTAATTTAACAATATAATTTTTTATCTTAGGGTAAATTTTGCAATCTTTTTCTGGGAAGATCCCTATTTTGTTCAGGAAGTTATTGGGGAAGTTAGTCCTCTTTCAGCTATTATTGCCAACATTTCAGTAATATGTTTCAGATATATTTAAGCATGTGACTAACTAAAAAACAACGAAAATGTAAACATTTGTATTTATGCACTGTCTTTTATAGAACATAGCAGTGAGGAAGGCTGAACCAAGAACTGCTCTGCTTTTCATAGGCTACCAGCAGGCTCAATAGCTTTATAGGGAAGAATGCTACTTGTGTCCTTTGCTGCTCTCAGTCAGTGTGGGGAGCAAGAAGAATCTTCATGCATTTTAACTGGCAGTGTTCTAGCATCTTTATGAAATCAAAATAAAACCTAGCTCCCAGCATTGCACGATATGAAAACAGCTCCCACAGTCTCTTTACCCCATCACCAAACTGCAAGCTCTCAGTTGCTACATTCCCTGAAAACTGCTCAACATCATATTCTTGATCAACTGTGACCCTTATAAATAATACATAAATTACCAGGATGCATACATAATAATAATAAACCTCAGTGACAATTGATTGTTCAGTTGATCCTTAACAAAGGTGTATTTCCTGTTACTCACGAGTGCCCTATGAGATGTGTGATTTCAGATATAAAACATCTAACAGAGACAACAGCAGCATCAGTGTTTCTCCCTAAAACACTATGTTAACTGCACCAGAAAAAACATGCACTGCTTTTTGGCGTCTTCAGTGGCCTTAAAGTAGTTCATAAAACTCTATTCAAAGCCAGACATGTGATACCCCTTTTGGTGTGAACGCCATCAGTAAGAAGGAGACAGGCAAATGTCCTGGGAACCAAGTGCTCCAGCATGCAGGGCATAGCTACATTTATCTGGCAGTGCAGCTTTAATGAATCCCAGCAGCTTCTAGCTGAGAGCAAAGCAGGCAGCACTAGCCCATTGCAGTAGAGCTCCCACGTCTTAAAATATGCAGCAGCTGAATGTCAAGTATTACCACTCTGTGACCAAATATGCACAGAGTAACATGAAGATTAATCTGAAGCTCAGGTAAATATGTACAAGTCAGTATAAGAAAAACTTAAATGGTATATACTGCAAACAATTACTGCAAATGCATTGACACGATCTTCATGATTAGAAAAAAACCAAAAAAGTAATGGTTTTGCAATTGTTATTTGCTGCTTTAATCTGATCTGGGATAGTTAAAGTATAAATAATTGAGCAATATTTATCAGAAAAAAACAAATCACTTATTTGGGTCTAGTCCTTAATTGTATTTATAGTTGCTGGATGCTTTTAGTGTTCTAAGAAATGCATCATATCTGAGTTCTGTGTCATTCTTAATTTAATTAATTAAGAATTCATTTGACTCTCCCCAGAGAAGGGTGGGGAAGGGGAAAAAGACTGAAAAGGATGTTTGCATGAATGATCTCATTTGTGCACCAGGAAATTGCTTGAAGTAATCATCATGCCCATGACAAGTAGATTATACTGATTTTTGGAAATTCTTTCTTCAATAAAAGTATTTTAACACTTTGAAGATTCAATTTATCTATAGTTTGTCCATGACATACAAGCAACATTTTAAATTTAAGGCTTAACTTTGTGATGTGTGTGTTACCCCGTGAATTAATTTCTGCTAATTGACCCTGATGAACATAGAAAAAGTTATGAGATCAATAATATTTAGATACTTATCTGCCTACCACAATCTGTGCTGAATTTGAGAAGACAGTATTTTCCAAGAATTTTTTTTAACTGGGAAGAAAACTGTCAAAAGAGATAAACTATTTTTAAATCAGAAAATAGCTTCTTTCCTGCTGTCTTATCAAACAACACCACATAGTCTAGAAAAGTGTGCTTTCTGAATTTTTAATAGGAAAATTTTTATGTATTGGACTAGGGTAAGCATGTTTAAATAACTTTGCCTCCTAGATATAAAGCAAAGAATGTGGGAGTGAAATATTTAGTATTATTGCTGCCAGATGGGTGGGAAAATATCAGAAAAAATTACAGAAATTCAGGTGTTACCTCAAAAAAATAAGCAGTAAAGTACAAAGTATAAACAGAAAATAAAATTTGGAAGAGACCTAAGTGTCATCAGAAGATTAAACCCAGTATTTGAAGCCCAGCTGTGAATATCGGTGAGAAAACTTAAAGGCTAATCAAAAATTCTGCAGAAAGTTAATCAATAGTTCACTAATGTTGAATTAAAGATTATATGGTTATTGGTAGTTAACTGGGGCAGGGTGACAGGACTGCATGGCTCAGCATGTGACCCCTGTTAACTAAAAATCCTGCAGGATCATCTCTAAAGAGCTGGAAATGCTGAATGGATGCATGACACTCAAGCATGACATGGCTACTAAAGAATAAAAAGCAGAGGTCTGATAACAATATCAGGCTGTAAAACACTGCTCACACCAAGATTCATTGGAATGAGTCCCGGCATATCTTAGCCCCTCAGCTTTGTCCAGGAACTCTCTGATCCGTTGACAGCTGGTCAACATCCAAACAGATCTGTTTCTTAAAGGGTTAAAAGTATGCCTAAACATGACCCAGCATTTGGGGCCCCTGGCCTCTCAGGTTTGGAGAGTCCACTTGGATGAGTTTCCAGGTGTTATGTTGAAAGAAATAATTATTCAGCCATCTATACTACTACTACTACATCTATTCTACTACTTTGCTACTAATTTCCTATATTCCTATATTATAGTTCCTATATTGCTAAAAGGATAAAAAAATTGGTAAAATTTTGAATGCTTTTGTTTATTCAGAAATAGAAATATAAACATTATTGCTGCAGTTAACTCTCTAAATATTGTATTTTATCAGAATTATAAACCAGGACAGGGATATCACCCTGAATTCGTAAAAAAAGTGCAGAGCAGTTCAAAGGTCTTGAACGAATCACATTTAAGCAATGTAATGCTACTTGATCAAATAATAAAGAAGGAAAATTCTCTCATAAGTGTTTTGTAATTCAACTATGGCATGAAATAAATTATTATCTTTTCCTATGTTTGTTCATGTTGATATATAATACATAATGCTTACATAATGCATTTTTAAGAGTTGTCCCAATATTTATCTAGCATATAGGTATCACAGCTAATTTGGAGACTTAATGAATTGTTTTTGTTGACTAAAATACAAAGTTCTTTATTCTTATTCCAGTTACAACTTTCTGTTCAAGGAATGATCTCTTGCTTAACATAAGAGAATTCATACCCTGCAAACCTGCATTATTTAGTATTCTCCATCTTTCAATGTATTATTTAACTTTCAGCAACATACCTGAGGACATAATCCAACATAACAGTAGCCAAGAAAACTCATCCTTTTCTGCCTAAAATTCCAGATAACTTATACTCATTATTTGTGGTCTTTATTTTAAGAATAATTAACTGTGAAGGCCAGCTTTAGGTAATGAACTGGGTTTATTGCTATAAGCTTATAACAAAGCAAAACAAAAGATAAAAGAATAATACTTCAGCTTTCATTCAGGAATATGTTCTGCATGTACACCTCTCTTGCAGATGGAAAGCAAATTCAACACAAAAGTTAAAGAATATGCCTAAATATAATACTTTTAATACTTCCAAGCCAATGCAACTAGATAATCAGTGCCAATTATTACTTTTGATAATGGAAAATAACAGCAAAAATAAAAAAATTCTTACAACTGTAGAATGCATGTTAAACAGAAGAATAATGTTTAGTACATGTGCTTAAATTTCCCTTATCATAGCAACAAAAAGAAATTATTTGCTACATAAAACTTTGCTTACAGTATAAAGTAATGCATATAGTTGCCCAAAACATACATACATACATGTTCATTTTTCAAAACTGTTATTTATTTTAGTAAGTAAATTTGTAAATGATTCAAAAATACAGGGACACGAGTTACAAGAAAATTTTAATTCAAATCAGTAAGTAGCTCAGATAATTGAAGTTCCATCATTGATTTTCAAGCCTATAGAATACAAACCCCAGTATTTATATCCCTGTGGGAAAAGTAACCTAATTGCATCACAAACTACTGTTATCAGTTTAGCAACAGAAACAAGCATTTCCTGAATGTAACATTGCTTGTTTCTCCAGAATGCTATTTTAAAGGCATAAATAACTCAGATACAGGGAAACGTGGCTTTCACTCAAATTAATATTGACAAGATTACACTCAAATTGGTATTTTTAGATACATTTATAAATTTTTCTTATTTTTAAAAATTTATACTTGGGGTAGACTGAAGGGGGACCCTGAAAAATTTAGAAATTTTTCTTCCTGTTTTTTTCCTTGACTGATTTTCTCTCACTTACCTACTGATCACATACCTTAATTTATTCAGAGAAAAAAATCCCTACATCTTGCTCAATACTATCAAAAGTAGCATTGCAAATACTTCATACTTTAAAGGAAGATAATTAATTTCTGCTGAGACTGAAAACAATGGTGCAATTAAAAACTCAAAAATCTCTAGCAATAAATGAAAAATCAAAAGCACATCAAACTCTTGTGTACATGCAGAAATCATTCATGTGTAGCAAAATAAACATTGTTATTACTCCTTTCTGGTATTGCTATATTATTATATTTTCTAAATGTAAGTCAGGGGATTAAACAACTGAATACAGACATGTTGATTTTAATGTCAGGTTTACTCTCTGCAGAATAGAAGATGCAGAAAATTCTCTCTTTATGAACAAACACTGTATTGAGTAGTAAAGGCTTTTCATAGTTTCTGGCCATTTATAATAAAAGAAATATATCACTGAGCAGTGGAAAGCCTCAGCATTAAAACCTCTCATAGTTCATTGGATTTAAGTATTTAGTCCCACAAACCATAAGGACTTTTTTCCCATCTTTTTGTCCAAAGGATCAGGGATTTCAGAAGTTTTTTATACACATACATGAATATGTCCAAATGTATATATGTTGTCTTTAAGACTCCAAATAACTATAGATGGGGACCCATTTGTGCTACCTTTCTTTGCCTTCTTTTGTCTTTTTTACCATGTTGTGATTGACCTGACATTTGGCATTGAAAATGTAGATTCAAATCTGCAAGACCAATATAAGGTTAGTGAATATCAAAAAGACTTGTAAAGCAGGTGAGACTTACAGGGAAAAATGTTTCATTAGGAAAAAAAAAATATAACCAGAAGAAAGTAGAGGCTTTTAGGCATACAAGTCCTTTCCAAGCCTGAAACAGAAACATTCAAATCACTTTTTCCACAGTGGTTGCTGCCTGCTGTTACACAAAAGACTACCTACTGCTTCTTGGAAGGTGTTGAAACACAATATATAATGTTTTAAAATATGTCTGAGATCATGGCCGTATAACAAAGCAGAGCTTGTATTTCTTTAAGATTGTTAATAAGAAAAGTCAATTTTCACTGAATAATCAGCTGTTTCATTAAGCAGGCCCTTGGTTATTATGCATTAACAATTTTTTTTACTGGGAGTGTGAAGACAGAACATTGGTCATTTTATACACAGACAGCATAGCTATCAATTCAAAGCTATTAGATATTTATATTATGATAGCTTTTATGTTCTCAAGTCAGAATTGTTGTCATGCTTAGCCAGATACCAGTAAAACAGAGCACCCTGCTCTCCTAAGATCAGAAATATAACAGTAACTAGATATTCTGAAACAACATTGGGTCATATGGAGTCCAGGTTTCAGTAATTATATGGGAATGGCTTCCTTCCTGCACCAGCATCTTCCTAGCTTCTGGTAGCCTGAAGAAAACCCAGAGCATTTGCTGAAGCAAAAATATTGGTTGGCTGACTACTTGGTTTCATTCTTTTCTTAGAATAAGCAGAATAATTCTGCTTATTGAATTGTTTAGCTTGAAGGTGAATAATTCTGGATACAGCTTTTCTGGAAGATTTGAATATGTCACTTTTCCACAAATTAAACATCTGTTAGTACCAGAAATACTGATCATTACAAAGAATGCTGTGTGCCCTCTGCCTTTGGAACTGACTGAAATAGACACAGCAGTGTTTAACAAATGATTGAAAGCCTTTGGAAGAGGGAGCATAGTGTCCCAGACAGAGCTTTCCAAGAGGCAGCAGCTGCCCAGGTCTGCAGGTTTGTTTGAGCCCAGTGTTAGTGCTGGAAGGCAATGGAAAGGACACCTTTGTGCGGTGTGAACAGTGGATGATCAGCTCTGCCCAGTGGCAGAGCTTGAAGTGCAGGTGGAGAGAACTTTAGAGTGTCAGGGAGTAGGAAGGATAGTGGTAAAGTCACACCCTTCCATCCCTGAGAGAAATGCAATGAATGTGAACTCAGCATGGGTCGGAAGAGCCCCGGCCCTCTTGCCATCGGACTGAAGGAGACCTGAAAGACACTGGTGAATGGAGACAGGCCTGCACTCACGGAGAATCTCCTCCCTCTCTCCCTTGCCTTTCCAGGAGCCCTTGAAAAATAGGTATGAGGCTCTGGAACTTGGGGTCAATGAGATGACATTGGAGAAGAAGGTCCGTCTGAGTGGTCTCCTAGGTTAGCACAGGCGATCAGACAGATCATTATTACAGCTATCAGGAAAAGCAGGTTGTAGTGGGTGATTCTCTTCTGAGGGAAACTGAGAGCCCTCTGTGCTGATCAGACCCAACCCACACAGAAGTTGGCTACCTCCATGGAGAAAGTGATACTACCATAAGACCCTCTGGACTAAACCAGCCCACTGATTACTACCCAGTGCTGGTTGTGCAGGTCCTCAGTAGCAGCAATGATGAGAAAAATGTCAGCATAAATATAACCCCAGGCCACAACAGCCCCTGCAGCGTTACAGGCTGGGGAAGAGTGTCTGGAAAGCTGCCTGGGGGTGCTGGTCAACAGTATCTGAACATGAGCCAGCTGTGCCCAGGTGGCCAAGAAGGCCAAGGGTGTCTGGTCTGTGTCAGTAACAGTGGGGCAGCAAGCCTGAGGAAGATATTCTTTCCCTGTACTGAATGCCAATATGACTACACCTTGAATCCTGTGTCCAATTCTGGGCCCTTAAATTCTGGAAGGCTGTTCATGCTGGAGAGAGTTCAGAGAAAGAAACAGAGCTGGGGAAGCATCTGGAGCACAAGTCTGTTGAAGCTCAGCTGAGGGAGAAAAGGAGGGTCAGGGTGACATTATTGTTCTCCACAACTACCTGGAAGATGAGTGTAGCCAGGTGAGGGTTGATCTCTTCTCCCAGAGTCCTAGAGAGAGGATGAGAGGACATAATCTCAAATCAGACCAGGGAGGTTTAGGTCAGGCATTAGGAGAAATTTCTTCCTTAAAAGGGTGATTAGACACTGGAATGGGCTGCCCAGGGTGGTGGTGAAGTCACTGTCCCCAGAGGTGTTTAAGGGAAGACCAGATGTGCCACTCAATGCCATGGTCTAGTTGACATGGTGGTATTCCATCATAGGTTGGATTTGATGACCCCAGAGGCCATTTCCAACCTAACAGATTCTGTGATTCTAATAAAGAATTGTAGGTTTATGTTCTGAAGTGTCCAGAACAGCATCACTTCTCATTAGCTTATTTCCTTAATTACTCTAATAATAAATTTAAAAGTACCATTCCAACACTTCAAAGTAGTTAACAGCAATAAACTAATTGTCTTGAAAGAGATCCACACACTGCTGTTGCTTTATTTGTCATGCGTAACTGCCTGGGAAAAGATGAATGAAATTAATAAGTGCTCCTTCTGTTGAAAATTACAATTCCCTGCAGTCATGGGGCATATCTTCTCTTCCTCCTTTTAGACTACTTAAAATGTGAGTGTGAAGTTAGTGGGAAATTGTGACAGAATCATGCTGATCCACTTAGCAAAGCTTGGTAAACTTAAAGCTGTGTTTTTTTCTCCTTTTGCCATTAGCATGAGCACTACTGACATGGTGTTCGAAATGTGTGGTCCTTTTCTCTATTTACTGAGAGTTTCTGCTCTTGCAATGTTGCCAAACAGTTGCAAAGACTAATACATTGGATATTTACTACAAATGAGTACCTGATCTCTAGGGACATCTCCATTTATTATGCTAGTTCCATCAAAACCCCGCCTCTCAGTCCACTGAGATCTACTCTTCTGGCTAACAGTTGGCTCTCTGCTATGCCTTTTCAGATCTTTCAGGTAGTATTTTGCTGTAGGCAACATGGAGTAGAAAAAATATAACTTGAAATAAACTAATCAGAGAAAAAACATTTCCAGTTTACTTTTGAAAAGTTGAAAATGCCAAGGAAAGCTGTATGTTGTTTCATTGGCTTGCAGATCTCTTCCAAGAATTCACTCTGTGAAACAAACCACAAAGGTGTTAGAAGTACAGTGAAAAAGTAGAGAATCTAAAAGGATGGGAGACATTTCAAATGAGGTCCATTAGAGCCTGCCCACCTTCTCAAGAGGAAAACTAGCTAAACCTGTGATCTGTGTTTCTTGAAGTTTTATTTTCAATTTCTAGGGGGATTCAGAAGAGAAAAATTAGACATTCTCCTTAGTGAACAACAACAACACTTTTACAGTCCTATTTTTTGCTTCTAGTATAATGACACATAGATATGAGAATCAGGTTGTGTTCCCTCGTAGTTGCTGGGCGTGGGTATAACTAAAGTAAACCTTACAGTTGCAAAGCATTTAATGTCTCAGCAAAAGTAATGATAGTATTACACCTAAACTGCTAGCCAGGAAAGACAAATCTAACCGTGATCATTTATGGGTAGTTTGCAGCTAAAGTTTTCACTTATCTTAATTCTGCTTTCATTAGTAACAGTAAGCAACAATTCAAAAAGTCACAGGCAAAAAAAAAAAAATTAAAAAAGCAACTGGCCCAAACCAAGTTGAGGGCCAATCCTGAAATTTATCGTATTTGAGAGAGTAGCCAGTCACTTATGAACAGGGAAAAGTATAAGGAATAAGTGTAAAAATGCTTACCCAGAATATTATTCTGGTCTTCAACAATTCAACTCAGGAATTTCCGAATGTGGCCCCCTGGAGTTAATAAACCGTGTGGATTATTCTTTTGTAAAATTCTTACGGGTTGTTTTTTGACCCACATAAGCTTGTAGCATCCAAACAATTCTAAAGCAAGAAATTCCACAGAGATGCTACCTGTCCTTCATAGTGAAAGGAACTGGTGTTACAAAGGGACTTGAAAAGAGAGTAATGTGTTGTTCCATGCGTTGTAAAGAGGGGTGAAGCAGGCAAATAAGTGGGAAGACTGGCCACAGTCTTTAATGGCAGAGCAGCGTCCAGGATAATCAGTCAGTGAGAAGGTGATAACAAAACAAGCACTTGCACTGATGACTGCAAAGCTTTGCACATCCTTATGTTTTTCCAGTGCAGTAGGGTAAACCACAAACTTTTTGTGTTGCTTCTGTATATGGCATTTTTGCAAAATGAGGAGGGAGCACAGAAAAGTATACTGAACTTCCAGTGATTGCCCCTAGTGTTGTCTAGAACATGTCTCTCTCTGGAGTTTGTAATTTCAGATTTAGCTGGGCTGACTCAGTCACTTTGTAACCCTGCAACTCTCAGGCAGAAGGAATCTGTGGAGAAACTCGTGAGAGGGCAATTTCCCTCTGGCAAATATAAACCTCTACTTCTGTCGTCTCTGATGGTTTTGCTGCAGCTCAAAAAATTCTTCTAGGCTGCAAGGGCAAAAAGGCAAGTGGAAATACCTCCTAGGGTCAGACTCCTTTCTGTTTACACTCTTCACCAAGGCAGAGTGTACATGTGTGGTCTTTTCCACAGATCTGTTTAAAACAGGCAGAATGTTTAAAATGGGTACACAATGATTCAATGCTACAAACATTGAAGTCAGTCAAGGTAAAAAGCTAACAAGATGAGGATCTTTCCTGACAGCTGTAGAAACAACCAGCACTCTCTCTTTGCTCTGCTTTACAGCACTATCCAATATCATCAGCATCATTGTCATAGCTGGGATGTGACAACCTTTTTCTCCTAAAGGACTTAATTTGTGATCTAAAATGTTCCTAACAGGCTTAATGCACATTCCAAAGGAATTCGAGACAACAGGCTTAATACTGTATGGTGCTTCTCACACACTGCAGGAATTGAAAGCTCTCAGCACGGTTTATGATTAGGGTCAGTGAATGCAAGAAAACTCATTAAAGCATTTATGAGGGGTTTGGATAGATTAGATGCCCTTATTGACCTCTGCAATATACTTTAATTTCTCCTCAGATAAATAAATAAAAAGGCTTAATTGTAACCAGATATTTTCAGAGCAAGTATGGCTATTAACACAATTATTACAAAGCTTCATACCTTAGTTATTACATTTTGTATTCTTTGTGTCCTGTTTAGAAAACACACATTTATTACTTTTGAAAATGTATCTTCAGAATGTATACACGACTTGTGTTTCATTAATCCAGTGACATCTATGCTCTTGATACTTCAATATTAATTTTAAATATATCTAGCAAATACACTTTAATATATTTTTCTTGAATAAACCCATGTGGTGGCAAGGGAGAAGGCTTTTGGTTAAGTGTTGGTTGTTGTTTTTCTTTCTTTAAAATTTTGCCCTCTTTCTGTTAATTTTAACGTAATTATTAAGATGAATTATAATGATGTTTAAAACCCTAGAGGCAAACTGGTTTAATTTGATTTTTTCAGGCAGATGAGAAAAAGCTATTGACAAGAATCTACAGTATTTCACACTTTCTTTTTGTTTTTTTTTTTTTAAAGAAGATGGAATGAAGAAACATCTGTGTAAAAACTTTCAGAGTTAATTATTATTTTATTTAATATTATTTGCATTTCTAATTTAATATCTGCTTTACATAACGGAAACCATAAAAGTGCACTGAAATAAATGCAAAAGGTTCACTTGCAGGTGATGGGGAAAACTTCAGGTCTGACTTTCTATCAGTTAGAGTTGAAAATATTTTATGGCTCTCTCAGTCACAGAATCATAAAATGAGCTGACACATGAGGATCATGGAGTCGCAGCCGCTGGCCGTGCGCAGGACACCCCAAGAGTCACACCATGTGCCTGAGGGCGTTGTCCGAAACGTTTCTCGCACTCTCTCAGGCCGGTGCTATGAGCACTGCCCTGGGGAGCTGTTCCAGTGCCCCAACACCCTCTGGGGGATGAACCTTCTGCTGGTACCAACCTAAACCTCCCGTGACACAGCTTCAGGCCACTCCCTTGGGTCCTGGCACTGGGCACCCCAGAGAAGACATCAGGGTGTATCCCTCATCTTCCTCTTCCAGTGAGGAAGCTGCAGACTCCAATGGGGTCTCCCCTCAGTCTCCTTCAGACTGAACAGACCAAGGGCCCTCAGCCACTCCAGCTCAAGGCCCTTCGCTATCTCTGTGTCCCTTCTTTGGACACATTAAACTCTCTTACAGTTTAACGTCTTTTTCATTTTGTGGCACTGGAGGTGAGGCTGCCCCAGCCCAGAGCAGAGCAGGACAATCCCCTCCCTTGCCCAGCTGGTGATGCCATGCTTGATGCCCCCAGGACATGGTTAGCCCTCCCAGCTTCCAAGGCCCATTGTTGACTCAAACAGTACTGCTGTCTAGAATCTCGTTTCTGAACATCTGTATGAATCTATAAATACTTGAACTTCTGGCTCTGTGTGATGATTTCATATAGTGATTAGCATAGTTGTGTGTACCTTGCTGTAAGGAAGGCTATAGGCTGCGATAATTGGGATTGTTCAGACTGGAACAGAGAAATCTTTGTTGTTACCTAATTGTGGCCTTCCAGTACCTGAAGGGATTCTACACAAAAGATGGGAGAGAGACTATTTACAAGGGCATGTAGTGACATGACAAGGGGAATGGCTTCACTCTGAAAGAGAACAGGTTTACATTAGATACTAGGAAGAAATTCTTCCCTCTCAGGGTGGTGAGTGCCTGGCACAGGTTGCCCAAAGAAGCTGTGGATGCCCCATCCCTGGACATGTTCAAGGCCAGGCTGGATGGGGCTTGGAGCAACCTGGGCCAGTGGAAGTTGTCCCTGCCCATGGCAGGAGGGGTTGGAACTGGATAATCTTTAAAGTTCCTTACAACCCCAAACATTCCATGGTACCATGATACCAAACCCTTTTTCATCTGTATTAAACTGGAACTTGTGAAGCTTGAGTATATACTTCTCCCCCACTTCTGTTTAAAATCTCAGGTCTTCTCTTGCTAGTCTAATGATTAGAAAATTGCTAATAATAGTTGTGGGATACGTAGAAAAAGAGGCTGAGGTAATTGAAGTCTGAAAGCTTGTGGGTCACATACACATTTTGATCCACAAAGAATGCTGGAAAAACGAAATGCTTGTTCAATACAAAAAGTTAACTTGGGACATTCCTGTGTGTGTTAGGAAAAGGCACTCTGGTACTTTTTACAGACCACAGCTCTTCTCTCAGCAACAAAAATTACCAAAATTATTGTATGACTTGGGAGTGGGGCACAGAAATTTAGCAGTCTTCCACAGCTGAGCCAAAACCGTAAACCAGCAGGAGAGTGATTTTCAAACAACAAAAGAAGGTAGAACTCTGAATTATTTTTATACAATCTTCAAGGTACTATCTCCAAATATGATTTTGTTTTGTCCTTCTTTATTTTATACATTTAAAAAAAAAAATTGCCATGACTATTCAGCAGTGACATTTTGTGTGTGCTTCAGCTGCAATGCATGTTGCTAAACAACACTAACAGTCTTAATTCACAGCGACCAATAAACCCACATGCATTATACCAGTGTGCACAGATGTGTTCATATACATCGGTTTGCATCAGGGGTCTCTAACCTCTGGAAACACAGAATTTGAACTGGAAGCTTCAGCCTATTTCAAGCAATACTAAGTAATTTTGCAGTAATGGGTCAACATCAAGGACTGAAATATTTTTGACTGCTTTTTCAGGGCCTGCTGAAAGCCTGACTTTATAGCAGTCAGACTATAAAAGCCCAAAAGTTTTCAAAAGGGTTTGCAGAGACAACCTGAATAAAAAATACTTATAATGTGTGTCTCTTATGACAGCATTGTTACCATGTTGCTCTCATTAATGTCACCTGTAAACCTGGCTTCGTTTTTTTCCTCCTCTATAAACCATATTTTCAGTATGCCTTCCAAGTAGGCA
This sequence comes from Sitta carolinensis, assembly GCA_032173965.1. NCBI lineage: Eukaryota > Metazoa > Chordata > Aves > Passeriformes > Sittidae > Sitta > Sitta carolinensis. Next base: position 75,373,525 of record CM063313.1, read on the forward strand.
TTTAACAAGAAGAATTGTATACTAAATGTTATCATATTTCCTTAAGGCTGTCTATAAATGATAAAAGAAAACCTGATAAAGGAAATCCAGATTTGTATCTTGCCAATGTGTTTTTATCTCCCTCTTCTGCTAAAAGATGTCTTTGGAAAATAAAAACACGTACTTTGCAATCTACTTGAAGAACAGGTTCTTAACTTAATTGAAACATCAAAAATTCCTGTTTCTGAAATTAGTTTCTGATTTGGATAAAACTTATCAAAACAATGTTGTCACTATGAAACCATTGTCATGAACTGGTAATTTGTTGATTGAATAGTAAAATGAAACTTCTTGAATTCTTAATTTAGAATAATACTCATTTACTGTTGCACCATTCTTAAGGATAAAATTCTTCACATATCAGTCACAGCTACTGGGAATGTAACAGCTACTGGCCAATAAACAAGATCAGTTAATAGTTTTCAGATGCAGTCTCTATACTCTTTAGCACACCAAAGAGTAAGTATCCATTGTTCACTTTGCATTATAAGTCATCTAATTCACAATGGTTTTCCTTGGTACACTGACTTGCAAACAGACCACAACAGAGAGCTGGTATAGGTATTCTGACGATCGCTTACTGTGCAAGGATCCGGGTACTTCCATGTTTGTCTAGACTTTCACAAATAAAGAATAGCATCAATCAACAGATCAAATAATTTTACTCTAAGACCTATTATTGCTCAGAGAAATCTTTACAGATTTACTTCTAATCCATTTCACAGAAGGTATAGAAAGTAAGGAGATGTCTGTGAATTTTTTTGAGAGCAGAAAAATCAATGGCTCTTAATGCCAAATTTCTAACAGAAAAGCACGGTTACCTCAGCTCCTAAGCTCATATGTGCATGCAGGCTGGGCTTTGAACTCATCTTACAATTCCCATGCTTCAATTCTGTGCAAATACAATTCGGTTGTGGAGGCTAAAAGCTTCGGTGAAGATAGTCAAGCTCACCACCCAGGCTGCAGGCTCAAGACTGTTGGCAGCTTGGACTGAGGCAGCTCGGTCTGAGGCAGTCACTTCCTTAGATCACCTATTAAGAGCACATGCGGAGGACGTGGTGTGGAGGCACATTTGTCTCACATGATCACTCACATGACTTTTCTTTTGTCATCAGCATGACTAGCTAAGGGAAATTTGCTATTTCACCTCTAGCATAATTTTGGAAGTTACCACAACTGAATGCAAAATCAAAGGTGCATGGAGGTTTAGATTTTAGGTAAGAAAATATCCCTAACTGTAAGATTCCTGTTCCAGGATCTTTTCTGTGCTAGTTTACCTCTATCAAACAATGTATAATTGAGGATTTTCCAGTAGGATATGTGTAGTCTGGTTTTCTAGGCCTGAGGTTTCTGAGTTTCTGAACTCAAGTTTCTTCGTGGTGTTAGGTATCAGAAGACCTTGTTCCCACAGACTTGACATAAACATCCCAAGTGTTATTGTAACGAGAGTGATGTTTTGGATTCTTTTCTGTGGGATGGACTTGTCTCTGTCCATCGGCTTGGGCCAATGGGAAGAAGAGTTCTGGCACTCTTCTAACCAATGAGAGTGGCCTGTTCCAAAAGGTATATAAGGAGGGCAGTTGTTTTAATAAAGTGGAGTCAGATGCAGTTTTTTATAACGAGGTCTCGTGTCGTTTGTTCATCGCCCACAGCGACAGATATGTTCCATGGGACACTGTACTGAGGCTGCAAAGAAAAATTACAAAGCTAAATAAATGTAGGCAAGGATCACTGTGTTCAGACAACTTACAAAATTATATTACTATATTTAAAACAATTAATATAGCCCAGAAAAAAACTGTGTAGGACAGGAGAGACACCTGCTTCTAAGACACTTGAGATTTTGCTGCAAAGGAAACCAAACTGGGATGAGTTTTGAAGGCATAAAACCCCGCCCCCCACCCCCATCTCCAGGCTACCTGTTTGCATTGGCATGCTGATGTTATAAATGCGTATTTTAGTATTGGCTTTTTGCAAATGTTGGAATTAATGTTATAAGCATGATGTTTTGTTTGGGTTTTTTTCTCTCTCTAGTAGAATTTTACTGCCTGAATAGATGTATAAGGTTTTTCTTTGCTGTAGTTAGAATTTAGGTGTAGTGTGTTTCAGCTGCCTGAATAGATAACTTCCAGAAGAGGCCCCAGTTACTGTCAGCATTCACTGCTTGTGAAAGAAAGGACCAAAGCCCAAATTAAAAAGATGATAACTGAATAAAAGTGGGATTACTCTTGAAGGACCCAAGGAGTGACCACACAGAGCAGTTCTTGAAAAAATGAATATGCATAAGTCCATGCATGAAGACCGGACCCAAGGAGTGACTATGCAGTTCCTGGAAAAGTGAATGTGCATAAGTTTGTGCATGAAGAACAGGATAAAAAAGGGGGGTTCGGAGACACCGGAGTGCTTTTGGCAGCGTGCCAAGACACCCGGTCACAACCATATTTCTTTGCTCTATTATTTCTCCTATTGTCTTTATTAAACATTTTTAAACTTTACCAGGAAAGTGAACGTCGTTTTTCACACTGACAACTGAGTTAGATAAGAGAAACCAATGTTACTGTAGAGGTGCTGATCTCTTCTCCCAGGAAGCCAGTGACAGGACAGGAAGGAACAGTTCACAGCTGAACTAAGGAAGAGTCAGAGTTGATATTGGGATGCATTTCTTTACCCATAAGAGTGTGAAGTGTGGTGATGGATGTTAAAGTTGTTTTTACCCAAATGGTTTGTCCCTGTTTAGCTGCCCAAATGGTTTTGGTCTGCCCCTGGGTAGCCACTCCCTGCCCCATCGGATCTATCCCCTCAATGGTAACACCCCCGGGACGGATGCAGGTAAGAAGCTTGGAAATTGGGTTGTCGCTCTCATCGGATGCACCCTCTGAGAGAGGAATAAAGATCCCTGAAAATGTACTATCTGGGGCTATTTCTTCAGGCCTCTTCTCGGAGAAGTCGGGACCCTAGAGAGCGGAGCCTCTCTGCTTTCTATGGAGCAAGGACTGGTGGCAGCTTGAGAGCAGCTGCGCCGAGGCGTGCAGCTGGGGACGGGGCTGCCCGGACCCCCCTGGGCTTGAGACAACAGGCTGGCGGCCGGTGTGCGGCGAGGAGCCAAGGGAGGGACTGCGCCCTGCGAGCCCGGGGCGCGCGCGGAGGGCCGCCTGTGTGCGGCCCGCGGGGAGGGCCGGGCGCGGAGAGGGGCCCCGGGTGGGCCCGCGGAGAGAGGGGCCGGGCGGGAGAGAGGGGCCCCGGAGAGACCGAGAGGGGCCCGCGGGAGAGAGGGCCACCGGGGACCCCGGGAGAGAGGGGCCCGGCGGGAGAGAGGGGCCCCGGGAAGAGAGGGGCCCGGCGGGAGAGAGGGGCCCGCGGGAGAGAGGGCCCCGCCGGGAGAGAGGGGCCCCGCGCTCCATCCCGCCCTGCCCAGAGCCGCTGCGGCCGCCGCCGCCTCCCCCTCGTCCCTGTCCCCCGCCCGAGCGGCTCCGCGCCCACCGGCACAGCACCGCGCGGAGCGCCGGCTGCGGGCGGGCGAGTGACCCGGCGCTGCGGGCGAGCGAGTGACCCGGCGCTGCGGGCGAGCGAGTGACCCGGCGCTGCGGGCGGGCGAGTGACCCGGCGCTGCGGGCGGGCGAGTGACCCGGCGGGCGGGCGAGTGACCCGGCGGGCGGGCGAGTGACCCGGCGCTGCGGGCGAGCGAGTGACCCGGCGCTGCGGCGCCGCCGCCCGGAGCCCGCCCGGCGCGGAGCAGCGCGCTCCGGCCGCTCCCGGGGCCGCTCCCGGGCCGCTCCCGGGGCCGCTCCCGGGGCCGCTCCCGGGGCCGCTCCCGGGGCCGCTCCCGGGCCGCTCCCGGGGCCGGGCCCGCCGAGCCGGAGCGGGGCGCCGTGCGAGGAACGCGCTCTGCCCGGCTGCGCCAGAGCCGCCCGTGCCTGCCCGCGGGCCAGCACGGACAGGTGCTCGCCCGCACCGCCTCGAGCTTCCCGTCGCTCACCATAGCTCACGGCACCAAGGACCATACCGTTCCCGGAACGTCGGCACCCCCGCTCAGCCAGCTCGCTATTTGGAAGCGGGGGGCACAGCAGGGGAAGGAAAGACAGCCTTTCCACGCCCAGAAAGGTCTCTCCCCACTTTCGACAACCTTCCTTACAGCCCTTATTCCCAAAACCATCCCTTTGAGTCTTTTCTTTTTCTTTTCTTTTTTTTCTTTTTTCTTTTTTCTTTTCTTTTCTTTTCTTTTCTTTTCTTTTCTTTTCTTTTCTTTTCTTTTCTTTCTTTTTTTTATTTTATTTTATTTTATTTTATTATTTTATTTTATTTTATTTTATTTTATTTTATTTTATTTTCTCTTTTCTTTATTCTTTTCTTTTCGCCTTTTACTGCAAAGAAACTGTAGTCAGTACTGTGTAAGTAAGGATGGGTACCAGCCAGTCTTCACACTAAGAAGTTTATAACCAAGTAAAGAACAGCCTCTGTAGGGGGAGGAATGAAATTCTCAAACAATTTATTAAGAGAGCTTAGTAAGTGCTGCTGAATTAAGCAGGGCAAGGAAACTTTGCTCCTTTTTAATGCCTTTATTTAAGGATCCGCTCAGGGTGGGGATTAACGGGTCGCACTCTCACTCCACCGCTGCTCCCAGGGGGGACCCAGAGGAGAAAGTTTGCAATTTGCCCACTAGTATGCGGGCAGAGCCGGGGCTTCCATCCGTGCAGGAGTTCCCAGAAAAAGACTTTCAGATCTGAGGTCGGAGGTCCTCCTTCCAGCTATTGTCTTTTCGTTAGGGTGAGGAGCCAGAAAGGTCCAGGAGAAAAACTATACCTCACTCCCAACCCATAGATGTGATTTACATCCTTTTATTTCATGGTGGCTCGTGGGTTCAGGGTTTTGTTTTTTTTTTTTGCTGGATCTCATTTGCATACAAGCAATGGCATTACCTTCCTCATGGCCCCAGGTGCCATCCCTGAGGATGGAACAGCGAAGAAGACACCCGGCGAATAACAATAGAATCGTTAACAGCTCATTAAAACTTTAACTTAACGTAATTACGACTTTAACTTAACATTATTTTGTCTAACATATCAACTTTATAACTTTTGAACTCCCACCCCCTTTGGTAACTCCGCCCTCATTCCCGCCCCTTGGCTGGGCAGCTCCGCTCCCCCCGACTCCCGCTTCCCAAGATCCAGGACCTGGAAGTGTCTGGCCTGGGAACCTGAACCTGGAAGTGGGACCCATTCCCTTTGCCACGCCTGTTTCTTACAGCAACAGAGGAACACATCCAAAATATGAACCATTCTCTTATCGGAATAAAAAGGAACTTTGCAGAGCCCAAAAGGAATTTGGCAGGAAAAGTGAATTCTTTAAAGATTTGCTAAAAGCCACCTTTTCATCAAATGTATTGGTGCCCAGTGATATTAAGGAATTATTTTCATGCCTTCTAACCCCCTCAGAGTACATGTTGTGGGAAAGGACCTGGAAAAGGTTGCTCACGGACCTACTTCCTGAGCTTCTGCAAGTGCCTGGGTGTGCAGTAGACACACAGAACAATCCTATTACAATGGATCGTATCAGTGGCGAAGGGGACTGGGATCAGGCACACAGGGAATCCCTCAGCATGTTCTAGAGTGAGTGAAAGGGGCTGCTGAAAAGGCATTTCAAATCATGCCTACCAAAGATCCCGGGCAGAGTTATATTGCTATTAAACAGTCTCCTTCTGAGCCCTTCTTAGAATTCATAGACAGACTGAATGCAGCAGTGGAAAACCAGATAGAGGACCAGGAGCTGCAACAGAAAATGATCCTAGAAGTAGCACAAAACAATGCCAACAAGGTTTGCAAGAGGATCCTGTTGAGGCTTCCAGTTGCTCCACCTCCAACCTTAGACGTAGTCATTGAGGTCTGCACTAAATGAGCCATAATGGACCCAGGTGAGCAGCAGAAAGGACCCGGGCTCAGAAACCAGATTGCAGCACCAGCCATCATTCCACCTCAGCCATCAGTGACTAAGAGAGTCAGATATTTCCAGTGCAGACAGGAAGGACATGTGAGGCACTTTTGTCCCTTTAGGAATAAAACATCACATGCACCGCAGCCCCAACAGTGTGTCCAGCAGCGCATCCAGCAGCAACACCACAGCCAACAGCAACCTAGCCAAAAGCATGCCCAGCAACAACACAGCCACGTACACAAACTCACAAAAATAAAAATATTCTTGCCACACAAATCTTAGGCACAATAAAATGGTTCAATGTTAAGAATAGATATGGGTTCATTATCCAGAATGATACCAAGGAAGATGTGTTTATCCATCACTCTGCTATAAAAAAGAACAACCCCAGGAAATATTTCTGCAGCGTAGGAGATGGAGAGACATCCAATTTGATATAGTCCAGGGGAAAAAGGGCCCCCAGGCAGCTAACGTCACTGGACCCAGTGGAGTCCCAGTGCAGGGTAGCAGACATGCACCAAACTACAGCCATGCCAGATATTATCCACATCATAGAGGTCCCCACACCACTGCCAAAGAGATGGAGCCCAAAACCAACAGACATCCAGCCTCAGCAGCAGCCCAGAAGCAAAGACAACACAGATCACCAGCCAGCCATCCTGCAACCAGAAGCTCACCTCCATAATCACAAGACCCCCCAGGTGGATAAGTCACACCCCTTCAGGTGCCCTCCCTCAATCCCTGTTGTTTTCCTGCCTCCCTCCCACCTTTCTCTTTTCCCCCCCTCTAGATAAGTCAAGTTCTTCCTGGGATTTCCCAAGATCATATTACCCCTTCTCCATGTTCCCTCAAATTCTTACCTCCATTTCCCCTCCATGGTTTCCCCACAGCCACACCTCCATACCTTTGCTACTCAGCTCCCAATCCCTTTTCCCAGAGTTCCTCCCTAATAGAAGAGGGAGGATGAAGCGGGGGAGGAAAAGAAAAGGTCCTCTAAGATAACAACCTTTTTCTTAAGAATCAACAATATCTGCTTAGAGTTCCAACAAGCACAGCACCTCCAGACTGGCCCAAACCCCATGTCATCCCTAATTCCATGCCTTTTGGGGGTTGGGTCCTCTTGTAGAATTTTTTCCCATAAGTTGCCAGGGAACTGACTACTGGGCACTTATGGATAGTTAAGAAAGACAAAAATAAGTGGCTGAGGTGGAGGGAGAGGAGGAGCACATGGATTTCACTTCTCTTTTTTTTGGGGGGAGGGCTGTTCTTTATGGGAGAAGGAAACAGCAGGCTGTGGTTTCCAGACTTTGGGGGAGATTTTTTTTTTCATGGACACCACTGGAGCAGAGTTTGGGGGTTTCCTGCCACAGTCTCTTCATGTGTGTACTCCAAGACTCAAGCAAGGCTGCTCGAGCACCTTTCCTTGTTGATCGCCATATAGTTGGTGATTGCCCAGCTCTCCACTTTGCTGAGGTCTCCATGCCTTAGAGGGAGTCAACAACACCTCCCCATTGAGCATCATTACCAGGTTCAGCGTACTTTTGAGGTAAGAGAGAGAGGGTAGGAGGATGGAGAAGGGCCTACGGGCCCCCCATGTATGTATGAATTGCCAGTGAGACAAGAGCCATTACTGTTCAATATCAAAGGAGACTGACCTTTTTGTTTGCTGCAATAGCCTTCATATAGATTAAATATTATCATAATGCAGCGTATGCTAAAAACCCTCTCTTCAGCGCTTAGTCTCACTTCAGAGTAGAGAGAACCATTTAGTCACACTAAAATTAACACCAAATGTGCTGCAAGCAGAGCAATGTTCCATCTATACCTTTTGATTGGGTTTGTCTTGCTTCTCAAGTGTGTAAACTTTGGTATCTCTCATACAGACCAAGATCTAACATTATTTTGGTTGGATTTTCTGAGTAAGGAAAAGCCTTTCACCATCATTTTTGGTTTACTTTTTTATCATTTAGTTCTTAAAACATTAATCTTATCTGTGCAGAGACTGAAAATCTGAAATATGTCAGTCGTAAACTGGGAAATATGCTTAATGAGGATGTGGAACTCTAGATATTCATACAATATTGTCTCATATATATCAAAAGGTCACAGATGTAAAAGCATTAAATTTTCACATCTTTCATTAAAAGGCTGCAATTGGTGAATTTTTGATGGGGGACCCAAGCTAAATTCAGGATCTGCCAGGATATACTCTTTTCCTTTGACAAAGATGTCTCATTTTGTCATTCCAAAATACATTTGTATTACAAATACTTCTCAGGAACAACTTTGAGCATCTAATAAATATCAAACCATTTAATCACAGATGTTATTTATGTCTACACATTCTTTATGGCACCTTTAGGACAAATTAAATTTTGCCATCTTTTGAACAGCCACTTGAATGAAACATGTCATCTCTTTGATATACAGTAGGTGAAATGTGTGCAAAACCAGGAGCCAGAGAGTTCGTTAAGTGTATTTCTTCTCTGAACTGTTTCTTACTCTTATTTCAAGCTTGTAGCATAGTGGGCTTTTAATACTGCAAGTTGCAACAAACTGAAGTGTGAGGTTTCCAGTGAAAATAAATGACTTGGGTTTCTCACAGAGACAGCAGCTTTTCAAATCTTGCTTTATCATCCATTCTGCTCGTATTTTTATCTGACCAGGGGTGACATACCTGTGCAGGATTTTCATTTTATCCCCTCTTACATTTCAAGGGTTTTTTTCTGTCTCAGACCTGTCACTGACAATCCTTTTGTGTTTTCCTTGGTGCCTCAGAGGCTTAATGGTTGAATGCAGTAGCCGAACCTTTAGAAATTCCTTCCCTACCTTTGCTGAGAGTACTTCAGTGAGGGCCACAGAGGTGTCACCATGAAAAGTGAGAGACCCCTGTGGTTAAACTGTCTCTAGTGTATTTGTTTCAAAAAATGACAGTAGAATGGGTAAATGGACTTCTTTCAACCACACAGTTGCTTTACAGATGCACATGGTCTTCTTTGGGTCATGTAAAGGGGTCAAGATGTACTAGGAAGCTGGCCAATTCTCCTATTTTACTGATGGTGATTTGTTTGATCAAGGGCTTGATAGTTAAAAGTTTGAAAGAAATCAATTGTTGGCAAGCCTATTAATGTTAAATAAATAAACATCATAGAAGCATGCAATTTAAATACAATTAAACATTTATTAAATGTCAAATATCAATTAATTATTGATAGAGTATTCACTAATTGAGAAGAAATCTTGGGGCTACTCTGATGACCACAGTGAATTAAAAATTCACTACAAATAAAATGTTCAGGGATTCTGAGGCATTTAAAAGGCAATTTTCCATAAAGCTTCCTGTGACTGAAATAGTCTTGTTTTGAAATTAATATAGGGCCTGCTCCTGAAAATATTCCTATGAAGAGTCTGCTAAGTGTAATGGGACTATTCAAAAAATATGTGCTCTTTGTAACAGAAAAGCTTTGCAAGTTATGGATATTCATCATCTTGAAAAGTAATGACAACTTTATTTTATATGACTACTTCTTTCCTTCAGTCATATGATGCTTTTTAAGCTGTGAGATTGTTTGCATTTTTTCTGCTTACATATTAAGTTGCGATATTTATTTTTTTATTTTGGAGACACCTGTTTTTTCTAAGCCTGGTTGTTGATGATTTCACATAATTCATTGTTCATTTATAATAATTTCTTTTGGCTTTTTTGAAGGACTTTTTCATAATGTTGTATCAATCTTAATAGATATCCATTGTACATAACAGGTATAAAGGAATTTTTTTGGTAATAGTATTAAAATAGTCATAGTATTAAAGTAGTATTAAAATAGTATTATAGTATTAAAATAGTATTAAATAGTCTCCTTTTTTGACTTGTAACCCTGCTAACACATAAAAGTTTTCTGAGAAACATAACAGTAGACATATTTGTAACAGGTTATGTAAGATGAGGACAGTCTGCAGTGGTCTTTTAATGTTCTTTGGATGGAGATCAAACTAATTCTAATTATATAGCCTAATCCTTATTTTTCTCTGACAAGAAAAAGATGAAGGTTCTGTAAGGAGATGGAGGATGTATTAAAAAATATGCTGGTGAAAAATTAATTTTTTGCAACTACCAGCTGGGATGTGAGAGTTTTTATGTTTCAGTACTAACTAGAAATTTTTACCATGTAGCAGCTCTACTGGAGCTTTGAGATGAGCTATATTGTTTTCCTGATGTTTTTTACCTGTTGAGTGCTGAAAGCTGCCCACTGGAATTAGCTCCATCCATGACAACTTCCGCGCACAGAGGGTTTGCAGTATCAATGCCTCACTAACAGTAAGAATTACTTTCCCATCTTTAGTTACATTTCTGAATGAGAAGAAGAGCTGCTTCATGCATCAGTTAGTATTTTGCTTGGCAGCCCCTTGTGCTCCTTTAAACAGTCAGTAGATAGTAAATGGGTGAATTGTACAATAGTGAGCAACTAAAGGTTTTGCAGTGTCCTATCAAAAGAGGAAACTAATCACTCTCATTTCTGGTAGTGGACAGATCAAGTAGAAACATCAGCTTCTCTGGGTAAAATCTGATGTAATGGATCTCTTCTTAGAAATCACACTCAGCAAATTTAAGAACAGTTTCTAAGCTCTTTACCTCAATATTTGTTCTCTGCTGGTCAAGCAAGCTGGAAGGATTTGGACGATAAGGCTGTGTGGTAGGAGTGAGGGCATCTGAATTCTGCTGTCAGTGTCAGTGTTGGCCCTACAGAGGTACTGATGGAAAACAATGAGAAATAAATGATTGAAGAATTTCTTCATTGTGTCCGCAAGCTGGGGACACAACTGATAAGAGTGAAGTGTTATCACTTTCAGCAGATTCACAGACAGTCATGCAGGTTGATATCATGGATCTTCAAAACGTGCACAGTAACACACATCAGTAGACACAAGCCAAGGTTTCTGAGACTCATTTGAGCACTGAGCAGAGATCATCATTCTGCATGTAAGGACTACAAATAACTATAATCTTCACAGAAACAGTGAACACTGAGGCATTTGACAGACAGGTAGCTGTATACATTCAGAGGCACACAGGGCTGTCAGAAGGGGAAAGACAAGATTCTGACAGTTTTGGTGAGCATCCTGTATTGATTGCAGCTGATGTGTTTGGCCCCTAAGAATCGTTTCATGTTTTGTCTGAACAGCTTGACATACCTACATTAGAGATGGGGCTCTTTTTGTTCTTTTATTGTCAATTGAAAATCGCTATCATACCTTTGGGATTCAAACCTTATGTTGTAAAGCAGCTGAAGTGTGAAGTCGTATAAGGAAAGCTGGTGAAGCAGGTCTTCTATTTTTCCACCCACTCCAGAATGCTGAGGATTTTTCAAAGTGCATGCTGCTGGCAATACAGTTGAGAGGAGGCTGGATGGTTTAAGTGGCTGGTCTGGCTTCTTGTTGATGAACTGGTCACAGAGCAAGTCATAGGACTAGTAAGCTGGTAAGGTTTTACTCAAGCAGTTGTTTAGGAAGTTTCAGACTGGAAATTAATTAAATATCTATCTGCTTATGCCTGTGGACACTGAGATTGATCAGGGAACAGAAGTAATTGAACTTTTCTCAGGTCAGTCCTAGAAAAGTATGAGAAAGGAATGTAAACTTAATACCTGTTGTTTTTGTGAAAGTGCACAGCATGAGATAGGTAATGTTGTGCTGTATTGTTTACCAAAAGGTGGTGTTCTTTTCCCTCCAATAGATGCATTGTATGTTCTAGATTGCACAGCACACTATATAAGTGTTTGCACACTTCAATAGACTGGACTGTTTTACCTTCTGAGAAATTCTGTGATGTTGTTCATTGCCTCTCCTAACTTAACAGTGACATATATCTCTGATCTGACAAATAAAAGTAAAAGATATTTTAGGTCAGAATTTTGAATTTTGGTAGACAGAAACCTTCCTTCTCTTTTTTTTTTTTTTTTTTTTTTTTTTTTTTTTTTTTTTGTCTTATGTATTTCCAGTGGCAAAAAGCTTTTCATTACTAGAATAACTTGGAAAACACTTGGACTCAAGGGAAGTTTGTCATGAAGCTGTACTCAGTCAGTGAAGCTCTCACAATGCCTGTCTCCTTCACAAAAACAAAATAAAAGAAAAAATGCTTTCAGGGGACAAATGTGAAGAAATCACAAAAAAAACCCCAAAACAATAAAAAAAACCCAACCGATTTTTTTGTTTGTTTTTTTAACACATTGGGACTGACATGGCCCACTGGAGCCCAGGCTAGCTTGTGGCACACCAGCACCATGCCAGGTATGGGGAACAGCTCTGGCATGGGGTTTTTCCAGCAGCTGAACCTTAAGATCCAGTGCTCCTAGGTGGCTGATGTTGCACCATGTCCAGGGTTCGGGCAAAGGAGAAAGAGAGAGAAGAGAGAGGCTCTCTGGATCTGGGGTTCCAACAATCAGATTTATGCGGGTTGAAGGGGAAGAGGCGAAGAGCCCAGAGCACCCTGTGCACGGGCTTTTAGAGGGTGACAGATCAGGGGGTGGATATGAAACATTAGCCAGTGAGAGACATTGGAGGTGGAGTTGGGGGAATTAGGTCACGTTAGGTGGGAGGAGAGAGGAGGTCACATGCACCAATGGGGCATCAAAGTTTGGGAGACACCCAGGAATGCCCAGGGATTCCTACAGTACAGTAAAGGGATTGCCTCTAGAGAGGATTGACAAAGAAGGAACTGAAACAAGGGTCAGGGCAACAATGATTGATAGGGAAGGGGCTAGCACAAAGAGCAGGGAAATGCCATAAAGGGTAACCTGTGGGAGGACACAATTTTGGGGATAAACCAACTTGGGAACCACCATGGGGCAGAACAGGGGAGCAAACCATTAACATTAAATCTTAACAATAAACTTAATCAAGCCAAATTAACACAAGCCACAACATGGGACTAGGAAATAGACTACATACTCTGTATAGCCAAAGGCACATAAAATGTAAGAGAAAGACCACATCAGAGCAAAAAATTGAAATTAATATTTTACACTTGTGTTTCATCTTTTGCAGATGTACTATGGCATCAAATGTTTTTAAATTGAATTGTTATGAGAACCAGCATAGAATAAGTCACTAAAACAAGTAGTAAAAAATCATGTGAATTTGTTGAGAATTTAAGGTACCTTGAAACCCAAGTAGCTAAGGTAGTAAGCCATAATATGTAGTTTCATGATTAAAGATACATTATTGTCACAGAATTAGAAGATGATTAATGCAATGTTAGTTTTTAAGGGAGGTTCCAGGAGACATCATGGTAATGACAGACTACTGGTACAAAAAATGTTGCTAGCCATTCTTCTGTAAAAAAGATATTATTCACATGAATAAATACTAGACACTAAGAAAGAATTAAGCAGATTTTGCTCTGGAAAATCTATTGTAGTTCTTTGAAGATTGTAAGCACATACACAGGGGACCTGCAGCTGATATGCTCTGCTTGGATTTCTAGAAGTTATTTGACAAAATCCCTTCTCAAATGGTCTTAGAGCAATTCATCTGTCATGGCATAAGGGGGAAGGCAATCATATTTTTAAATAGCTGGCTTAGAAGATGGAAAACAGAGAGTTGAAGTAGCTCTTCAGTATCCTCAGAGAGGAAAGCTTGGCAGTAGGGCTTCATAGTATATGTGTTGGGCCAACTTTGTCCATAAATAACCAAGGAAAAGGAGTGACTGGGAAGGAGACGAAGTTTACTTATGACAGTAAATGAATCAGTGAAGTCAATACAAAGCCTGTCTCTGAAGATGTATACAAGCAGTGGGTAACCAAATTGTAAATTACGTTTCCAGTTGATAAAAAGAGGAGGACAAATTGTGTAGGGAATTATTAGGCAAACGTAGGTAGATCATTGTCACGTGAGGTTATAAAGCTGCACATTTATGCCTTGAAAACTCTCCACAGTATTTGTTCCCTCTTCTAAAGAGTGAAAAATATTACACAAAGATTTTGTGGGAGATCCAAAGATATGGAATTGCTTCTGTATGAGAAGTGATAAGAATAAAGTAAGGATTTTCCTTTGGAAAGGGAAGGAAAAGGGTACCTAAGGATATTTTAAAATTTAGCCATTACATCATAAGTAGAATGGTGGCAGTGGTGCATTATAATTTGGGGACTTTCTTTTACTCATTTTTTGTACAGTATCCTGCCAAAACCAGGTTATTTTATCATGCACAATATTTAAAACAGGAAGAGGTGGATGTCCACAGAGTGCACAGTTAATCTCTGGAGATGCATATGTGGTCTCCAGCGAAAAGTGGAGAAGTTTTTCAAATATAAATTAATACTAACAAGTGACCTAACCAATGATGTAGAGTGTTAGGAGAACTGATTAAAGTTTGCTCTCTTTTGGAAATATTTTATGTCAGGACATTCAACAAATTCAGGAAACTCATACTGAAGGAATTATTCCTTTTCTCTTAACCTTTCATTTATAAACAGAGGAGCCAGTTGGTGAAGTTTACTGTGGTAGTTAATCAGTCTTTTGCTTAAGTTAGTCTCTCAGCAAAACAGTTGATCTTACAATGAAACTCCCCTTGAAGTTTGGGAAGGAAAATAGAACAAGACTTAGGTGAAGTTTTTAAATACCTTAATAGAGTGTGTCATGTAAACAGAAAGAAGAAAATATTCATGGAAGCTTATAAAACAAGATGCTTCCCAGCTGCCAGAAAATCAGGAAAGGGCAGCAGTAACAGTGCAGATTTATCTTCCATGCTGTGCCTTCAATTTCCTTAAGGCATGGTGGTATGTAATCTGCAATTTGTCTACTTAAAAATTATACATGGAACACATTAGACATCCACTGGGACTTCTGAGAAAGGAGTGTGGCCCAGGCATCATAGTTATTCGTGCAAAAGGTAGCTGTCAGACACAATTAGATTACCTGTCAGAAGGGTCTGATGAATTATCATGCTTGCATCTTACTCAGAGCACTGCTTACCTATGCATAAATACTGGGAGCATTCTATTCGTTGTACATGAAATAGGTATGAATGGAATCAGTATCATATAATTATTTGCTAAAAAACATTCTAAATATTGTTTTTAAGTTTTGAATAACTTCCTATTTGTTCATGTGCAAAATTAGCTTCTTAATAAACACTGAGATTTGGATTACTGAGCTATCACATGGAAACTTATAGTTAGGTCTGGCTGGAAAACAGTCTATAATTCTTCTTCACTTTTTTTGAAAGAAAAACTCTCTGATATTTATACATGATTGATGTATATATTTCCATATTTTCCTCAAAACATAAGAAATTTTGCTATTTTCTTTACAGTGCAAGAAATAGTAAAATGAATGTGAGCTGAGTGGAATTTTTATCTCTAAAAATTTTCAGTGCTCTGTTTTTGAACATCACTTCTTGCTGCTTATTTCCTATGAACAAGCATTGATTCAGTCAGTGCAACTCTTCTGTAACAAGAATTCACAGTGCAGAAAAATGTGAACAAGATAGCAACAAGAGTTTTTCTAAAATTATCTATCTATCTATCGATCTATCTATCTATCTATCTATCTATTCTATCTATCTATCTATCTATCTATCTATCTATCTATCTATCCATCCATCCATCCATCCATCCATCCATCCATCCATCCATCCATCCATCCATCCATCCATCCATCTATGCTATCTATGTTTGTATGTGTGTGCATGAGCATCTAATTTCAAGAAAATTAAAGGGAAACTTTGGTTTTTCTCATTCTGAACATCAGGAGCAAGTTTTATAGCTTATGGGTACCAAAGGACCATTTTAATGGCATATACTTCAACATAATTAAACTCCCCACAAGTGTTTTATAGAAGTGGGATTTATATTAACAAATTGAAGAATAACATCTTATCTGACGTCTTTGTACATCCAGGTTCTTAATCTGGATATACAGACATTTGGCCACAGAAGTATCTCCTCTGCCAGATTTATGGATTTAATTCATTTGCATGAAGCTCTGCTGTACAAGAGAAAGACATTTGCCTTAAGATTATTTATTGGTACTCATATATGTCTCTTGAATAGTTAAGGTTGACTCTGTGGTGTGTCTGTCTAGGGAGAGTACAAAAAGAGAAAGACTGTTTGGAGAGATATGTTCATCCCTTTTTAAAGGGATGGGGACTGTTGTGACTTAGAATACTTTTGCTGCAGCTCAGACAAGGAGGTCTTTCTATGCTTGTCATGGTATAACATCTTATTCCCTGAATGTCACACTATCTCTGGAGAATGGTATTTCAAAGCTTTCCCTCTCAAGGGAATTTTAATGCCATAAGAATGTTTGAGTATTAACTTATGAAAAAAAGAGAGATGACACTTTGAATTTTTCCACAGAAGAACTATTCTGGCTTGATTTTAAAGAAATGAACAATACCAAAAAAGCAATCCCAGTAGCTGGCAGACCTCTGACTGAATTTGTCTTCTAGGGACTCTACAAGTGTAAAATTGCCACCAGGGTGTGGGGTGGTGGAAAGCCCTGAGAGAACATCTCAAATGTCAGCTTTCAGGACTGCAGACTCCTTGCCTCCTTCTGCCAAAGCAGTCATCTGAAATAAACACTTCAGACAGAGATGAAGGCTCTTGGGGCTCTTGACTTTAGGAGTCTGGACTCCCTGGAGAGCAAAGCTGGGAGCTCGTTTGCATGGTCAGGCTCCTTTGCAGCCCAATAACTGAGATGGCTCAAAGCAGGCAGTCATTTTGTGGATGTCTGTTGAAAAAAATAGTGCCTCTGTGAAACCTCCTGGGTTCAGTGTTTCTATATTTTTCAGTGAAAAAATCTGTTTGCTTGGAATTCCTTGACCAGCTTTGTCTGGAGGCTGTAGTTTGGAAGAATTAAACATGTACCATGAAAAATGACAACAGATCACAGGTCTGGAATGGGGAAAGGGAAACTGCTGATGGGAGAACAACTGTAACAAATAATATTTTCCATGCTTTGGTTTTTAAGGTTTTTTTAATGGTGCAGTTTATGTTCTTTTTTGTATTTTTATGCATGCAATTCTAAATCACAGTTCATTGCTCCAAAGCAGACAAGCCATGTGAGCTGTATTTCAGGTCATGCTTCTTTTGCAAGTTTATTCAGTCAGGCAAGATTTTGAGTTGGATAGTACATATTTATACAACATTAATTGCTGTTTATATTTTTTAAAATGTATTCAAGGAAAACATATTTCCAAAATAATAACAAATTACAATCAGGTGTTTATATATAAAAGTAGAAGCATGATTATGGAAAACCTTATCAGGAGGCTGCATAGAGAACCAGCTGCATAACTCCTTTCAGGCTTTGTGACACAATTTCCTTTGAAAACATTGGCCTGCATATTTTGATATCAAATGGCCTCAATGCTTTGTCAGCAATATGGTATGACGTGGTGCTCATGAGGGTTCCCCAGCCAGCCCTGGCCTCGGACTGTGTCCAGAGTGGTCTCTCCTGGTCTGGAATAGACCCAGGTAGAGATGAGGCTGTGGCTGCTGGATCCCCTGGCAGCAAGACTGCTCTCTGTAGCACCAAGGTGGGAAAGGTGTCGAGGATTAGGGAAAAAAACAGAGAGGGATCCTTCATATGATTCCCAAAGGTTTATTTCCTCAGAGAGGGTCAGGGACAGAGAGACCCAGAACTGGGGTGTGCAGGGGGTTTTATAGGGGGAGGATCCCAGGGGAGACACAAACTTACAACCAGTAAGGCAGGGAGAGGGAGAGTACAGGTGGATTGACAACATCTGAACAAATGAGGGAGGACATGGGACACGTGGGCCAATGGGGCATCGAGGTTTGGGGGACACCCCAAGGGCAGGAACCGTGCAGGGATGGGCTGGAGGGAGATTGACATGGAAGGGTCTGGAACAGGGGATGGGACCACTGTGATGGATGGGAAGGAGCTGGGCAGGGAAACACTGCCTGGCAGGGAAGGAGCTGGAACATAGGGCAGGGTTTGGCATTTATGGAAACTTCAGGAGTGGGCACAACAGTAGGGATAGAACAACTTGGGAAAAACATGGAGGTACATAGAAAAGTGCCAAACAACAATTGAACTGTAAATAACAGAACAATACAAAGAACTAAAAAAACTGAAACAAACACACCACAACAATTGTAGGGGTCAAGATACTCAGAAAAAAAAAAAAGAGAAATCTGGGCACCTAGTCAGACAGCTCCATTACAAATTAGCAATTAGGTGAGTTGTCTACTTAGAAGCTCAAGCAATGAATCTGCACACACTAATTACAACAATTTTGGAGAAGAAATAAATTTAAGCTTATATCCAAGTCTTGCTTGGATAAAAATTTAGAGAATTTGATAATTACCTTAAAATGGTTAATCTATTGAAGGTACACATATACTTGCACCTATTCAGTTTAGTCAGCAGAGTTCATCCAGTTTATAAGCACTGTTGGCTCACAGCCTTCAGGCTCCAGCTCTAACATGGGTTAACAGCATGGATTTCATTACAAGCTTTTTTGTCAGCAAGCAGGTAAAAGCAAAATTTCAAAACCATTTTCCTTTGTTGGGAGAACCCCCTAAAGGGATTCAGAAGAAATGGTGCTGTCCGTCTGACACAGTTAGAATCAGACAGCAGTCTGGAATGTCAGCAAGCAGCACTGCAGTCACTCAGTAATTTGTACTTCATGACTTGAGGGCTATGAAATAATCTGTATGATATACAGCAATAGCTGAGTGGTTAAACAAAAGGGTTGAATGCATTTAATGCATGCAGGGGTTCCAATGGATTGTGTGTCACCTACAAAACAGGAAATGTAGAGCAAATGCTTCTGTAAGGAGAGGCTTGGAATCTTTTTTCCATAAAATCGTCTATCTATGTTTATAAAATATACTGAAATACAGAGTCCGATTAAGTTTCAACTAATAATATGTAAGTAAAGTGTTATCTGACTCTAAAGAAACCCAGAACACTGTATGACTACCTCTCTAGGTGTCATCTGACCTACGTATTTTAAGATGTTTCAGGGCTGAAAGAAAATGAGCTTACTGTTAAAGACATTATGTCTGGCAGAATGATCAGCCCTAGTTCTTCTGCTAGCCCATGAAATAGTGGCATGGCTGTCATGACTGAAATTCCTAGCAGTGCTGAATATGCTGTGGGGCTGGGCACACTTGGCATTTACCTCAGTAATGAAATATAACCCTGGCTGACCAGAGCTGCGTTCAGCAGTCTCTTGTGACAGGACTTCTCCAAGATCTCAGTTTCCTTAGAAGCTGCTCTTTTCTCAGCAGAGTCTTCATGAGACAAAGACAGTGCCGTTTCTTCAGTAGACAATCGTTTAGGGGGATGGCCTTAAGCAACAAGAAAAACAAAAAACCGAAACACACTGCTTTTCATGTGTCAGGATTCTGCCTAGATACTGGAAGGGTTTACTCCGCTGCCTTGTACTGCTTTCTGCACCATTATAAAGGGCTTATTTGTTGTTGTCAGTGTCTTCTGTGCAGTGATAAGTTCTTCAGAAAATTTGGAACTATGTAACTGTTTCTCTAGATTGATTTTTGTAAAACAAAGCTTTGAAAAATATAGGCTCAACAGTATAAAAGAGAGAAAAAAGTCTGTTTAGTTGCCTAATAATGCCACACAAATATTACATATAGAATAAATCTGGACTGTATTGAACTTTTTTAGAATATTCACATCAGAAACAAAACACTCTTAAAGAAAAATATAAATCTTTTAACAATTCTCACAGTGTCTGTGTGTGTATGTATGCCCATGTGTTCCTTATTTCTTCTGTTTTTTTCATTCCCTGATATAGTGTTCTATCTTCTCTCATGGTTTCTACTGAATTTCTGAAATACCATTGGAGTTATTATTTTCTCTTGTTCACACAAGACTAACCCAAAGACACAAGAATTCATTGTCATTTGCTTCACCCCACACCTAAGGTTCTGCCTTGAGACCAGAGACTGGAAGTTTTTACTCACTGTAGAAGTTCACAGAGGACTGTATTCTCCAGCTACATTTGACTGCTTGTTGAGATAAAATGATGTCAGAAGATGAATAGTTCCATTAAAGGAAAGTTCTCCTGCATTTAATTAACTTCACTGAAGCCAAAGTAAGATGCTGAACTAGTGTGACCTCAAGACCTCTGTATGCAGAAAGGCTTGTTTTGAGCTAACCTAGTTATCTTCACACTGTACCAAGTACTCAGCTAGACAAATTAATCTAGCATTAATTGAAGACAGCTGGGAGAGATATTTCTAATATTTTTTAACTGATGATTTGCTTGCAAAATGAGAGGCATCTTTTGATTCTCCTTACCTTAGACCTCTCTGCCTTCCCTGACTGTGATTGAAGGGCTTTCTTTTATTTCTCTGGGTCATATTTAACTGAGAATGTTTTAGAAGTGAGCATTGCAAATTTAAACATCAAAAATGCAAGATTTTTAGAAGAAGGAAATAAAATACCCTGTCCCTTATCATTATTCCTTGTGAAAAAAGAATATTTAGAAATTGCAAAAATCTATACACTTAGATACCTAATTATAAACCTAATTATATAGTTGAAGTTTTTTATTCTTAGAAAAGAGACTAGTCTGCCTTTACTCACTAGTTGATACTGTACATATACTTGTCTTGAAAGGGCTTTCATACTTATTAGAAAGGGGAAGACTGACATCTTAAATGAGAAGTTATATTGATAATTTAATTTGCTGTCAATAAAATCTCAGAGAAGTGATATGTGTTTTAGAGCTCCTGGGACAAAATATGATAGGAACATTCTAAGATTCCTAGATTTCTACCACTAAACCAGACACTGTTCTTGAAAAAATTAATCAAATCTGCTGAGATGGAAACCCATGAAATGAAGAAAAAAAATTCAACATGTGGAAGACTGATAATATCTGTGTTTGGTTCAGAAATGACAAAAAAAAAATTATACAGGATACTTGAAAAGTTCTTTCAGTTTGAAAATTCTAAGTTAAAACTTTAAGGTGTTTCCAAAAGGAAAATATTTTTAACAATTTTTTCCTTGCCAGTGCTTTTCTTCAAATACAGAAAATATCAACTTTTTGCATAATTTCCTGTAACAGCTTGAGTTACCCTCCAAGAATGCCAGTTACAAAGAACTCTCATAAGTGTTACCTGTCTAAATGTTACCTGTTCATGCAAGTGTTACCTATATAATGCTTTTCTGGGGTTCAAAAACCCACAGATTTTAAAGCAAAAGTGTATGAAAATGTCACTGGAGTTCATGATTTCACACGGAATGTACATTTGGAATGAGCATGTGATGAAAGGAATTATAAAAAAAGAAATTAAAAGAAAGTTGAGCAGTGGCAGGTTGGAATAAGAGAAGCAGGAAGAAACTGTCAGATTTCGGCAGGAGCTGAGGCTAGTTTTGAAAAAGAAGAAAAAAGTAACTTCTGGCAAAGCTTGTTTGTATGAATGAATCTGCCTAATCTGGCAAGCAGATTAAAGCAGTTTTCCAGAACTCAAAGATTTGCATTGACCACATGAAGCCTCCTTTAACAATCATATTTCAATTACTGAAATTTGGAAAATGGATCTGTACATAAAGTTAATAATATGAAGTCTTTGATGTTACTTGTTTGGATCTTTTTCTGCTCAGTTTTGAAAATGGATATCATGATAGTTTCAATCACCAAAGAAGGTCTTGATCTCACTATTTCATGAAGCTGTGAGGACATCGCTATAGTGTTGTTTATTATAACGAAATTTAAAGTGTTCAAGAACATCCTAGAGTCTTATAGGAGCAATGGTAATGCTTAGTGTCTTCATGTGCCAAGCCTAATAGACTCTTCTACAGAAGTGTTCCACATATTTCATGGTGTTGTGAGAGCATAAACCTTAGGAGGCACAGAAATCACCACTGGACTTATGTCATGTCTGTTACAACGGCCAAGTGTAGTACCAAAATTAGATTTTGTGCTTGTTTGTTGTTTGGGCTTTCTAAGATCTCCTCAAGGGCAACTGTTTGCAATAAGTTGTCTGAAGAAATTGGAGTCTTCCAGTTTCCTGCATCCTTGTCTGTCTTCAAAATTTTTTTCTTTAATAAGTTGTGCCTCCTTTCCTAAGCAAGGAAGAACATGCCGATATGGTTGATGTAAGAGCATGTGATGAGTATACCTCTGCAATCTACAGAAAATATACCTGGTTTGGAGGAGAATGTGGGAAACAGTGAATAGCAGTCAATTGTGTCACTAATTATTTCTCTTACACATGAAAATCTGTTGTAATGAAAGCAACATTCAAAAGATGAATGTGTCACCATAGTGGCCACTGCCTGTTTCATCAGTGTTTCCTGACCTGCTAAAAAGCATTTCCTTCTTTCTGGGGAGCTCCATGACTGAGATGATTATATTACAGTGACTTTTGTCTATGATCTTCCTCTCTTTTTTTTCCCTATAAATTCATGGGGCTGGTATCCAGTCTGAATTAATACAGCATTTTGGGGACTCATAGTGAAATTCAGTTTCAAATCAGATCTAGGGCATAATGCTGTGGCACAGCCATACTGCTGTCTTCTCCTAAATGTCTTGGGTGAAATACTGAGGCAAGATATCAATGGAATCAGGAACCATGTCCAGCCTGCCAAGGACAATGGAAGCAGTTGGACCATTTTTCTGCACTGAGACCAAATTTAAATGGATGGATTTAAAAAATTGCTAGACCAATGGGATGATTTTTTTGGACCACAGTCAGTAAACCCTGTAGTAAAGGCAGAGCAAGTGAAAATATACAGAGCAGGAGGTGCAGGACTTTTGCTGAACTCTCTAAGAACCCACAGTTAACCTTAGCTTCTGAAAATGCCAAATTTTATCTCCACATGGTTTATTTTTCCATGTGTGCAGGGGTAATAACAAACCTTTCATCCTTTAAAGAATACTTGGACAATTAAGGGTTTTTCATGAATGATCCTTTACATAAGAGCAAGAACTCTCTACTTTAATTTATAATGAAATAGAGTCTTCTGTATTGAATCAGTGCTTGCTTAGAACTAATGCCAAAGCTTATTGATTTTGTCTTCAAGCACTCCCAGGTCCATTGCTCTTGCTCGGGTAAAGCAAATTCTGAAGTATTTTATAATTTTTGTGGTCTCTGTAACAGGCATTGTGTCATTCCCTTTTCTGCTTAGCCTCCAACTTTCTTAATTTCAGTCTGCCTGAAGTGTATGAGTGCAAGAAGTCCCTTTTGACCTTGGAGATATTTTCACTTTATATAGAATGCAATTTGCTGCTTTCAGTCTCAGGGGGAAATATGTTTTTATGAGTACCTTTTGTAGGCCCTGATACTCTGTTTGGCATATCATCTAGAGAATGTCATACAAAATGTTTTGAGCTAAATAAGGAGCATCTGCAGCTCTGAAAAAAGGGATGGATGTGTGGGTTATAAAATTAAAAGTGGTTACCAATGGTATACAAATTGAAAATTGTTCATAGCTTGCTTTGAATTTTACTAAAATGCTTGAGTACTTTTCTGAAGACTCTTCAAATATATTCAAATACTTTTGCCCTTTAAGAGTAAGATTATGATATTTTTTATATGAACCTTGGATAGAATGCTACTCCACAGACGATATAAATTATGTAATAAATCAAGGCAAACACAATATAGGTCTTAAATTCACAAACACTCTTCAGGAGATCTCCAGGATAACTTTGAGAACATACTGCATTTTATATACATAACACACACACACACACCACACACACACAACACACACACACACACACACACACACACACACTCATTTATATATATATATATATATATATAGGGAGAATCCTATAGAAAACCTGTGGAAAATGTATATTAATGTATATAACTCCATTATGTGGTCAACTGCAGACAGGATAAATATTCTGACAACATATAATTATGCTATTAACCTGACATACAGTAATAATATTAATACAGCATCATGTTGAAGGATTGTCCTTGCTTGTACAGCTTCTTAAAATGGATCCGAGATGATGCTGATGCTTCGGAACCAATTATCTAGCCGTTATTACACCATGCCACCTCATCTTCCTAGTAGAATCTATAATTACTACATAAGTTTAACACTCATAACCTGTATAGGATGTGTCTCATCTGCTCGAATGTTTGCGCTTGTTTTTGGTTTCTGTTTTAACTCACAGGTATTTACCTCTTTTCTTGTCAATAATAGTTTGTTTTGTGAAAGCTGTCCCTCTGCTGAATGGTGTGTTTTGAAATATTTCAACAGCAGTTCAAATCTCCAGAAATGCATAGACCCACAAATTCTTATTAATTAAATCATAAGTAGAAAGATTGAATGAATGGACAAAGAGCAGAAACAGAATTTGAAACAGAATTCAAATACAAAAAAGAAGCAGGTTTAGAGGAGACTCCCTGGTAGACAGAATGTGTGGATGTATTTACAAATTTGTGCGTGGCGCTATTCCTGCCTTTTTCCCCTGTAAAGAAACTTGTAATTGTAGAAAATTACCCCTTTGTTCGATTTCCCCAGCTACACTGAAGACAGGGGAGATATTCTCAAAATATTAAACAAAATGCATGACAACTCAAGCCACATTACCCTGTGCATGCCTGCTTTATCACTCTTGAAGGGAAAAAAATTTCCTTATAAATCTGATATTGTCACTCAGCAGAAGATAGAACTAAATCTGTCATCTAGTATGACCTCTTTCCTATCCCACATGAAAGCAAGCAAGAGAGAAAAAGAGCTGTTTGCTCAGCAGTAGTCCATTTGAGGATAAAAAAGAGTAACTCAGCCTCAGTAAAGGTATGTCAAACTGCAACACCAGGAGACATTTTCAAGCATCCCAAATGAAAGAAAAAGGAGACCCCAAACTGATGTAGGCAACATTGCCATAAGCACAATTAGTACAGTTGAATCAATACCAGAGAGGTGAGCCTTCAGGCCTTGGTTGCTCAAAATGTTTGAACCATAAGTAAGGTTTCTACTGGAAACAAAAACATGGCTTATCAAAATTTCAGCTGGACAATGTAAGTGCTACAGTCAGGGATTTCCATTCATTGTATTTTAAATTATTGCTATTCAACAAGATTTCTTTTAATATTAACTTTAACTGAGCAATCCAGCTGCAGATCAAAATATATATACCATGTCCCCACCTCCCACAGTCCACTTTATTTTTGACTCAAATCTGTCAATGAATGTGAATGTCTTTATTTTGTAGTTAATTCATGTCTACTGACCATGACAACCCTTGCAACAAAAATTAATTCTTCTTTCATACTAAATATGCTCATTATTTCAGGATTTTAGTAGAAAAAAACTCTGAGGTTTAAATAGATAAAGATGTAAAATTTTGTCATTTCTTCCATAAAAAAGTTAAATATTTTTGGGTAATTAATTTATTTATTTGAACAGGTTTTTTTCTAAGCATGAACAGAATAGGCTATACCATGCAACAGACTAATCTTTGCTCATCCAGGAGATATTAGTGCCTTGCTGTTGTGATTTATATTGCTTGAACACATTGTGCAGAGCAATATTCATTGCTTAAGCATTGCAATAAAATGGAAGGTTAATCTTGCAGCAAACTGGACTATAGAAAGATTTTGAAGACCTGTCTCCATCTGAGCAATTCTGAAGACAAAGGCAAAAAAAAATCACAAAAGTTTTTGGAATCTGCAAATAAAGTTGCCTTTGAGAAAGTTACTTAGAACCTTTTCAGAGGTATAAGAATCAGAGAAATTTTGAAGGTTGTCAGTTGAAAATACCTGTGGATAAAGTGTATTTGGGGAATACGTATTCATGGAAGCATTGAATATATGTTTATGCTGTAAGATTAATTCTATGTGTGGAAAATCAATGCTTTCCTTAGCAAGACAAATCTATAGAAGATAATAGAAATGAAACATGAAAGAGACTTTATTTGATTATTATCTTTGTGCCCTTCCAATTAAATTATTTTATAAAGCTGTAGACTGAGTTTTCTGAAAGACAGCAATTTTGCTCCCATGTTAACAGTATTTTTCCCTAAAGATTTAATTTTACATTTGCTTTGACACATTAAGTACTAATGCCTTTCTGCAAAAGTAACTTCCTTAAATCTTTCTAGGTGATGGAAATAACTAACCTCTCACACAGATAATTTTTGGTCGTGCTGCATATACACGTGTAAAGTGGAAAATCAGTCTAAAAGTACAGTCCAGGGTTCTTTCTGGTTCTGATCTCTGTGAATCTGATTTTCTGCTGAAATAAACTCAGACATCTATATGCAAGCAGAAAGAAGCAGTGGTGTCTGGGCAGTATTCTAAAAAAAAGATATTTAGTCAAAATAACTGTACAATTATAAATGGTACAGGAAAATTATTCCTGCCATTGGTCTCACAGCAAGATGGGTGGTAAGTCAAGGTATGGACAATAACTGTGACTAATTTTTGTGTGCATGTATTTTTCTCTATTTGCTTGTTCAAAATTGGGCTTCTGTTATTCGACATGTAAGCAAATCACAAAAAACATAAGAAAGTAAAATAAAATAAAACCCACCAATGAACTAGCCAACCAAAGAAACATACCAAAAAAAATCAAACCAAACTAAAACAGAACACTACTACTCAATTGAAGAGGTAAATTCAAAGTTGTGTACAATTATCTCATTGTGTCTGGAGGGCTTTCTGTGTTCACTTGTGACATCCTCAGTACAGCGTGTTTTTGTTATTTCTTCTTTGGGTACTTGAGTACATTGTTCTTAAAGACATTCAGCAAAAGCAGGGTAGATGCTATAATTTCAGTTGATTTTGTGATGCAGTTCCTTACCTAAGTGCTTAAAAGAGTGCATACATTTTTAGGACACAAAATCTATCTTTTTCTCCATTTTATACTTGTTTTACTGTAGGGGTTAAAAATTTCTTCTAAAAGGGATTGTGTGTTTTATCCTATTTCTCCCCCAGAACCATAGTTTAATGTGTTATTTGTGAAGCATGTAATTATTCAACCTTTACAGTACCATTAAATCAAGTGTGCATGTAGGCTGGGAGCAGTAGCAAGCAACAAAAGAAGAAAAGGTCTTTTGTGTGCCCTTAAAACATCTTTGTGAGTTTAACACCCCACACCCTGTTTTGGTGTTGATATTGAAAATTGTTTCTAGGAGAAAAAGTAGAATATTTTAATAACATTTCCCTCCCTGCTCCCCCACCTCATCCCGTTCTCCAACACAGCTACACTTCAGAGTTTTGGTTGCATGGAGAGCTGTGCTCTGTGTGTTGCTTGGACACCTGAAGGACTGCAACCCTATTAATACTGTTTTGTGCCCAGCACACCAAATTCTTTTGAAATATATTATATGCCTCTTCTGTTTTAATTAGCACATCTGAGATTAGCTAAGATATCTCCAATAGCTTCAGCATCATTTATGCACTTTGTAGTAGATGTCAGCTAAGAGATTTCAGGTTCTTGAAACAGAAAATCAGCGCCTGTGTTATGCCCTAGGATAAAGCTGACATATAAGTCTGGTATCCTCAGACATCTGAGGAAAGTGCACATTGTCATTCCAACATACTCATGTATAATTTCACCAAGTATGCACATCTGCAGATGACAGCAAGCTGGGTGGTGCAGCTGGCACTCCTGAGGGACAGAATGCCATCCAGAGGGCCCTGGAGCAGCTGGAGCAGTGGCCCATGGGAATCTCAGGAGGTTTAACAAGGCCAAGGGCTGGTGCTGCCCCTGGGTGCCAGCCCGGGCTGGGGATGGACAGATGGAGAGCAGCCCTGCCCAGAGGGCCCTGGGGGTGCTGGGCTGAGAGCTGGCCATGAGCCAGCCATGGGCACTGCCAGCCCAGAGAGCCAAGGGTGTGCTGGGCTGCACCCAGAGCCCGTGGGCAGCAGGGCAGGGAGGGGACTCTGCCCCTCTGCCCCGCTCTGCTGAGACCCCACCTGCAGAGCTGCCTCCAGCCCTGGGCTCCCAGCATGGGGAGCACATGGAGCTGGGGGAGAGAGGGCAGAGGAGGCACCAAGGTGATCAGAGGGATGGAGCTCCTCTGCTCTGGGGAAAGGCTCAGAGAATGGGGATTGGTCAGCCTGGAGAAGAGAAGGATTAGGGGTGACCTAATCGTGGCCTTCCAAACCCTGAAGGGAGCCCACAAAATAGAGAGACTTTTTACAAAAGGATATAGAGACAGGATAATGGAAAGGCTTCAAATTGAAAGATAGTAGGTTTAGATTAGATATTAGGAAGCATTTCTTCACTGTGACTGTGGCGAGGCCCTGGCAGAGATTGCCCAGAGAAACTGTGGCTGCCCCACTGAACACTGTGGAAGTGTTCAGTGCCAGGCTGGATGGATCTCTGAGCAACCTGGTCTAGTGAAAGAAGTCCCTGCCCAGAGCAGGGGTGTTGGAACTGAATCTTTAGGTCCCTTCCAGTCCAGGCCATTCTGACAGGCCTGTGACTGACACTGACATTCAGCATGGAGGAAGCCAGTCCCAAGTTCCCTTCCTGGCACGTATCAATTTGTGTGGTTTCTTCTGATATTAGCAACATTACTCTAGCTTTATGCTGTTAAAAAAGAAAAAGAAGTCTCTCAAACTTCATAGAAAGACAAAAGTCCTTGTCAAAATGGATTTTGAGGTATTGCATAATTGCTATGTACTGAGGCCTGCATAATCTCATAGTTTAATTACTCTCCTTGTGCCATGTGGTCTAGCACAACTATATAATCCATATCAGGATTTAACACTTGGTTTGACAGAGAAGATTTTGCACCTGGAATTACCTTGGAGCCAAAAATTTTCCTTCTAAAGTTAAAATGAAGGAGATAAACAAATGCTGACTTTGATAGCTTTCTCTCATCCAAAATCAAACTAGAGTTCTCATAGAGTAAACAGAATCTAATTTGAGGCTTATTTCTTTACTTGATGTTGAAACATATTATGTTGGCTGTATGGCCTGAGTAATTTTATTTTGTGTTATTAAAGTGATGCTATTATAGTCAGCTAGCAATCATTCAGCTATAGAGACATTTCTCCATGCCATTATGTTTGGGTTTAGCTCTTCTGACCTTTATAGGCTATATAATAGAGAGAGAAAGCTTGAGAGACATATCTTATTGTGTCAGACAATATATACAGTAAAGACAAGCAGCAAAGAGCCATAGTTTCATAGTATAAATCTCTTTTGCCTCTGCCAGGTTGGAAATGCTCAGTAATTCACAGGAACAATCTTTAATTTACTGTTTTCCCTGGATACCACTGAGGGCTGGTAGGAGGGAAAAAACTCATTAGAAAGAGCATCTTTTCTCCATTGGAGAATAAAGATGAGAGCCAAAAGATGCTGAGGATTGGTTATCACTTCTCCATTGCATATCTCTTAAACTTAAACTGAGTTTAAATTTCTTTGTAAATTATTTTTAAGGATATGATAGCAATTTCTTTAATTTTGTAGTAGGAAGGAAACAAAATTGGAGACATGGTTAAATTAATTTAAATTGCTACAGCTTGTTTTAATATCAGGAGGTCCTGAGGGTATATTTTTTCCCTGTCGAGATAAAATGTCTCATTCTGCTCAGATTCTTATGTCCCTCTATAAGCCACAAATAAAATTTTGCAGGATAAAAAATAGCAAGGCTTTGTCACAAGTCTTGGGAAATTTGTTTGTTCTCTTTGTACACTGGAAGAGTTGCTTATATTTCTCAGGTGGAAAGAAGAGAAAACACAAAAATGTTAAATATGGGAAAAATGAAAGTAATAGGAAATGCTGTATCTTTTCTGCCAGCAAAAACATTATTTATTTTATATTTACTTCCTCTCCTGATATGATAAATTTCTTGCTTTTAGGGACATCAGTTGTATTTGACATTATTTAGTTGATGGTGGTATTGTTTCCAGTGCCAAAACCCTGTGTTTTTCAATGCTCCTAGGCAATGAATAACTGTAGTGTTTAGGGGTACTTCAATTACTGCAGGTTCCTTGGGCTCTATTGAAAAAACACACATATCCACAACAGAGAAATTTGCAGAGTACAAAGAAAGACAGCAGCAGTGGAAAGCACGCTGCTTCAGACCATGGCTTTGGTTCCTCAGAGGCTCATTCACAACACTGTGCACTTCCTTGAATAGAAAGACATGTCTCAGTTCTTAAGAAGAAAGGCTGTTCCTAAACAAAAGCTTAGCATGGTGTTTCAGGGATATTCTGGGAGTTCCCAGAGTGTTTCAGGTAATAGACACTTGAAGAAAAGCATCAAATAGTGTATTTGTAATCCCTAAATCATCTGAAAGGACAATAGAACTGGACTGGAGTGTACAGAACAGACAGAGGTGAAACAGCAAATAGTATCCCAGACAGTCTAGCTCTGATCTTCTTCTTTCATATTAGAAGTGTAACCTCAAAATCATTGTATTTTTTCTGTTATCAAAAGAGTTTCTTTTTTATTAAAAACTATAGAGACAATTCACTGAACACTTCAGTGGGGAAAGTCTTTATAAAATTACTCTAATCTGGAGATTTGAAATAGAAACATTTAAAATTACTCTCCTTTAGGTTATTAATGTGTTAAGATTTCACTAGTACTGTACATACATTCTTCACTATTAGTAGAATTAATGAAGCTTTTGGTTTATACATCTTTTGTGATATTTTATTTCAATAGCTGACAATTCTATTCCATGTTTTTTAATATATGAAATCAGTTTTATTTGGGTAACATTTAAATTTTCTTCATCTGGATAATATTTAATTTTAATATTCAGTCTTTCAATTATTGCTTATGTTGGAAAGAGTTGTTCAACACCCAGTCTGCTTCTCAGTTCTCTGGCCTTTGTGAAAATTTTATTAATATGGTCGTGTTGCAGCATTTAACACTGTTGCCATTATAATTATCTCTGGATGTACTGGCAGGGGATTTAAGTCAAATTTCACTTTGTCTTTGATATTTCAAGGATTCATATGGTAACTTACTTTATCTACACTTAAATGAAAACAGAGAAGTCTGCGTGAACAATAGCTTTAGGTTGTCCACATGTTTTAATTGACAAATGGGTACTGAGGCAATGTTTTCAAAATTAGAGTGCTTATACTTTCTCATAAACAGATAATACATGGTATTTAATTACTAAACCATAGTTGTTGTTGCTGCTGTTGTTGTTATTTTGAAGATTCTTGCACAATTAGTGAAATTACTGTTCTACCACTGTCTATTTGGTCTGGAATCTTATTCTCAGAGGAGTTCCAGTGATATGAATGATATGATGACCAGACCTCATGGAAGTATTTTCTGACTTCTTAAGTACTTTTTTCCAACTGATTTAAAAATTTAGGACCAGAAGTTGCACCACATAAACTCACCTTTCTTCTTCTTCTTCAAAGGGTGTAGGAGTAATTATTCACTGAGTTATGCTAGGAAAGGTGGCTGCCTGCAATCTTCATAGAATCATTGAATCATTAGTTGGAAAAGACCCTTAAGACCATTGAGTACAGCTTTTAACACAGCACTTCCAAATCTATTACTGAACCATGTCCTTAAGCACCACATCTATGGATCTTTTAAATACCCCCAGGGACAGTGTCTCAGCCATGTCCCTGGACAGACAGTTCCAGTTCTTGACAACCATTTTAGTGAAGAAATTTTTCCTAGTATGCAATTTAAACCTTCCCTGTCATGCAGGCATAGGGATTCAGAGGGGTATTCCTGCCATGTTTCTGTCCAAGGAAGAGTAGGGAGTCTGCCTAAATAATGTACTATCTCTTTGAGCTGCCTGTGTATTTTACACCTCACAGAGCTAGAGCATGAAGTTTCTTTCTTGCTCTTGAAGTGCCTTACTGTTTTTGGACACACTTTTGCATTGAGGGCAATGTTATCTGAGCAGGTATTTGAGGAGAGCTTTTCATTTTCCCAGGTCATATGGGTTGGCATGCATTTATAGAGGAGTGGTAGAAACAGGAGAGAGGGTCATTTTGAAGCATCGTGGTGGAGGGAAGATTTGCATTTGTCTGGCAAATGTCATCTTTAAGCAGGTGTGTGTCAGCATGAGTGTGCTGAGCTGTGTCAGCGCAATGCCACAGTGTCATCCTGCCTTGTATCACATGGCAACTTTTTATGATAATATATTTATGCCAGTGGATAAAATTAGAGCTGCCATTAGTAACAATTTGGGATTGCCTAGATTTGCATTTTTTAAATCTCTTTTTTTTTTCTGTGTCATGCTGTTTGTTATTCTTCCTACACATGACATTAAAAATAATGGACAAAATTTTATTATCAGTAATGTAATGCTATGTTGCTTTACATTATAACTGCTATATTATTGCAATACTGAAAAGGCTTATTTTAAAAAGTAAAATTTTATTGCTACATTTTAAAATCATAGCAAGTGTAGGTATACAAAAACCTGGCATTTCTTAGTGAGAAGGCATCATATGAATTAATTTCAGTTCTTGTTTACTTCTGTTATAAAAAGTTCCTTCAATTTGTTTTAATAATAGGGACCAAGAACTGTAGAAACTTCAGTTTGTTTTAACTTTATTACCTTTCATTAAAATCTGTGAATATAAATTGAGAATACTGATAAACTCAAGAAGGCTTTTAAGTACCATTTTTTAAGCTGAGATAGATGCCTGGAAGACAAAGTCTGTACTTGGTCAGTATGTTAAAGTTTGTCTCATGTGGTGTAATGTCCCACAATTCTGTTTTGAGAACAAATTTCTGTTGAGTCTAGTGGTATGGTAGGCACACATCTGTGTCATTGAAGATATGGCCTTAGATTCGCTGCACGTTTGAGGTCAGATGCAGATCCATCAGAGCTTCTTTGAGCATCCACCCCAGTGGAAAATAAACACAGTTGGTGGCAGCATAGCCAGCACAGCTCATCTGCTGTCCTGAGTCCCCTCAGTGCCAGTACTCATCTCGGATGCTGGATCTATGTTCCTTCGACTCACCTCCTCTACTCTATTGGGTCCATGCATATTAAGTGAATTTTGAAACAAAATCCATGGTAAGGATTGAAATATAAATCTTCACAATGCAATCCTCATCCAGATCCGTAGCCAGAAGTCCTGTTTTTTGCTATTGCTCACTGTTGTGGTATCGATGCAGGCAGGTATTTTAAAAGTGTGCAGGCATATCTGAGTCTGGTGCATGAGTCTGAAGCTAATGGCCGTGTAAATCATGATGGAAATTTTTGATGGAATATCAGGTCAAACAAATGCTATCATATTCATTGTGTTCATTCTTCTTTTGTGAAAGAAAGATGTCTATTTTTACCATTTTTATCTGATGATACCTATTTTCCTCACTGTTGTTGGTTTTAGAGGCTTAGACAAAAATAAATTTAAAAAATTTAAATTCACGTCCCTATGGAGAGTTCATATTAACCCTGGAGATCTGACATGACAGCTTGTGGAGTAAAGCCTGATCCTTAAGACAAAATATCTAGTTTTCTCCTGATCTTTTCTTAAAATCTAACTTGAGTCAATTCACAGATTTGTGTTGCACTGGAGATAACTCTTGGCAAAGTTTCAGAACTGCTATAGTAAGGGCATTATGAATGCAGAGACAAGAGCAGCAAGCCTTCAGTTTATGACACTGCACATTCTTTTCTGCAATATTTAATTGCACTCACATATTTCTGATCTACAGTTTTTCAGGCCACATTCTCAATGTGTGGAAATACCAAAGGTATTTGCTTTGTTGATTGATTTTTCGGACTGCTCCAAAGTCTGCTCAAACACACTGATAACTGGGCTCCACACCTGGTTGAGCCCCACTTCCACACATGATGAAACATGCTACAACAACAATTGTAATTGCAAACCCAAACTTCTGCAGATTTTTAATTTAGTTTAAATGAGCAGAACACTCAGAATCACTGCCACCACAAGTCAAACACTTGTGAAATAAGCTGGTGGCCTCATGATCTGGCGGCCTTGAACAGTGATGCTAACATCCCAAGCCTAAATAGGATTGATTTAAGACTTATGCCCTTTTTTGCACAGTGCATTACAAAGATCTATGTTAGGCTCCATTGCATTCTAGGAATATGCCTTTAGTGCTTGCAGTCATGCAAGTTCACTGTTATTACTCTTAGTAAGCTCAGGAAGAAATTTGCAGAGTGATAGCACCACCACCATCCACCATGAAGAGGATTAACTCTACCCCAGCAAAAACCAGCACGAAGTCATTTGTGGTATGAAGTAAAACATAAAAAAATCTGGCAATGTTACCAGCCTTCCTCTTAGGAACTTCTAGAACATAAAGTACATAGGGATGAAGGATTCCATCAGAACATCAGAAGATGCAGTTGAAATTATTGAATTCATTATTGATTACATAAAACTAACTTGTATATTACAGCCTGGATTTTCTGTTTTCCCTTTGGATTAATTTAATAGTCATTCCATTATTAAGCAAAGTTTGCAAAAGTCAGTCTTTCATATATTTTTTCATTTCTGTGGACAGTGAATGAAGACTCTCCTGAGAAGTGAGTCTGTGTTTTAAAAAAGAGGTTTTGATGCTATAAGCATAGTTTACATGCAACAAAACTGATTTCCTTATATCAAAGGGGCATTAAATAACTGCAAGCAAATATTTTTAAATAACTGAGAACATTTATACCATACTAAGGATATGTGGACAGTCATTGAGATTTCAGATACGGCGGTTTCAAATAAATTATTTTTATATAAACAATATAATCCTATTCTAACAAAAACCCCAGTTAGATTGAAACTTCCATTATTAATGAAACTGAGACAGTTAAAAGAAATTCCCATTCAAACTTGACATTAGATATAAAAATCACTACATTATTTGAAAGTCTAATGTTATCCTCTATAGGTTTTGTGTATGTATGAATGCTAATGTTAACTCATATTCAACAAGATAGCACTGAATGTCTCATAAATATGCCAGCTCATTTAATTGTTGTTTTAAACCACTGCTGTCCAAAACCTCTAGTACATTTTAAATTTTGTTTCTGTGATCAAAGCCATAAAAAAAGACAGGCACAAAAGAAACACCAGCTACAAGTACCTTACTGCCTCTGTTATGTCTGGTGTAAATTTCTTTCATGCTGAAAAGAAGATATTATGAGTTTTCAGTAGCCTGAACTCATCAGAGATTAACCATTGCTTTTCTCATAATCCTTGGCTGTTCATAGTTGTTAGAAAAATGGATGTAGGAAATGTTTGTCTGTTATAAAATTCACACTGACCAAGGTCAGGCAAAAATTTGAAATATATTTTGGTATACTGCACACTTCATTCTTGTCTTTTGCTACTCACAGTGATAGGTACTATGTTTGAAAATATATGGTTAGAATTTCAGAAATTGCTGCAAGCTTCCCAAAATCCTCTACTCCATTAAAAATAAGAATGCATTTTGAAGTGCTTTGTTTCTGGGTGCAATTGAAACATCTGGGCTGATTTTTTATAAGCAGAGATATGTGTAACTACTCCTGAGGTTTTCAAGGGTGTGAACCTTTGCAGGGCTTTGATGACAATGATGAACACACTAAAAGTTCTGCAGCAGCCCTTAATGCTGCACCTGTCAGCAGAATGCTACATATTCTCAAAACCAACAGAGAATTTCATTGCTAGTATCTAACTAATGCTCTCTTTCATCAGCTATTTGTCACAAAGATCTTGATCTAAAAACCATTCTGGTCATCTGCATTTCTATCTTTTTTTTTTTTTTTTTTTTTTTTTTTTTTTTTTTTTTTTTTTTTTTTTTCAGGCTCTGTGGCCTGCCTAACTACTCAAGTGATGGTATTTTCCCCCAAGGTTAGAGCCTCTGTTGCAAGTAAGTTCTGTAAAGACAGATTTCAACTGTAGAGCCAATTATCCAAATCTTTGTAGATGCATTTCACTCAAATATTGGCCCATGTTTGACGTACCGAAGGATGAGATATGGAAAGCTCTGTTGCTGTCTGCAATTGCTAGTGCCACTTCAGGATGGGATCGATGGTTTCTTCTGAAACAGAGACTCAAAACTAAGTCACTGCAGTGAAAGTCAAGTAGCTGTCTGCAGGGTTGGTTACGACCCTGAGTTGTAGCCATGAGTGCATGACAAAGCTGGGTTTTTTTTGTGCAAGCCATTTATTTTACCCCAGGAAAAATAGAAATGTTGGAATACAAAAATAACTTTGGATATGGAAATAGTTTTTTGTATCAATTGAGAAGTCCTGTGCGATTTTTATAATGAGGGGAATAGTGCAAACATAAGGTATGCTTTGGCAAAAATGAAGGTAATCGATATTTTTAGGGAAAGCCACTACATTCAATGAAACGTATGAAAAGTTAAACCTTTTATAAGGTTTATAAACTATGGTTTGTTATGATGATGTTTTCCATGTATAAGTGTCTGAAGGATGACCATCTTTCAGACGCTTTTAAATTTCTTATATTGTTTTCTGTCATATTTTTCAGAAAGGATGGACAGCAAGGTTTCTCTTCTTGGCCTCTGGCTACCAGGACCTGGAATTTTTCAGAGACTTTTTCTCTATTGCTGGAAGATCAAGCCTGGACATAATGAATCATGCTATTTAGAAGGTAAGAAAGCATTCTGTGAGGGGAAGAAATCAAGAGTGTAAAATCTAGGAGAGAAACCTTGGAAATTGACTATGGGTAAGTGTAATTTATATAAGAAAACTAAGTAGGAGATGTCTGAACTATATGTAGAATGATAATCCCAGCAGCTCACTCTGTTCTCTCTGTTTTCTTTCTTTAAACAATCTGGTGGACTGATATGTATAAGGAAAGAGAAATTTATCCCAGAAATCTTTTCCTGTATTTCCCCAGGGAAGAAATAAAATTATATTCTTTGATACAGAGACAAAAACTCCAATGCTGTATTCAAATTCATCCCATGTTGGTATGCAAGTATATGAGTTTCAGTTTGGTGCCTCAGATAATCCATTCCCATCTGGAGGAACTGATCCTAAAAAAAAATGTATTGCCATTTACATTCACCTGGGCAGCACTTACCAGAGGCAGATTTTAGAACCTGTAATTCCCTGCAAAATGTATCAAATGAATGCATCAGTATGTTTCACTATTAAGCAGAGACCATTTCCTGGAATCTGATTGTGCTTTTAAATTTCCACAGCCTCTCTTTAGGTACTTTGTAATTTCTGGCCAGTAAATACGGTTTGTAATAATTGAAACTAATACAAAACTGTACTGAGTGTTGCTTTTCATTATGACTGCATTAGATGGACTATTTAGTTAGATATTTGAAAAAAGTCTAAAATTATGTGAGGTAGATAGCATCCTTCCTGTTTTTCTCTTATATTCAATCATAATATTTCTTAAACACAGACTCATGATGAAACTGCTAACATTTTTTTGTCAGACTCTTGCCTCATGAAAAAGCAAGCCACAGAAAACTAACTGTATAGGGAATATTCAGCAGAGGGCAAGAAAATGCTGGGGTGGAGGAGAGTTTCTGTGATCCATTTGGGAAGGCTGTGTTCCTGCTAAAAAAAATAAACTTTCACAAAACTAGCATGTGGAAGTTTGAGCAAAATAAGCTTTTTAAACTTACCAATCAGTAGGAAGGAAAAAGATCAGAAAGTCTCTGGTATTTAGCACCTCCTTTGGAGGGGCAGCATGGATCCAGTGTACAAATTCATAACAGGAGGATGATTAATCTCTGTCCTCCAGCAATGTTATATCAACACATAATGTAATATCCTGATGGTTGCTATGAACTGGACTCCCAAGTCCTTGGACTGCAATTCATGACAGCTGTAACCAGGTTTGTTTTCTTCTACAGGATTTGACATGCTCAGAAAGCCTCCACTTCTCCCCTGTTGTCAGCATGACCCATAGCCACTGCAGCACTCAAATTACGTGTTTAAAGGCAGCACTTCCATTCTCATCAAATGTTCTTGCACTTCACTTTGTCAGTTGTATTCTGCTGTCAATGAGGGAATGAAAAGCTTGGCCATTGACTTCAAGTGCTTGCTCCCTCTTATAGTGCAGAATGCAGAAAATAAAAGACTGTTTTTAAAAACATATCTTTTGACAATCTTTTTCAGATCACCTTGTTCTTATCTCTTGGTTGTTTGGGGTTTTTTATAAAGTATGCACTCTCTGCCTAAAAGTAAATGAAAGAATTTTTGGTTTTTTAACAAATTCCTACTTTTATTTAAACCTTCCCTTGCAGTTTCTTGAAAATCATCTCTGTTCAGTCAAGCAGCAAGGTGTGCATATTATGAGTAATTAAGGTGATGATACTTTTTCTCTTTTGCTTCAGTATGTTTACAGCTTTAGCTGCATAAATCCAAATTGCTAAGCTGAAATGAAACATTATGAATGCCATGATTTTGGGCTGGGTTTTTTAGAAAAATATGTTCCCTTTGTATGTGTGTTTTCATTTTCCAAATTTCAGAATTATATTAGAATTCCTGACTGCTATGTATTTCTGTCGGGTTTTCCCCCCTTTCTCTTTGTTTTTTTCAGTATAAGCTCTAAGTTTGTTGCTTCTCATCTCCAACATATCTATCTTTAAGTTCACATATTTTAGTTTTTGTTTATTTTCAGACTGTAGGTGAGGCAAAAGAGAAGATGAGGAAAACAAATATAATGTAGTTCACATGGTTTAGGTTTTCAGGTTTTTTAAACAGAAACATGTTTTGCTTGATTTGCTGTAACAATGACTCCCTACCTGTAGTGATGGACATCTCTACAGACCAGAGTCTGTCCATGCACTCCTCAGTATGCATCTGCAGTACTACTGTACTACTAGTAGAGTCAGAACATTGCTTATAATTTATAATGCTTAAAAACTGAATGTAGTCATTATTTAATCTCTACCTGTGAATTGTAATTTAGTGGCAATTTTTGTGATAATTCAGGAGAAATACAATATGTTTATTTTTAGATTCATTTATTTTCTTAGATTTATGACCGTTGCAGCTTTCTCCTATCTCTTCTACTTCTTGGAATATTGACTCTGTTCACACTATACCCATGCATATCATCCTCTGACCCTGTCAGCCTTCTTGCTTGAGGTGCGAAAGCAAGATCTGATTGGAGACACACATTTGATGATAAAAAATGAATTCCTGTCTCTTGATTTCTTTATAAGATGCAGCCAGCAAGTGAAAGAACCGGTGTAATAACAAGGGCATTGAATTTTCTTGTAGCAGAAGTTACACATTTTGGAGCAATATATAATGAAGTTTCTTAGAAAAATGCTTAAATCCTTCTTCATCTTTACTCACTGTCTTCACAAATGGAATATTTAGGCTTATTTCAAAAGGTAATTATTAATTATTATTATTAATCATCTCTCTCGGTCACATTATTGCTGTCATGCCCCCTTCAGCAACATAATGAAGATTTAGGTATTAGAGCAATTTCTTCATTGTTCATACATGCGTTCTGACATCTCACATTCCTGTACTAGTACAGTCTTTCAATATGAAAAATACAGCATTTTTATTGGTAGCCTTCCTAAATATGTGGAAGATGGGACAGTAGCAATACATCATGCACAAGTTGAAATAAACTGTTCTGTGGCTGGCTAGGGAGACATGAGATTTTGATTATATGTGCATGAAAACCATGACTGAAGTGCCACATTCTTATGCGTACAAGGTAAGATAAAAACATAGTGTGTTTATTCTACATATAATTAAAACTCTTAGATTTTTTCTATAAGTTTATGCATACATACCTATTCGGAGGTAAATGTAAAAATGCAATGTCATGGGGAAAAAATAATTATTTAATTACACAGGAATGTATTTCAGATTCATGCATCTAGTCCACCAAGACGTGGTGTGTTATAAAAGCCAGGGCCTTGAGTACTCAAATTTCTTTCCAACATCTTGTATCCCAGGACTACAAAGCAGCCTTAAATACTTATTTTCTCTTTTATAGTAACTGTAGTATGTAACTGATATTTTTGTTAGGGTAAAATCCAATAGCTAGTATTTCTGGAGGTAAGATTCTCCATTGTCTTCTCTGTATAGCCTGGCTTCACCCTAGAAAAGTTTAATTCAGTTATTCCAGCAAAATCTTTTCAGCTGGAAAAGTTCTTCATTAGCTGTGATTCCTCCAGACCTCAGCTCCACAGATCCAGTTCACCAGCTTGCCTTCTGGTTCACCTCAGGATGGTCTTTGATGTCTGCACTTCAGTTTCTTGCTTGCCACATGAAGTATTAGAGGCTGAAGAAAGTGTGCACAGTCATCTCTTTTGCTTACTGCTTTGTAAAAGCCTGACAGATAAGCTGTAATACTGTTTAGATAACTGTGAGAGAATTTAAAAACCTCTTTGGTAGACGTAATTCAGGAAATTTAATCATTGACTGTGGGTATCAGGCAAAGATGTTTTCCCACCTTGTCATTGACTTCAGAGTCCTGATTTCCTGATGCATGATATCATCACTAGACTGAAATATCTCTACTGTAGATAAGCAGATAGAAATAGTTACTACTAAACTAAGTTTTTTTCTGCACATGGGAGATAGGGTCTATCAGTATTTAATTTACATATATAGAATCTCAAATTTGAAAGCACCTCAAATTTAGAATAACTTTTTAGTATTTATTTCTTTAGTTAGAAAATATTATTAAAAGTGCATATTTTTGTGGCTTAGGAATATACCTCTCTATATGTGTAACTACCAAAACTTATATTAATGTGGATTCATGTCATTGGCTGCTTTGCCCCTGATTTTCTTTAAATCTGATTCTGGGATTCTGTTCCGTATCTTCTGTATATGTTCACATATACAAACAGGGAAAAATGCCTCAAAATCCCAGTTCTTCATCTCTTTCTACAGTTCAGCTGGCTTTGAAGCTGACCAGCATGAACTCTCCAATAGTGTGGATCACTCCATTAACAATTATATTGAAATTTCAAAAAAGAAATTTCCAGTCTTCTCTAGGGATCTAATAGTTATAACACAGCACTGCATGCAAG
This sequence comes from Sitta carolinensis, assembly GCA_032173965.1. Lineage (NCBI taxonomy): Eukaryota > Metazoa > Chordata > Aves > Passeriformes > Sittidae > Sitta > Sitta carolinensis. The sequence goes on from CM063313.1 coordinate 75,414,361, forward strand.
TGAGGGCTGAAGGTTACACAGCTGGCCTTGTGCCTGAAAGATATTCCCAGAGGTTTGCCAAGATGTTTAGTATCTTATAATAACAATTTTACATGCAGAGTATATTTCCATGTATCTCAATCAATCAAGCAAGTGATTCTGAGTGTGATTTGTGCCTCAGCCAAATAAAATGAGATTTCATCAAGTTTCATGTCTGGATGAAGTTCTTGGGCTCTGATGACGTTAGGGCTGTGATTTCTGCACTGGATTGTTTCAGTTTTGGGGTGTAAAATGTCAATAAAATAAAGACGTATGCAAACTGCTGCCATAGGCATTGTTAATACCGATTAGAGAAGATATTCACTATTCTGGTAACTGTGCTTCCATATCTGCATGTTGTGAAAAACTGTAACATTGCTTCCAGTTTCATAATCCCTGCTTTAAATGAGAACTCCAATGAAAATGAAAGAGTATGCCCACAAAAGAGACTTTCTTGAAGTTGAACAATAGGGAAACAAACACAGTTCAGTAGTCAAGGAAAATCTTGATGTATCTTTCAAAAGAGAATGGCTCTCCAGGAGGTCATGTCATTCTAGCTTATCCATTTTACTGTTAGAAGCTGATATAATTGTGTCTTATCTCCAAATCACTTTTTAAAAATGTATTTATAACCTATGTCTGGCCTGCATCTTTAGCTGTATATGCTAAATAAATATCACTGTATTTGTAAAATATTCACAATAACATTCAAACCCTTCACATTTCTGCTGATGATCTTATTTAAGGAAACTTTATCAATCAGTGTTAAAATCACGCATACAGAGAAAGAAAATTCCTCAATGGAGGGCTGAAAACATTGTTATTGTGATGTTATCTGTTTCCATGGTTCTCCTTTATCCTATCTGCAAATTACATCAGCCTCCTTGAGGCCCTGAAGTCATATCACAGAAGGCAGTGCATTTGATGGTGTATCTGCCATTGAGAGACGGGTTTGGTTAAACAATTCTGAGCAGTGGTTTCATACAAATCAGAGCTCTGTTGGCAAAAATCTTTCTTGTTGTTTGAGGTGAAATAGCTGAAAAAGTTCTAAGCATATATTTTACATTGTACTGTGGTGTGGAACACTTCATACACACTGGGCCAGATAATTCTGTTCCTCAGTTGATCATGTTTCACTCTGAATGAACATCAGATTAATTCTTATTACCTGGCAGTCCTGTGGAAGGTATTATGCAGCTGAAGCAGTGCTTCAGGGTAAGATTCCTCCCTCATGAGAAACACAATTCCAACCTTAATTTTTCAGGTTTCCTTATAAATTTGTCTCCATGACACCCACAGGACTTTGTTCAATAAACATTTGGGGGGGAGTGTGTGGAGGGTTCTACATTTTGGTGGTCAGTAAAGTGCTAACCTCTTTGTGTTGTGTTTAAAAGCAGCATTTTATTTATGCATATATTAAATCCTTCCATCGTGATTGAACACAACACAAGTTGAATTGGCTCACACCCTGAGACAATGTAACTCTAAAGATGAGCAGGTATTCCCTTAGGATCCTTCAAGAACCTAATTACCATTCCATATGAATCTGTTTATCAAGTAATCCTGTTTCCTGGGTATTGGCTGTTGAACATACTTGCACAGAAATAGGATTTTTGTGAGAATGCTAATTTCTACTGTTTCAAATCTAACTACAAAGATAAGCACATAAAATCCTAAAATAAACTTTCTAGTTATGACATATGGCTTTCATCCAAAGTGGGTGTTTTTCCTTCACCTGAAATAAATAAAGATTATTTTATTAGATCAAAGTACTTTGGCACCCTTGTCTGGAATAATATCACATGTGTTCAGAGGTTTTTTCCTACCAATTATTTTCAAAAACAGGAGGGCAAAAAGACAAACTAATAAATAGAAGGTGCCACAGAAAATATAACGGATTGTCCCCAGCCAAAGGCATAGGAAGCATGGGAAAGGTCTGAAGAATCAGCTGTATTTCATGCCCTGTAGTCATTTACTGTTGTCCCTGAAAATAAGTCTTCTGATTTGTTTCTGTAGAATGGAGTCAGTGTTGTCATGAAATTGTAAGATAAACAAAATAGTTTATATTCCTTTGTTAAAGATATGATGTGAAAGACTTCTCATTTGATGAGTGGGATTGGAGAGGTGGATACCTCATTACCCAATCCCTGGTCAATGTTGTGAAAATGATAAATAGCTGAGGTTTCAATAAACTTGAGTTCTTCTCTTCTATGCCTGAGCACCTGTTGTCCGTGTGTCGCTGTGTGCTTCCCTTTGTGTGTCACCATGACAAATCACTTTCACAAAACAGGCTGAAGACTGTGTTCCCTCTTATGACTGATTGTATGACCAAGGCAGCATGGATGTGTTTGCCATATTAAGGATACATGTTAGGAGTCATAGCGTCGTTTTGCTGCTCTGTGCTCTGCTGAGATTGTTCTGGTGTGTAATCTGTCCAGTACCATTGGATTTGGTAACTCAAGGAGGCACTTGAACTGCAGGCCACTCAGTATTATGAAACCTGTATGTTTGCTTTCTTCCCCCATCTTTAGGCACTCTTATACCTCAGTGGGAGTATAATGTTTCATGTATTTTTTGATTGAGAGGGAAATTGTTTTTCTGACCATATGTCAATTAACAGGACTCAAAAACCTTCACTACTGTTTTTTTTCCTAATGTTGATGAGCCCCTCTATCTTGCCCCTCTATTCTTTCAGTATTTATGGTTTGTATGAAAAAGTCATGGCCCATAGTTAAAGTTTCCTTTGGGCAGAAAATAGGAAAGAGCTGGCCAGCTACAGTGTGGGGAATGGTACACTTTACAGAAAGTTGCTTGCAGCAGCATTGGTTCCATTTAGTTCTCTTTCAGACTGAAAAGGGAAATGTTTTGTGAGTAAGTGTGTTAACCAGCCAGTACAGCCACCTACCATTGCAATATTGAGGTCAATAGACTCAGCTTCAGAGAATGAGAAAGGTAGTTTTTGAGCACAATGAATGAATGACACTGGTTGTTAACTGTTTTGTTTTCATGTTGCTGAGGCTGACTAGATCACATTCAAAACCCTTATCCTGGAAAAATTACTTCCTTGGCTGGATGGATTTCCACTTACTTATTTTAGTGGTATCTCATGCATGATTTCTAAACTTAACTGAAAGTGGACTCAGCAGTTGAGTCTTAGCTCTTTTGTGCTTCCCATCCTTATCCATGAAGGCATTCTTTAAGGTTCTGATCCCCTTTATTGCAAATATAAATAAAATCCAACAAAATTGTAAGTACTTTAATGCTGGAAGCTGGCAGAATAGGGCAAAAATTAATTTTATGCATGAAAAATCTCATTAAGCTGATCCATGGAATTAAAGTAATTGGCATCAGAGCCCATGGTTAATGTTGTTCATCGTTTTGGCATCACAGACACTTAGCCCAGTCTGCTCATGCTACTTGTGTGACCCATGTTCTATTTTGCAGGATCTGTGTTAGTCTACCTAGACAGCACAAAGGTCAGAGGGATCTCAGGGAAAAATTGCCCTTCTTTTCTCATATATGATCAGAAAGTAAACACAGATCAGCTGAAACAGTGTAGTGTTCTGAACCATTTTTTCCCCTGATATATAGCAATGACCTGTAGAAGCTACGAAAGTCAACAAAACCCAGAAAGGTCATACAGGACTCATAAAATCCATTAACTGAAGTGCACAAAGCATTGCTTATAATTAAATTGTATTTCACATAATAAGCAAACAAACAATCCTTCAAGATGCAATTGCAAGGCTTTGGTTCCTCAGAACACTCCACTTTCTAATTTTAACAGCAGGAAATGTCCTCCAGGTATGAAGGGAGATAATCAAATAAAGTGGGAGATTTGAAAAAGCCAGAAGAAATACTTGCTAATTCACCTACATGAAGTGTCGAGAAGCTTTTATAGCTCTGTAGAAATACAAATATTGCTACTTTTTCTTCCGAGCCAAAGACTGGTAATTTTGATTAATAGCTGACTACCACTAAGGATGTCTAACCAATGCATCTTCTGTGTTTGACTGTGATAATTTTAACATCAGCAAACCCTTTGGAATTACCTTTTTAAAAAATAAACCAACAAGTAAATTATATCTTATTGTAAGGAGGGATTTAATCTCCTTTTTAATCTATATTATGAAGTTCTATCAATTTTGGTTTTATGTGATATGCCAGCTACGATTACTATTTTATCAACAAATAGTTGTGTCCCATGTAATCATTTATATAAGTATGTATCTGACTAGTTCAGTAATAAGAATCTTCAATTTTTAATGAAGTAGAAGTTAGTAATATAAATAAATAGATGTAAATTGTCATCATAAGAATTTAATGGGGCTTTTTCATAATAAACATATATTTTATTCACATATGCACAATGAACAGTGCCACATTACAGTTGCAGAAAGGTAGAAAACCATCTCACTCATGGCTCTAATGTAAGGCAAGAACAATATAACTTGGTAGAACTCTGAAAATATTGCCTCCACCTGTTCTCCTCCACCTGCAGGGTCAAACATCTGAGATGCTTGTGCAGATGTTCCTGAAGCACTGCAGTTAACAGGATAGTGTTTTAACATAAAATGGTGCTTCATCCTAAAGAGATGTGGTGCAAACTCTCTCCAGATGCTTGGCTCAGTTATTAGTGGCTCAGCAGTCAAAGTACAGAGGCTGAGACAGGTGACTAAAGGCAACCCTTTTGAAACTGTGTTATCTCTGAGACCTGCTCTAGTCATGCTATTTGATGGTTGAAATAATAAAGGTGTAAGGTTTGGTTTTTTCCAATTTTGCAGCAGCTCAGAAATCCTCAGTTATCTCTAGGTATGAAAAAATAATTAGAACAGTGATAGACTGAAGTTTCACAATATCTCTGACTATCACTTTTAATATCTCTTTATCCAGGTAGGGATACCCTTTGGATTTCATTATCTCCTTCTTCTTAATGATAATCCCTTTTTAAATCATGCAGCTCTGTTATTGCTTGGGCCATGTGTTAATCCTGCTGCTGGGTTTAACCTTTGTTTTGTTTAAGGCTGGAAGAAATAATCTCCTGGCTATTAACACCTCATTTGGGTCTGTCAGGGAAACTATCTAACTAGCTATTATCCTATATATTCTATATTATAGAACTCATTAGGGAATTAGTTATTTATGTATTAGTGAAAAGACTTTGTTATGAAGTAAAATCTAAAAATCCACTAATATGGCATGCAGTCTGTTCTTGAAAATAAATCTCTGACAATTCGGCCAAAAGACAAATATGAAAAGGCTACTCATGCAATTTTAGGAATTCACTAAATGTACGTTATTGGCTATTTCAGCACCTCAGAAAGGTAATTCCTCCACTCTATTCAAATAACCACACCAGATGAAGAAAGCATGCCAGTAATTTAACATTCTTAATTAAGCAGTATTAAGCTGAGTTTGTTGTATTTTATCATATGATTTGAGCTAGAAATTACACATACATCAGTTAGTGCAAAGTGATTGGCCAACTGTAAGACTGATTTAAAACCGGCCTACAAAAGAGTTTCAGAATTAATTTCTTGTTTTCTGTGTATGGCTATTTTCATGTGAAAATGACTAACGTACCCTGTAATTAAGGGAAAGAACATTAGACATTGACTTTGCATTCTGCAAAATGCATTTATAAAAATTTCTGAGGGCTCCATGGCATTTTTCAGATGCATTTCATAGGACTTTTTCTACGTGTTTAAGCTGCAAAGTTGGGGAAAGGTCCAGTAGGCAGACATTATGAATCCACTAGGTCTATTATTTTCCCCCACTTTGCATATATTCAGTTTTAATGATTTGACAGAAGGGAAGAAAGTGTATGAACCTGACAAAATACTTTTTTTTTTGTTATTATTATTTGCAATCTAAAGCCATAATGATCACTTAGCCAGAGCCTGCTCAGGATAAAACGCTCATTAAAAGCTTCAAGTATGAAAACTCTCCTGTGTGAGACTGAGTCCTGCTGAGAAAAACCTAGTGTAACTCCTAATAGTTCTGCTGTGCTGTCAGACACTTCTCTTTTACTCAATGTGCTCCGTGGCCTCTTGCAGACCCTGGGGACCCCAATTTGTGTTCCATCTCTGAAGCTGTGATTGTCACACTTGCAGCAAGCGCAGCCACAGAATATGAGACTGCAGTAATTGCTTAAGTCAGCCCAGAGTGTATATTCTCTTGTCAGCCCACACTATCAGCCTAGCATTTAAACAGCAGCACAGTTGTATATTAATCTTTTATTTGCTTACTCATCATGATTTTATTAATTAACATGTGCCACACACTCCGCTAGCTGCCACTGGAGTTTGCCATCACTGTTACTTCTCCACTGGAAAAATATGACTGCAAAAGTTCCTATGGCTTGGCTTCACGCTGTTGCAATTGCAGTTCTTATGTATTTCTGGTGTAAACTTTTCATCCAAATACCCTTATGTTCAAGGAGGTAGAAATAGTAAGAATTTCAAGACGCTATCCCTATGACAAGTTGTGGGAGTGGAAGCTGAAACAAATGTTCTTCCCAAATTTTTGCTCTTTCACTGTAAAGCATTGTGTGGGCAATGTCTGTTTAATTCAGCTTTTATTCAGTGGTCATGCCCTCTTCGGACCTGGGAACTCATCTCATAGAAAGGTAGAAGAGACGTGTATCAAATTTGAGCAAGGGTAAAAGAGGAAAAATATTGCTTTGGTTACTAGCATCTTCTTCTTACCACAGGAGGGAAGGATTTAGGAGAAAATTTTGTGGTGTTTTAAGATCAGAGAAGATGAAAAGAGAAAATGCTGATGCTACACTGTGATTCAAATATTATTTTGACTGAAATATTGCGATAAAAACATTTTCATAAAATGTCCACAGCATGTTTGCCTGGTTTCATATTTCCAAATTAAACTGTGACATTCAACACCCCAACATTAGAGAACACTCAGAAGTAGAGTAAAAGTGCATTTGACAGAATGTTACACAGATTACTGTAGCTATAAGGGATGTGTGTGTGTCTCAAGACTGATCTTCTCCTTCCTGACATTTCAAGGTAAAGAATTCTTGTTTTGTAAATGTAAATCTACAAATGGGTTAATTAGAGGTGGTGTGAGCATTTCTACTCCTTTTCAGATTAACTAGGTAACACTTGTATCTTCAATGTGAGAAGCGAGATCAGCCACCCCCCACCTAAGGGATTAGGTGATTGCATAAGTGCTTCTCGTTTATTATCCTTTACAGTAGTGTTGAAAAAAATATTTTAGCCACTGACTTAAGGTCATCCATGTATTCTGTCATTGATATTGGCTGAAGTGGGCAAACACAGCTTCTCACCTACGCCATCCTAGGTGGGAACAGTGGTTCCATGTCTCTCCTGTACGGAAGGAGAGGCGCAGAAGTGGCATACCTCAGACTCGACGGGAATGCTCCTTCCTTTCGGTCTCTATGAAGAAACGAGCAACTCAGCTTAAATTCGCAGCGTTTTGGTCTCAGATAGAGAGAAGAACTCAATCCTGTGTGCTGCTTAGGTCAGTGATTAACTGTAACAAAGCCGTTGTGCTCCAGTATAGCACAAAACACTGCTCATCTGAAGTTAATGAGTCCGAATTTGCGGAGTGAAGCAGAACGAGCAGCACTCAGAGCTGGAGTCGCCTGAGAGGCACGTTAAGAAACTATTTCTCCTCAGCGGTAGCAGGTTGTATCCTGGTTCTCACACAGGTGCCTGGGTGGAGCAGCATGAAAGGATTTTAACAGATACTCACACCTCAAGTTTGAGAGTGAATTTGGTGTGCTAACAGGTAAGCTATGGTTAAGCTGGAGATTGTGACTCAGCTGCCTTCCTGTGCTGGTGTAGCTCCTGATTCTCCATATCAGGAGAATATCATAGAGCATGCAGTGTTGCTTGTGACTGAACTTCCTCCTGGCTCATGCGTGTGCTCGATGGATGTTGCTGCTTCAACTCAGTTGTTGCTTTCTTTTGTAGGAGAACTGCAAAAAGGGGATGAAAAATATAAAATTACAAAAATGCAAGGCTCTGAACAAGAACTCATCCCCTGAAAGACTATCTAAGCTGTGAACAACTTTCTTAGGTGGAAAGGAGATCTCATTAATGACAAAAAATTATTCCATATAGTAGAAAGACGAAAAAGGAACATCATAGTTGTTTTGACTCATTCTTTTTTTTATGATTTAGCACTGAACAAGGAGTCAGACAAGTTATCTTCTGCCAGCTTCTGAAATCTTAACAAAAACCCCAGTTCAAGCCCTAGTAATAGCCTATGGACTCTGCCAGTTTCCTGCCTCTAAATATGTGAATATTTAAATATGTGAATTTAAGATGCAAATTAGAAACGAAGCATTTCTAGTTTTCTCATGGTGAACTAAGAAAATAGCAAAAGGCCTGGACAAGAAAAAAACAACTTTGAAGTGAGAGTGTGATATTATTACTGAAAGTGGGTAATGGTCACTGCAGACTCTGGCAGTACTTTGACACTTTGTTTTTTTTAATATTTGTACCACTTTGAAAGCTTAAAAACCATACTCTAATGAAGAGTTTGGTGAAATAATCAACTGGTATACATTGCCAAAATACACAGACAGATTGACCTGAAGCTTTTCAAGCATTGCAGAAAACTAATATATAGTATGTAAATGACTTGGAAACTGAATACAGAATCTTACTGTGAACACTCAGCCCCACAGTACCTCTTCCAAACTCTAAAGAGATTTTAGAACTAGTGGTTAGGGAAGAGCTGAAGAAGTAACTTTCCAAATTTATCAGAAAAAATATGAAAGTGAAAGGGAAAAAAATTACAAAAACTCTGGCATAGCAACTGTACAAATACAGTTTGGACATTAAGACAATAGAGTGAAATAGAATCATAGAGTCACAGATTCATTTAGGTTGGAAAAAACCCTTAAAATCAAATCCAGCTGTAAACCTAAACCTTGACAAAACTGATCCTTGCACAGGACCTTGCACTTGACCCTGTGGAACTTTATGAAGTTCACAGGCCCCTCTCAGCCTGTGATGGTTCCTCTGAGTGACATCCCCTCCCTGCAGTGTGTCACATCACCACACAGCTTTTATAACAATCTTGTTAGAATCGTGCTTACCCTTTCCATTCAGATACACAAATGCACCAGAATTGAGCTGTCACTCTATCAAAACTGAGAGCATCAGTCTTACAGTAAAGCTGTTCTGACTGTTAAAATCCCTAATGCTACTGAAGAAAGTTCCAAAAGCAAGATAAAATGTATGATCAGTCATGTCTGAATTAAGAGCTAGTTTCACAGAATGTTTGTCATAATGCTTGATGTGAAGATATGGCCTCTAGTCCTAAAGATATCACAGTCAGCAAAGAGGAGAGAAATAACCAAGAAAAATTAATCACTCAAGGGTCAAGGGCTGTAACAACTAAGAAGCTAAGCCTCTGAAAACTAAAAACTTGGTAGTTTAGAAGCATAAATTCTCTACAATGTATAAATAAAACACCAGGCACTGCAAGGCAGAAGAGCAATCCTTTTAAAGGAAGTAGGAAAATTAATTTATTCCCAAGTTAAGATGTATCTAATTACATTGAAACAAAAATATAAATGCAATGATAGAATCTGAAGTACATGTGTAAATTAAGATAATCATATTGAATTTTGCTATTTCATTTTAATTTTGTTATCTTGTGAAAATATCATGGAAAACAAATGAAGAGCAATAGTTTTTCAGTTACAGAAAATACCAGGTCTGGAATGAAAATCAGGTTTACAGATCACTAGCTAGAAAGGGTATCCCGGGACTAATAGGTTCAGTGTTGCACTGCTAGGACTTGCAGTTCCCTTTAATGACATATAACTTCAAATAAGGAAGTGACTCCTTTTTGCAGGAGGTCAGATTTGTACCTCAATCAATTAGAAATCTTCACTTTCTATTGAAAAGCTAAAAAAGGAGTATAGTGTAATTTACTATATAGAAAATGACCACTCTAGAGCCATCAATTGCATCATAGGGGAGCATAGGGAGAAAATGTTATTGCTAAATGCAGAAAGCTTACTCAAACCCATGATTTTTGCACAATATAGTCTTTTACTTAGTGTTTTCCAAGTATCAGGTAAGTTCTGTTAAAGTTTTCTTACTTAAGGTTTCTTATCTTTCTTGCAGGATGTAGTGTCACACGAGCTCACTTCTCTTCCTCAACAAAGCTTATTTAATGAATGCATTAGGTTTAAAATAAGCAATGTGTTTCATCATGCTTATTAATTTCTAATTGTGCAGTGGCTCAAGACAAGCAGTTTGACGGGACACCCAAGCAAGTAGCAGGTGCTTGCTAATAACTTTCTTCTGTATATCCTAAGAAACTGCTAAGAAAAACACAAGCCTGAGAGCCCTACAAGGAGGGCCTTTTTATTATTGTTTTTTAAATAAAATATTGTATGCCTTTATATTAACAATGTTCCCTATCTTACCGCAATTCACACCAAAGCACAACAAAGATTTTATGTTTTCCCCAAATGAAGCCTGATGCCATGAAACTTTGGTGTTGGTTCTTTGTACTGAGGGGGAATTCTTTAATCCACAGATGATAATTATTAAGATGTAAATGTACTTAACTGCTGAAAATCATTTAGCACAAAAATCCTTTTTTTTTTTTTTTCCCACAGGGAGAATTCTTATAGTCCCAGGTCATGCTCCAAATGCTCTCTCTTAATTTCTTCTAAATACACTTCTTTGCTATATTTTGAATTGAAATAGGGAGTTTATCTGGATACCTGTGTATTTCAAAGTTTTTCTCATTGTAGAGCAGAATTTCATACTCAGAAGCTTGGATACAGAGATACTCTTCCAATAATTTTCTGCTGTGTGAGTATTGGGAAGACAACAAATTTAGTGATAAGCAAAACCTACTTTCTCTGTGATAGGAATTATATAATTCAGATAAACTAATTTTACAAAGAGCTGATTATAAACTTATCATTTCACAAAGACTGAGTCACCACTGCATTTTATGACAGAGATAACGCTAAGATAATTTCAGTCCATGTTCCCTGCCACTTTTTTGTTCCCTTTTCAATTTTTTATCCATCTTTCTGAAAACAATCCTGGCCGCTGGTAATATCTCCTAGGGATTAGCACCAACAACACAACAGTAAGTTCTAGGTGTTTAGATATCAATACTTTGGTTTTATTTAAAATCATAAAATGCATTACACTGGAAAATAGTCAGACTTTTGTTGCCACATGAAATCTAATTCTCTTCAAAGAAACTTGAATAATTCTGTTAGTTTTAATGTGTTGAATACTTCACAGTGAAGTGCAAATATATAAATGTCCAAGGAATCAGAATTTTCTTAGAGGAGCTACTACTGGACAACTCTATTTAAATTCAAAATTATACTCTGTTTAGTACAGCAAATCCACTGTTTGATTCTTAGCATAGAATGAGAGCTAGTTGTATGCCCCCCAACTTAATTAATTATTACCTGTCTTCAGTGATCAGTAGAAGCAGAACAAAAATAAAAGCCTCACATCCTTCAGTGTGTCTGTCTTCAGTGACCATGATTCTGAATAACAAGGCAAAGCATAAGCATTATCCAACTTTGATGACTACTGTTGCGAAATTTCCAGGCAGATAGTTCACCAAAGATGCCGTTTTCTCTAGGAAAGTAAGGAAGCCTGCCTTTACCTCCATAGAATCCTTCTACTGAAAAGCAAAAATTGGAATAGCTTCCTGAGCAGTTGGTTCAGTTGTAGAGAAGTCACAGGGAGTGAGAGTCATTGTTCTTAAAATCTCTCAGATCAAGAAACTTACTTCCTCTGCATTTAATCAATAAAAAATATTCAATCTTCGTACAAATGGTGAACAAGCTTAGCCTGCTCTCATGGAAACTATCAGATTTTTATCAGAGTTCAAGATTAATCACAGCTTGTAAACTGGGGAATCCCACAGTGGTTTAATTTGTTGGCAGGAGCCAGGTTCACCACATCTGAGCTGATCAAACAACACTTGCCTGGTAGCTACAGAAATTAAAACATCTGTTTAGTGTAAACTTTGTAGATAATGATTTTGCCCTGTTGGTGACTTCTATATACTGCTTTGATCTGATGAGCCATGAAAACATCCAAATATCCCAGTGCACAGTTATCTGATAGAGAGAAGGAACATCCAAGTGCTGCACATCTAGAAAATTCAATACAGTTCTGGTGAATGTCAACAATTTAAAAAGAGATTTCCAAGTGTAGGCAGGAAACATGATCCTTCTGCTTGCTTGTTACATAGTATAAACACCGTGCAAAAATGTTTATCATTACGGTGATAAAGAAGTGTTGACCATTAGATGAATTTTTATTTGTAATGTGGTGTGACTCCTAAATTTTGGCACGTTTAATTTTTTATTTCTATTTTATATTTATATACTTTTATTCTGGTGTTTATACATTTTGTAGTTACTGCTTGTTGAGGCTACAAAAATGAAGAGTAATAACAAGCGTAAATTTTCCTGTTCAGTACTGAAAAAATTTGGCTATACCTGCATTTTTCCCATCCTTTAAGGGGTCTGAATAGTCATCTCATGACACTTTAATTAAATTATATTGCTGTTATAAAATATGTATTGTGTGGGATAACTCACATATTTTATCAAAGTTTCAGGTCGCTTAAAATGAAAACTAAACCTCTCAGTATTGTGCCAGGCAAATTATAGGTGACTTGAACACCAGTTTTTCTGTCTTTTTTATGTCATTCTCTCTGATCCTATTATTATTTTTAACACACTGCTAATGAGTAATGTTAATGACGGTTGATGAGTATCAACTTCCAAATCACCATATCAATTCAATCATTTAATAAAATTTTCAATTGAAATTCTTGTTTTTGTACAATCTCCCTGTCCTACCCCAAGATACTTCAAATCAACCATTGTTTGTACTTACTTTAGGATGGCCTGGGGCTCAAGCACAGAAATGATATGCTGATTAGGTGGGACCACATCTCTGAGGAAAAAGAACAAGAGCACACCAAAGTCTCTAACAGTGCCTTATCTGCTGAATGCATTCAGGACAATCTGTTACATACTACATATGGGGCTGTGGGCATCCAGTGGAGCAGTGCTCATCACTTTCACAGCTGGAATAGGAGCTGGGATCTTCTGATTTTACTATTATTAGCTCAAGCTTTCAGGTAGGAAGCCTGTCTCTCTGTCATCTTCATGCAGGATGGTAAGGAAGGGATTTTCCCCCAATCTCTGAGTCTCTGTAATATCCAGTCTCAGGGCTGGATTACTCCCATTAAGCCAAAGCACTCAACAGAAAGGAGTACATGAATCATGGAATTCAGTGGAAAAAAGAACAAAGATTCCTGACCCTCTGCTCTTTGCTTGAGGAGTCCCCTGACATTGGACAGCTGGGAACAATGTCCTTGCTATTTACTCAACATTTTTTTGTAAATCTGTGAGATTTTCCCCAGAACAAGAGAACAGAGTCTCTGCTACTCTTTGCACCAGGCTACAGTGTCAGAAGTTTTCCTACCTCACCCCATGATTATTACACTACAACCTTCTCCCCACCAAGTCTAAAGAGACTTGTTGCATGATATATTTAGGGAGCCTTTACTTTGCCCTACAGAATTTCAATGTCAAAGTATAATCAACCTTCTATATGTTGACCAAATGTTAACTCAGTTTTTAAAGCTTTATTTGAATCATGTTTAATTTAATCTGATGAACCATTTATTCATATATGAGAAGAGAGAGAAGAAAGACATGAATAAAAAGGATTATAAATTCTGACCATTCCTGAGTGGTGTGAAAAGCTTTTAAGATTGACAAAACCTTGAATTAATGGAATCTCACCTTGAAATCTCACCTATTTTATCTGGAAATAGGCTGTGTTTGCTTATGGGCTCAATGATAAGAGGCTCTCCAAACTAGAAACTGCTTTAGCATAAGCACATCCTCAAAGAAATTACCTGAAACACATCCAATTTAGTATCTCAAGAAAGAACTCATCTTTGCATGGCTGCTTACTGGCAATTTCATTAGGAGGTTCACACTAACTACATTAGTGTGCTGTCATTCACAAAGTTTACATTTTTCCATATACAAAATGTAGACATATTTTAAAATATGACCATGTTTTCCTGATAGTAGTGCATAAAGCAAAGCAATAATACATTGTCTCCCAAACACCCATACTTAGAGATAGATTGAGTAATCTTTAATAGTAAAGGACAATATGACACATCACTGCACCAAGCCATTTCAGAGAAATATTTTATCTCATTAGGTATCTGTGGAGTGGTTTGGGTTGAAGACACCTTTAAAGGTCATCAGCTTCAACAAGATTGGATTGTTTCATGCACCCATCCTATCTAACCTTGAATGCTTCTAGGGATTGGGTATCTTCCAGATCTCTGGACATATTGCTTTAGTGTTTCACCTCATTGTAAAAAAGTGTCTTCCCTATAGTTAGTCTGAATCTACCCACTTGTAACTTGAAACCATTACTTCTTGTTATGGCAGGTCCTGCCAGAGAGTTTGTCTCCATCTTTCTTGTAAGCACCCTTTTGCACTATAAGGAAGTTCACTATGCAATGTGCAGAGCATTACTGTACAGTCTGCTTCATTCTCCACTCTCCAGACAGCTCTTCTAGTTCCTGGGGAGAAGGGATGGTTCCCTTTATAATCCTATCCTGCTCCATCTTGTTTGCCAAGGCAACACTAGAGGACTTTTGATAGAAATAATAACAATCCTTTTTACAAGAAGCTGATGAATCTTCTGCTTTCCTCTGAGACCACAGTGACTGGTGATAAAACCAGGTATAATCCATCCATCAATTTTTACATTAATTCTCTCCCTCTCTCTGGGCAGAACTACACATTTCTGTTGGTATATGCCTTTGATGCTATGATTTCTTTTTTCATGATCCTTAGTAGCTTTGAGTAATTCAGTTAATTGTCACAGAAAAAAAAGAAATATTGCTACATAAAATGCTGTGGTTTCTCTCTGAACAAGGCAAATAAATCCACATTGGTGTTCAGTGGAAGTATAGGTCTTTAAACAGGCTAATTCCAAATTCAGGTTTGAAATTATCTTAGAGCCACATTGAAATTACAGGAATAAGATATTCAGCTGAAGTCAACTAATGCTATTCACTTCTCAGTGCTGTTCAGAAATTTGCTTGTGTGCTTCTGTCTCTGCCTTTATTGTCCACTGACTTTCATTCTGATAGCATAAAAGATGTCAAAAACTGAACATCCAATGGAAACTGAATTTATGGAGAAATCTTGTAAACCCCAGTTGGCATTTTATGCCTTAATCTCAAGGAAGATTGCTTGTCACTTTCACCACTAGTATATTGAAGCTGGGACACTGAATTATAAAAAGTCATCTTTTTGTTCCATTTTCTCACAGATAAACATAACCATAGAAAAGAAAATAGAACTTTCAACAAAAAAGCCAACTTTCTCCTTCTTCATATAATCACTCATGCAGAAAAATGATAGAGGATTAACAGCTACATATATTTTTAGGCAGGAACAGTGGAGAAGAGCTGGTACATTTAAATAATGTTCTACTCATCATCTAATGCTCTAGGATTTTATGTACTACATATGCAATATGTAAAGAAAAATAAGAAAATATATGCAATATAAGAAATAAGAAAATATACAGTAGCATTCTTGCATTTACCTTTTTTGAATTTGCCCCTCTCCTTGATCTTGACTGATCTTGACTGATCATGACTTTCATCTCAGAGAAGTACATGTAAATATAAAATATGAATATAAATAAAAACATAATAAAATTATGTTGTGTGGAGAAATTATGGGAGCCATCTGGAGATATTAAATTATTTCTGTACAGCTTTTATCTTTAAACCAAACAGATTAGCTAGTAGCTTCTTCTTTCTAAACCTTTTGACAATAATTCTTACAGATTATCCTCTAGTTTCTACCAATCAGGCATGAATTTTTATTTTAATTATCTTAAAAAATGACCATGTGATTCAAATTATTTCTTCCCTTCAAATCTCAGTAGCCAAAATATTCAGATCTCTAGATGTTCCAAATACGTGAACTTGCCTAGTGTTTCACCTTGCAACTTTATAGCAGATAAGGAGGAAAATGTCTCTGTTTTAGAGCTTCTGTAGAATGGCTACAGAAAAAAAATACAAGTAGAAGACATTCTCTATGTACTAAGGGGGAAAAAAAGCTCAGAAAAGCACAATATCCTTAATGTCCAATTTTAACTAAGGGACAAAATGTAGTGAAATTGCATTGGAAGACATTAGTAGTTTACTTTAGATATAAACCATAAATTCATCTTGAATGTGCAAACCAAAATTAATTCCAACACCCAAAATCATTACCATACAATCAGGGCTTAATTTCATCTTGGTGGTGATAGCACCTGATATCAGAATCATCAAAAGGATAGTCTGACTGTGATGTAAAGTTGTTGAAAAGTAGACTTTTTCAGATCTGTGTTTTCTCAGGGTACAAACTCCAGAAGAGGGTAGCATTGGTTGAACAGGAAATATGGCCTGAATGGCTGAACCCAAAGTTTTTTATAGGCAAGTTCTGGCATCTTACTTTGAAGATAAACTTGTTCTAGTCTGTAAGAAATCTCTTAAATCAAGTAGTGCTCTTACTGGGTAAATACCAGGGAAGTAATTGAAACCTATAAATATAGCCACAGTAGAGCACATCCAGGCTCGCAAGCATCAAAGATGGCATGCAATTCATACACAATATGTCTACTGTAATGACTTCTAATTAGGTACTCTGTCTTTTTTCACTGTTAGATTTCATGAATCTCTGCATGGTAATCAAGGCTGGGAAAATTCCAATATCCTCTGCCAGATTTCTTCTGGATGAACCTATTGCATTAAATTATTACACTTTCATAAGAACATAGTAAAATTCCTTTTCTTGCTAATGCATTTTTAAAGTCTTGCTGCTTTCATATATAATGTTAATAAGACAAGATGAATAATTGCTAAAATGACTGACAACAAATTGAAGTCACCTTGTCAATTTGTTTTGCAAAATTACTATCAGTATTTTGGTTGCAATACTGGTCATATAACGTAAAGGATTTCCTGCCAGGAATGCTCGATACTATTAGATTTTTCCAGAGTTACCTCTTAAAGATAACAACAGAAATGTTCCATTATTTTCTGCTTGCACTTCTGCAAATCCAAATTCTGACAAGATTCACATGGTGTGCAGTATTATCCAATTTTGTTCAGGAGTAGAGTATAATTGGAGCTGTGGCAGATCTTGGATGTTAATTTAGAGAAGATAATGTCCTGCTTTCTGCATTTCTTGATTCTAAATCAAGTGTGTATCTTACTTGGTGCTTTTCCAGGGTAGCTGAATGGACATGTTGTTACCTGCAGCATCACTACCACTGCTCTGCTGTCTATAGGAGAGATTAAATAGAATTTAAGAGTCTCACAGCCCAAGACTTCTGAAGTTCAGGAAGAAGGTACAGCCAGAATGTACACTCAAGGAAATAATGGCTCAGTCTTTGGACTCTCATGCATTTGGGGTCAATATGTGCAGAATAATGTTACAGTTTTGTTTTTATTTTTCAGATACATTAAAACTGTACTGTATATGATGAATAGTATTTAAAGTATTTCATCCTGATTGTTTCACATAGAGCTAAAACCCATAAATACTTTCAAAATTTTTAAAAATTATTTTCAATGGGAGAAAAATCTCATGGTGGTGTTTATTAAAAGTAAAAACTTGATGGTCCAATATTTATAATGAAACTTTGTATAGTAAATACAAATGAATGCTTTTTATTTTTTCTTTTAATGAATTTATTAGATATTAGCTGCTGGGCATTTTGTTTGTGTGTTTATTTTTTCAGTGAAAACAATCCCCAAGTTTTTCACAGAATGACAGTTTTTTTCTTCACACTCACTGTTGGGAAAAAATGTTTAACACCCTTCAAGCTTTCTGTCAGAGAAGAGAATTCTCTTCATTAGCTCATGAAATTAAATACCCATTACCTGAGAAAGTGGTTCAAGATCAGACATAAGTATATTCCTCCATCTTTCTTCTTCATGAGCTATCAGGAAGACAAATATTCCCCTTTCTCTGTTTCCAGATTTGAAATTATTTGAATTTCATGTCTTCTATTGCCAGTTTGCATTTTCAGAACTTGCTTAAGTGAAGCTATTGGGGAAAGCAGTCTATCCAATAACAGACACAGCACAAGTGCTGATAATGGGAACTTCACATCATCTTCTACCAAGGCGGTCATGTGAACTCACCATTCGGGGAACAAAACCTAATTGTCTCCATGCCTGTATCTGTATAACAAATTCAAAAATCAATCACTAGAAAGGCATAAATAATGTGTTACCATGTTGTTTTATAATCTGTGTTTCTGTGGAGAGTGCAGTTGCCTTATTTTTTATGTATCTTTTTATTACAGCTGATAATCTACTGCATTACATGAAAATTATTTTATTTCAAATATTTAAAAATCAGATATTTTCAGAACTAAGTCCCATTTTGTGGCACTTGGTACTCTTACTTGGTATGCTCCTGTGATCTTTTGCATGTCTGCTGAGTTCCTTGCCTGAGAATTTTTCCTGGGGCCAGGTGTTACTCAGTAAGTCCTAAGAGCCAAGGAGTAAAAAAGATGGCAGTTAACCACTCAGAATTCAGTGACACAAGCTTCAGTGGAATGTAACAGCCAAGTTCCAGCTAAGCTCTTGAAGTAGTTGTCCAGGCAAACTGACTGCCAGCATTGTGTACTGAACAGAAAGTCTTTAAACTACACTCTGCTGTAGATGTCCGTGTGGACTTGCACTTAAAGTTTCAAAATTGACCATTGTGATCCCTGTTCTGGTATTGCTGATGCATTTCCTACAAATATGTCAGACTTTAAGCACAAATAAGTTGTAATAGTGTGAACTGTTGAACTCTCTTTCAGAACTCCTGTGACACTTCCCAGCTCTAGGAGTGAGAGGTCAGGGTGGATTGAGGTGTAATATATTTTTTGTTAAGATGTGACAAATATAGTAAGTAGATGAATGCTAATTCAGGGCATCATATTTAATTAGGGCATCAAGACTGGAATGAAGTCTTTACTCTGAAAATGAGCTCTCATGATCAAAGCAGAGCTACCTAATTTAAATAATTTAAACAAAATTCAATTTTAATCAAAGTTGATATTGAGTATTGCATATGAAACTGACTACTTTTTTCTTTCAATTTTGATGTTACTATGTAAATGAGCAATTCCCTTGTTTAGAGTTACGTGGCATCTGGCTGGTAATATTTCGTTAGGGTGGAAAATTTGAATTAATATCAGCTTAAGAGTGAAGAAGTAGAAGTCATGTAGAAGTCAGATATCTGTCTATCTGTTTTCCCATGTATATATTCTATCCAGTTTAAAATAAATGCTTGAATTTTTTTCAGTTACTGAATCTATCAATTATATATTTAGAGAAATTAGAAGATAACAATGTGGTCAAATTATTTGCTTCAGAGGATAGACATTAATAAGGGTAAATTAAGTAAGTGTGATATAATTTTTTGGGTTTTAGTTTTTTAGCTTCTCTGAGGAAAAAATATTTTAATCACAGATCTGTTAATATGCAAACCTGGAAGACCCCATGGATATATGTCCATGGAGATATGCATTCATATGCAGACATTTACATACCCAGAAGCACATCTGACATCACAAAACAAATGCAAAATTCTTTATTTCATTTAATTAAAAAAAGGGAAGCGTGTACAGAAACACACACACATTTTTACTGGAGTCACTGCTGACACTTACCACAGCCATGGAATGTTTTCTAGTAAGCAGCTTCACACCCGGTCATGCATGTAGGTTTAAAGCTGTAACCCTTTGAAGGTCAAAATTTCCTGTTTATCCATCAGGAAAATCTTAATCCATAAACTCGTATTCTTGCTGTGTCAACGCAAGAGAAGAAACCTGAGCTGACCTGTTCAGCTGGTTATAAACCACCATCTTATCTTGCAAGTAGAACTGAATCACAAAAGCCATTGTTGGCAACTTATTTCATTTTTTCTTTTAACTTTCATGTTCTGTTCTAGTTCACTCTCTGGATATTTAATACCTTGAGTGGTTGAAACTTTCTGAAAGCTACTGAATTATTTTCTCCAATATGCCATAGTTACGAATATTCAGGCAAAATTTCCAGTACACCTCAGATCAGACTAGAAAAAAATGGAGAGCTATTATGCCTGACAAAGTGATGTCTGATCCATTCCTTTCTGCTTCATCCAGCCACTGAAGGGTGGCTTTCATAGAACGATACAGAGCTTTCCACATCTCTGATTTTATTCTCGGTTTTAAAATTTTCAAATTTTTGAGAGTTTCTTAGTGAGCGAAGATTATTTCTTTTGATCATTCTTAACCATTTCAGTTAAAGGTTTTGTGTCATGTCAAACACCCCATAAAAATGAGCCTGTTTGTACAGTCAGTTATTGCTCCCACTAACTGATCCATTTGTACTAAACAACGGTTGGCTCTCCTCAGATCAGTGCCAAGTATCCTGTTGCCCGGTTTCTCCCATCTCTTGCTAAAACAAAGTGTCAGGCATAAGCTAGAATAATTCTTGCTATTGAATCTAAAGAGATGCAAGCTTGCAGCATGGAGGCCCACTGTTGAATTTACACTGAGAAAGCCTGGTGTATCCCTCAGGTTCCTAAAGTTTCAGTGCAGTAAAATTATTTTTTTTCCAGAAAAAAAGTAACAGTAATAGTACAAGCACTTGTTTTTGTATATATATGTAATTTATATTTTGAAAACCTCAGACTGCTTGTTGTGTCAAACATATTCATTGTGACTATAACACTGGTTTTATTTTATTGAGAATATTCTTGCTTATAATGTCTCAACCCTGATACAGTTTAGCAAGAAAAAGCCTATTTTAGCTGTTCCTCATTCTAAATAATTTCTTAGTAAAGCTGTAGACAACAAAGATGTTTTGTATTAATCAGGTGTTTGAAGTCCACCCAGTAAAATAAATCAGTCACATTTATCACATAACTCTATATACAGCAGCAAACAAAGAAACAACCAAAAAAAACCCTATCAGTCCTGAAAATAAGTTGTCACCATGCTTTAGATGATAATAGTGGATAGCAGAATTAACCTTGAGTTTATTACTCAGAGACTGTAATTTTATATTAATCTAAAAATGTTGCCCTCACTGAAGAGAAGTGATTTTCTAGAAGATTGCATACTGTTGCTTAGCTTTA
Source organism: Sitta carolinensis (assembly GCA_032173965.1). Classification (NCBI taxonomy): domain Eukaryota; kingdom Metazoa; phylum Chordata; class Aves; order Passeriformes; family Sittidae; genus Sitta; species Sitta carolinensis. Next base: position 75,435,608 of record CM063313.1, read on the forward strand.
TGTAAGTAAACTATCACAATACTGGTAATATTTCAAAGAGGTAATGAAAGTAAAGAACACCCTCCTTCGAATGTGAGCACAAACAAGCAACATCCTCACAAGACCTGGAATTTTTCAAGATGCAATAAAAAATGCCTTTATAAGGAGGAGACAGAATAGGAAAAAGGGGGGAGATATGAAAACAAGGTTAAAGCTAAGCAGAACATGCCTTTTCATATTGCATCTGAACACTGTGGACTTTTTCAAGGCTGAGCAGAAGACCCCATAAAATCTTCCTGTAGAGACTGAAGAGCAAAAATGGAGTCACCAATTTGCTTCCTAACTCCTTATATTTTGAGAGTGATTGAGACATCTTTTGCTGCTTGTGACAGTCATGAGTCCTCACACAATTTCTCAGTGTATTTAGATGCACAGTAGGAAGGTTCACACATCTGACTAGGTACAAAGAATCAATTTACAGAAAAAGGAAACATCAGATATTGGCACTTAAGCACCACAGCAGTAGATAACTTGGAAACACCTCAAGTAAATTGGAAACACCTAATGCTTAAAACAGTGGATGAAAAAGAATATAACTTCAGAGATATCGTGCTTTTGGTTTTGACTGGTATTTGAGCAAATTTTAATCATATATTAGACTGAGACTAAAAATTTTATTTACATGGCTCCTTTCCAGTAGAATCTGTGTGTTTAAAAGGAGCAGATCAAAAACTACCAGCCAGAAAGTTTTCCTAATGACACAGAAGATTTTTTTATAACAATGCTAACATGAAGGGTTCTGTTACAGAATTTTTGAAGTCCTGTGATTTATTTGGATCCCTTCTCCCTCATGTTCTATTGTCTGCAACATAAGCCTATGTCGTCCTCATGTTTTGTATTTCATAAATTTTTGCTCTGTTTGCCTTCTTAATCCTTCCTCTGTAATTTGATATCATAGAAAGATTAACAAATTACATGCACCGTGAAAATATAAACACAGGTGCGATCCTTTGTAAAGTTGATTTTAATCCTCTTTGCTCTGATGTTAAAGCTGAATTTCCCTTAAAACTTGCAACAAAATTGATTGTTCATAAAAGAACAAGTATAGTTTCTTTAAAGCCTGGAAATGTATTTTCCCTTTCTGATGAGCACTTCAGGAATATCATATATATAGAGCTGCACTGAGAAGCATGCAGAAAAGGCTTATACAGCAGACTTACCCTTTTATGTGAACCCACTAAAAGCATGGAGTATGGCTCACCAAATATCCCTGAAATTGCCACAGTATAAGTAAAATATCATTTCACTACAGGATAAAGCGTTCCATTTAAAGTGAAAGTCTGGTCTCTAGGGTAATATTGACAAAGTGGAGTTATTATGAACTAAAACCTCTTTATAGAAAACTGGGCAGATACACCAGTAATCCTAAGAGCAGTACCTGCTTACCTCATGGCAGAAATAGTGCATAACAGAGAATTTATTATTTGTACATAACAAGGTCTCTAAATGCATTTTATAAATGCAAACCATAAAATACTGAGAAAAACAGTGCAGGACTGGAGAGACAAACTGGTTTCCCAGATGTATTTTCTTGTGCCACGGAGAGCATGAAATGAACATAATTTTTCATTAGGAATGTCCTCTTTCCAGCAGGAGTCTTCAGCTCAGGAGGGCTGGAGTAACCTGTGCCAGCACTCAGCCTCCAGCCTCCAGATTAAGAGGGCTACCTGTGTGAAGAGGGGACAGAGAGCTGTGGTGGCAGTGCCCTCAGCTGCAGTCATTTTATTCTTTGCAAAGCAGGCAATAGATGAAGTGTCCTTTTTTCTTTTTGAGTTAGAAATCTCAAAAGAAAAAGGGAGCCATAATGTTAGAATGAATGTTGGAATTTTCTTTGTTAGAAAGAGAGAATCAGCTGTAGTTTTTTGAAAAATGTTGCATTTAAAAGATATAGTCTAATGGTAAACCATTATAGGAGTCATCTCACTTCTTGCTAATTTACCTTGAGGGAAAAGAACTTCCTCATGCAGACACCCACCATTCTCTGCCTGAAGATACAATGGTGGATTTAAGCCTGCTTGGGATGAAGATGTGTATATACCACTTGAATCCAGCTTGTGACTACCAAAAAAAAAGGGGGATCCTTTAAAGAAAAAGAATTAACTGACAAAAGAAAATTAAGGCAAAATTGCATGTGCTGGGTAAACAATAGAGATATCTGATGAAATGTGAGCCAACAGTGATAAGTTGATTAAAAATACATGACATATGTATATGTTTAAGCAGAGATGCACATTTTACCATCCTCAGATCTCACAATTGTCAAGCATGGCTCCAGTTTCTTGCTTTTCATTTCTGATCATACAAATTTCTGATTTGTGTTTCCCACATAGGGAAGTGGACTTGAGTAGACCACTGCCTGGGGGCAGGTTTTAGGGGAACCAGAGAGGCTTTTATTTCTCAGTGGTTGCCTCTAAGCTCCTATTGTCATCTGCCACTTTTCAAAATTGCTGGTTTGAATTATGTGAGCTGGAACTGATATCACGTTTCAAAGCCTGGTGCTGAAGTGATATCAGTTCACTGAAGGTGAAGGTGCTGAATGAGCTCCATGGATGCTGTACACATGACTATGTAACTTTCTTCAACACCACGCTGGATCTATCTGCACATATTGGAGATCTAACAGCTGCTGGACTTTGATTTTATCCCCTCAATGTGTCATGAATATTAAAACCTAATAATTTAAAGCTCAGTGCAGCATCCATTCAGACCAAAGTATCTGGACAGGCATTACCATTGGCTTGAGCCTGGCAGTAAGCTCATTTGGGTAGACCTTTTTTGCCCTGGGTGTTGTAATCCACCTTCTGCCTCCTACATGGCAAATGCATGTCCAGGTGATATTTGTAAAATAATTTATATGCTCTAAATTCAAACACCAGCTTATCTCAAGGTAAATGTGTTATGTAATCCGGGACATGACTTTTGAATTTATTTTTACAGAAGTTAATTTATCTCTTGATGTGCCCTCTGAAATTTATTAGTATGAGGCAATTTATTCTGTATTTTTTTAATGTCAATAAAATACACTTTCTGTAATGAAGAGTTTTGCAGTGTTGTTAGTTATAATAACAGAATGAAGAGCAGACAAACTGAAGGATAAATCTTAAGTAAAGCTACCAATTTTGCCATCTCCTTATTTGAACAAATTAATAAGTTTCTCAGACTCACCTTACCTAGAATGAACATTTTTTTGTTCTTTAGGCTATTCTGCAAAGCTGACTTTGGTGTTATTCAGCATTGCTGTTTTACTGGTGTTCCTTTCTTAAGTAGTGAATTTTGAAGGATTAATCACGGCAAAAGGTTACATTAAATTATTAATTTTTTCCCTGTAATTTCACCTCTTTAACATCATTCCTACTGTTAATTTTTCCAGTCTGCCATGTATAATGGAGAGGCAATGTTGGTTGTCCTGCAGAATAGAGATGGTCCAAAGGAAGACACTAGTGGAAACTTTTGTAACAGAAAACAAACAAACAAACAAAAAATAAATAAATGTTGGGGGAGAAGCAGGAGGAGCAGAGGAGCAGATTGCATGAAGGGAGCACAGAAAGGGCCTGTCTGTTTCCAGAGGTACTCCTTGTGTATTGGCACCACTTCCACTTCAGACTCTTCTACCCCATAGGTCAAAGTTTCCTATAAATATCTCATTATTTTGTTTCAGTAAAAAAACTTCTGGAATCTCTTCAGTTACCTCTATTTACTGACAAATATGGCCTTATTGATCTTTTACAACTACATAAAATACAAATAGCATTCAGTACGTCTGGACAAGCAACCATAAGGTAATTCTGGTAATTTATTCAGTATTTCAGGATAGTAATTGCAGACATCTGGAATGGACATATGTTGATATCAGAGAGTATTTGGAGATACTCATAGTTACTTTGCCACTGAAGTTCCTGCACTGTCACACTGCAACAGAAGTGTGAGAATGCACTGGCACTACAAAGTATTAGCCAGTGTATTTGGGCCTTCTAGCCTTCTTTAAGCCAAGAGGCCAGAAGCCAAGTGGCAGTACCCTTCTGATCAAAAAACAGTTAATTTCAAAAGCACGGATATATTTAATTTAGAACTTACAATTTCAGTTATGAAGAAAAGGTTAAAAAATGAGTCAGAGGGGTGTACACAAAGCTGTCTACTAAAATATCAGGTGTCTAAAATTTCCCTTTTTCTTATCTTTCTGTAATATAAATTAGAGAAACGTAGAATGGTTTAGATAGGAAGAGACCTTAAAGATCATCTACCAATGAGCATGGACAACTTCTAAAAGATCAGGTAGAAAGCAATACCGTAAAGGAAAACACTCTAGCATAAATAAAAACACATATAAGCAAAAGAATGTATGAGACTTCTGAGACAATGTTGACTTTTTAATCATATATTGGGATTTTGTATCCCATGAGAGTGACATTTTACTCAGCTCTAAGACATTGTGTGGGCTGAATTGCTTTTCCCACATTATTTCTGTATCAAAGGTTATTTTATTTTAAGATTCCATCAAACAAGCTGGTTGTCAGCTTTGTAAAAGAACCAAGCACTGGTGCTCTTGCATCCTTTTAGCACTGAAACTTGTCCTGCTGTTTTCACTGGGGAGGCAACACAGTTGGTTATCCTAAGAGATAGAATGTCCAGAACCTCAATGTCCAGCTGCTGGAGCTTTTATGATGTGTTTTTATCACAGGTGTGAGCAATGCCTTGGAGTGTGTTTTTGCTGTGTCTCTTAGGCTGGCATCTGGAAGCAGGTAGTAGCAGAACCTCTTTGCTCGAGGCAACACCAAGGCTGTAAAGAGATTGCACAACACTTGCACTTGCAGAGCTACACAGCTAAAAAGAAACCACTGCAGCATTTTAAAAACCGTACCAAGACTGTGTGAGTTTTCAGTTACGTTTTTTCTTCACTTAGAAAATGTCTTCCTTAGCTGTTTCTTCCTCTCTCCTCTTGCAATTACAAAATTAATTTGCTTTCATAGTCCTTTACCTCAGAAAAATAGCAAGGTATTTTTATGAAGGAAAAAAGCAGGTAAGCAGTCCTTCTAGTGTCCTGGAACAGTGGCCATGGAACTTATTCTAACAAACTCTTCAGAGAAAAAGGGGAGGAGCTCCCCAGGTCTCTCATTTGCTTTATGCATGCAAATTGAGGATTGGACATTGAGAATTTGTAACAGTCTTACGAAACCAAAGTTGCAGAACAATATCTTCTCACAAAGCTTGAATACGAAATTCTTTCATTCATGTCAGAATTAATTGCTTTTCAAGTCATGGAATTGCATTCAGTGAACTTGGCATACTTTCAGGGCCTGTGAAGCAGGGATATTACATCTTCAGCCACATAATTTACACATTCTAATAATTTAGAATAGCATTTTGATCTCACCTTAGTTCTTATCTAACCAATGCAAATAGGAATGGAAGTTTTGAGAACTCTATCTTTTAAACACACTGCACTCCACTCCTTCAGATTTCTTCTAGTAAAGCATTTTCACAGGGAAATTTATAGTGAAATAAGGGATGCAAAATACAACTGAAAATTTAGCTGCACTCAAGATGTGGTGAAACTGCTGACACAAAGCCAAATTTCTTATGTCTTATAATTTAGATACAGTAAAAATAAGGACTATCAAGTTTTATAATTTCTGATTGTTTTCTCTTGGATCTGCATTCTCAAAAGTTCCTGAACTAGAGGCAGTAGCACTAGAAAGAAATGCTGTGGTACACCATGCCAGAATAGAAATGCAAGATGAGATGCAGGATGCCAAAAGGCAGAAGCTGGAGGATTCAAGATGTCTGTGCAGGATTAGGAAGCTCCCCAGCCTCTTCTGCCCATCAACAATAATGGAATTGAGTTCCACACTGAAGATAATTTCTTGAAGTTATTCTCCAGCCACAGAGAAGGTAAGATTAATAAAGAGCATTTCTTATAATTCTGCAACCAATTTATATAATAGGACACAAAATAAATGACCACATATAGCACAAGCATTTATCATAGCCATTTTTTGCATCCATTTGTTCAATCTGTGTTAAACCAATCGTTTGTATGACTAAGTGGTTATTTTTGTGTCCCTTTTTATGTGTTAAATTAAAAATTATTGTTATTGAGGGTTGTTTTTGTTGTTGTAGTTATTGAGCTTTTCTCTTTTGGGTATTTGTTTGGGGTTTTTTTTAAGATACCAAAATTATAGTGATACATGCAAACTTCCCAGCAACTGAAATATAGCATAAAGTTTTCCACAGAGCCTGTATTGCTGCCTGTTGCAATTGGAAGATTATTTGAAAAAGATATCCACAACGCCTAAAGCCCTATTGCAATTACCTTATTGCATGTATCCCCAAACAACATAATTAGATTTGAAATGAAACAGCACTGTCACACTAGAGAAATTATTATGTCTTAAAATCTGATTTGGGGTTATCTTCTTAAAAAGAGGGTCTATTATGGAGGGACAGAAGTCTTTTAACTGCCACAGAAAGTAATCTGCTGGATATGGTAAAATGCTAAAACAAAGGATTAATTTCTGAATACTGAAAAAGTAAAAGAAGATAAAATGTAGGTACATCTCTTGAATACCACTTAGAGAATTACTATATTAAGTTTATCTTTCTTTACATGTCCATCTGATTCAGTGCAAAAATAAATTCTTTAACCTACTTACCGTATCTGTTTCATTAGGCCCTTCTGTTGTGATATGACCTACAGTATTTGGTTTTCCACATCAGTGGCATTACTATGTGTATTTTGCAAGAGATCCATTCTCTTAGATTATATGCTGCTGCAAATAAAATTATTTAAGCATGCCAGCTAACTGCCTGTGTCTTTTTTATGCTGTTCCACCTCTTTTTTGCAAGGTGATATTTTTCATTACAGTTTATTTTCCAGTGGTTGGTAGCATGTATAGCTCAAAGCTCAGATTACAGTCTAAAAATAGTGTAACCAGACTGCATCTATTGTTCTTAATAGGAACCTGAAATATCAGTCTGAGCTTTCCTCAGGCTGTTGCTTCCTCCTCATGCACTTTACACATGATCACTGAATTATACAACCAAATTTGGTTTATTTAGAGTGGCTTTGTTCCTACCTTCATATATATAACTTGAATTAAGTGATGAAATCTAGATACTGAATTCTATAAATGAATAAATTCTCTGTTGTTATATGCTGAAAAGAACTGAAGCCAATCTTTTCCTCTCTTTTTCCACTTATAAAGACTTCATCTTTATACAGTGAATACTTACCTGGTAGCCCAAAACAGCTCTGATAAGTTTTGAACAAAGGACTGTGAAAAGTATTTGTCCCTTTTTATTACATTCCTTATACCAGAAAAGCTCCCACCAGCAGTCATTGTAAAGTAGAACAGGAAATAAAAAGAACCTTTTATTGCCCTATGAAGAGTCATAATCATGTTGTTTTCATCCTGAATAAAAAGTCTTTCTGGTTATTATGGTACAAGGAAAACTACTGTAATAAGTAGATGTTGACTTCTGTTGAGATGCATATCATTATTTATTGATGGAATACATTAATGTGGAACAAGGGAAAGACAAAGTCAATATTTATGATGAAGAAAAATAAACTAATGTTCAGTGGAACAATACATTTGATCCTCAGTCAGGAAGACAATTTCCCTCTGATGCATGTAAGACAGATAAATAAATCTCATAACTTCCTTGAAGTCAAAATGTTAAGTATAAATATAGAGGCTCTACGAAGTTTACATTTGCCATTCATTTATCCCAAACTGTCTCAGTAGTTCAATATTTTCCTATGTTTAGATATTAAGCTAAAATCATCAGATGATAGAATCATAAAATCATCTGTGTTCAAAAGGACCTTAAGACTGCTGAATCCAACCATTAATCTGACAGTTTTACTTTTTAAATTTTTGAACTGGACCATGTCCCTGAGCACCACATCCACATATCTCTTAAGTACCTCAGGGGACAGCAACTGTGCCATTTCCCTGGGCAGGGTGTTTCTATGTTTGACCACCTTTCTGTAAGGAAATTTTGTCCAATACCCACTGTAAACTTCCTCTGGTACAACTCAAGGCCTTTTGCTTTCTTCCTGTCATTTGTTACTTGGAAGAAGAGGCTGATCCCCACCTCACTCCAACCTTCTCTCAGGGAGTTGGAGAGCTCATAAGGTCCCCCCTGAGCTTCCTTTTCTCCAGGCTGAGCACCCACATCTGCCTCAACTGCTTCTCAACTGGTTCTCCGGACCCTTCCCCAGCTCTGTTGTCCTTCTCTGGACATGCTCAGCACTTCAGTGTCTTTTTTCCAGTGAGATACAAATTTTAAGGCTTGAAATATCTTTGTACACTCACTGTACACTATTTTATATGTCATTCAAGCAGTCTGGCTGATTGGTAAAGAAAAGGTTTAGGAGAATATACACTAGCCTGGGCTTTGTTCACATAATGTCAAAACCAAAAAAAAAAGAAAAAACACAAATAAGCACCACCCTTTACCTTCATTAATTCCAAGTAATTTCTGGTTTTTGGAGAGGTAGAAGAGAAATTTAGGATTCTCTATTTTAAAGAATATTTAATTTTTTCTACTTGAAAAAATTATTAGAATTAGCTGTGAACATTTTGTTTTGATATAATATTTGTAGCACTATTTTTAATGTTTCTTTTATGTTGTATAATAGTTGAACATGAAACAACTCATGAATCTGGGCACCAAATACTAAAAGCGGTTTGTTACAGGGCACATCTCCAATGGAGAAAGCCATCTACCTTTGGGACCTGAAATTAAATTAGATTTCTAACATTTTTTTCCCCAAAAATAACTTCCAAGAATCATCTTTGCAGGAAGCCATATGATGCACAAACCAGGTAACTCAAACCTATTGACACAAAGCTGGTGATGGACAACACCCTAGGCACTGATTACACCATCACTGTGGTTTATGATTTCTATTGATTTGCAGTCTGTTGTGGGTGGGTTGAGTGGATGCACACACCACTGCACTACACTGCACTGGGATAAAAAACATATCTAATGGCTTTCTTGCCACTTGGTCTAAATATACCCACCATGTTCTCCAAAATGTCTGTAATGGACCTTGTTAACACTTGTAAACTTGTAAACACTGTAAAAACTTGTAACCTTGTAAACACTGATGACTTTCCTATCTGAGACCCACCTTGTTCTAAAGCTGAGGAGATAGGGCTGTGACTGTCACCAGAGCAAAAGGACCACGGATTAAATAGCAACACAAATATAGTGTCTTAAATTGAAACAAATAAAAATATCTCTTCAGCTGTATCCCTATGCAACTCCTTTTGTGTGTGTCGTTACTTTTTGCACTGTCTTGTGAGCAAAGATCTCTGCTTCTTCCATCTGTCCCTACTTCTTACTGCCCTGCTCACTGGGAGAAATTGTATTTTGTTATTCAATCAGAGATAAAAGACTAACTAATTTAAATGGATAAATGACATTCATGGCATGAAACTGATGTTATAATTTTTTTGAGCATTTATCCTGTTAGTAATAAAAATAAAAAGTTAAAATAACGACAGATTAACTATGAGTTACATTCATGATCATCCTCACAGAATAAAATGCCTTCTTAAATGTTTGCCTTCCTCTAACAGTTTCACATTCCATCTATACCTTCTTGCTTCTGTGTCCCTTTCTTATCATCTAATCACATCATCTTTTTCATTATTAGTGTAAGACATAAATATTGATTTTGTACCACAATCCATAGTGCTGATTATCAGCAATTTTATCTCAAATATTCTAGTCTAGATTCTGAAAAATTACATCAACTTTGCCATTTCTGTTTTGAATGCTTAATCTGTTTACTGAAGCAACTCCTCTGGAAATTTTACTCCCTAAAATTGAAGGATAAACTCTCTGCGGGAATAAACAAAGTAACTAGCTATCTGGAATAAGTGCTGCAGCCACGTGGTTGCAGCTATTTTTCTCCAGCTTATTGTGTGTGAATGATATAGGGTCTGATGTGCTTTATAGATAATATTTTGCATCTATAAAAGCATTTCTTTTAACACTTATAATGCTGTTGTAGTTCTAGTAAGACTTTGTTGCTTAATCTTTTATGAAGTGGGAGAGACTACATTATTGAATACTGTCTTAAAAGCTATTTAAAACTTACACATAAAACAGAAATCTTCTCAGCTTCAGAGACTGATTAGAACTTTTTGAATCTCATGAAAATTATGCTTTGTTAGTTGTCTACTCCAGGCAATGTATCTTATGAATTTGTATGTTGCAGATAAAATCTAGAATTAATTTCTTTCTTTGTGACATTAACTCTAAAAAGAGATTTTTCTTATTAGTGATGAAAGAGAGTAAAACAATATGAGCTATTTCTTAAAACACTCAATATCAGAAAGAGGTTTGGAAAATAATTTAGCAGTCTATTTCTTAGCAGAATAATCTGACTTCTCACAAAGCTGCTGTGAATACTTCTGACATACTCAGCACTTCCAATGTATGAAAAAATATACAGATCTGTGCTCTAGTCTTTTAACAATTCCTTTGCAACATTATCCAAACTTGAATAATTTTCTTTTTTAAATGCAGAATAAGATTCTTCCCTTTTTCATCCTGTATAAAGTCAAGTGGGTTTTTTTCTGGTTTTTTTTTTTTTTTTTTTCAACAGTCATTTATTATGTGCTACTGTTCTTATGCTTTAGGAGAGTCCATGTGAATTTGACAAGTATCAGCCAGTTGTCACTATTAAAGAATCCTTCCACTTACTTTTTAACACAGACACTCTACTTATTCTTCCCTAGAAGTGATTTCAAATCACAGGGACAGATCATCAGGGACTGTAAATCCGTATAGCTCCATTGACTGCACTGACATATTTACACCTGCAGATGATTTGTTTCAAAGTATGCTATAAATAAAAGCAAAATACTTCTAATGGTATGTCATAATGATTGACACTTTTCATTTTAAAGACCTTAAAGCACTAAGCTTTTCAAATGAATGTTTGTACTTATGTACAAAGATAGATTAACAGCATTCTCAGAATGAAGGTGCAAACTCTTGTTTGAGTTCTCACTGCAGTGTAGTAAAGGCTCCATAGCAGATGAAATGCTACTTATCTAGCAGGAAAACACCACTAAAGAAAACTTGCACTTAAAACCCACATTTATTTGATACTTAGTAATTATATTAGAGACTTGGAAATTGGTAAAACCCTGGGAAAGGTGCATGACCTGTTTTCAGCAATCTGTAGTCTTCCTCTATGTGAAATTCCCCTTTTACACTGCTCCATGAGGTACTACTCCACAACTGTGCCTCCAGATACAGAAAATCTCTTTAATTGGGATTTAGCAGGCTAACTGGAAATGCACCATATTTGTGTTTTCATCTGTGCAGATTCATCTATTGCCAAAATATCAACGTTTATAAATAATGTCAGTGTTGCAGCTGGGAGAAAGGATCAGTCACACGATAGATTTTGAAACTGTACATGAGACAGTACTTAGAATCAGTGACTTTGTAACACAGTTGCAAACCTTATTAAGAAAGGGGAAGAATTTATGCTGGAGGAAAGAATTATAATAGGACCTCACAGGGATTTATATAGATATATTAAAAATTAAATTGAATTGAATTTGGTTTTATATGGAGCCAGTTAGACTGAAGACATTCCAAGCACTTAAAAAACAATGACTTACTTACCAGTAACAAAATGACACTGCAGACGGCCTTTATGTGGATTTAATGTTTTAAGACATAATTTTAGACAGTCTTAGATCAATTCTTCAACTTCCAATAAAAGAATAATGGAACATATTATATATATATATATATATATATATATATATATATATATATATATATATATATATATATATATATATATATATATATATATAAATGAATGTTTAGGAAGAAACACCTTGTAGATGTTTTATATTTATACATATCATATATCTTATACATTATACATAATATGTATTTAAATAATTCTATGAGGTTGATGGACATTAAATCTTCTTTTAAAGACAAAAAATGTGTAATTTTGTGGTTATACATACAAATGACTAGCATGAAAGTGCAACAGATATTTATCTACAGTTGGGAAGAAAACTATATATATCAACAATAAAAGACTGGATGATGGGCACCAAGTAAAAGCAAGTATCTTTCCCCAAAAATACATTTTTTTTTTCATTAAAAGCTTTTCATGAAACTGACTGAGTTTTCTAAAAACTAGAAGAAAATCAAGTCTTTGTAAAGTAAACTTGAAAATAAAAAAGTGCTAGATATTTCATGAAACCTTCAAACTCTTCTTCAAAATAATAATGAGCTTTTTTGTGAACAGCTCTACAAGTCAGTGCTGTAATCCATGAAGAGAAGAGCTTCCAAAAAGATTTATCATATGAGACAATTTTTACTACATGAAGGGAAAACTTGTGGGTACTGTGTTCCTTACTCTGATTTAAGCAAAACATTTGTTTTCCTTAGTGGCAGCTAAGTGGCAGAAAAATGGCTTTGCTGCAGAGCAAAGACTTAAACCACTGATGGTAGAACACAAGCTGGCTTAAAATGAGGTTGGAGGTTGATACAAGCCTGTTAAAATTTTGTATAAGTGACCACAGGTTCACCGGACAATATTTCCCAAAATGCAGTATTTCAACAGAGATTTTGAAACCTCTAGGAAGTTTATTGGGAAAAAAGTATGAGCGTGATGAACTGTGGTAGAACAAATTCACATTTGTGTTTGCATTAGAGGCCAACAGTTAACAGAGATAGAGTACTGAATGGCACTAAAGCTGGAGAAGGAAGGATAGTAAAAGCAAATGGATTTGAGTCACTATCACTTACAGTGAGTGAAAGAGAAATGCCAGAGAGCACATAAAAGATATGGTGTTTCACAGTAGATAATTTTCAACCTGGCATCACCAGATGACGGTCTGCCTTTCTGTGGAACAGAAAGTCATGTGGGCAGAAATCTGAACTTGTGTCTGTGCTCTTGATGTCGTTATTGTTTGATAGTTTTTGATTTAGCTTTGTTTTACCACAGCAAGTTGTTAATATGCTCCATTTCAAAGAGCATTGCCTCATTCTACTCATCTGGGGCTCTGGGTCTGCCAACATACTGCCTTCATCAAGAGTTCTCCTGTGAGTCTGAACTGCAGTGGATGTGTAATTCCTGCTGATTGTTAAATTCACATAATTACTACAAATAACAGATTACTCTATAGCAGTCCTCTCCAGAATGTCCAGAACAATTTAGCTAACAAGGGAGGCAGGGAAGCAGTTTTGAACTGTTACACAGTTGTTCCTGTGTGATCTGCTGTGAATACTGGGGAGCTCTCAATGCTGGAGAGCTTCTCCTGAGTAGATTTTCCACTACAGTTGAAGAGGTTGCTAGGTCCTCAACTCTTCACAGACAGAGTTTATGAACAATATTTGTTTGAAAACTTTCTTGGACTTGGGACATAAATTTTAGTCAAACCTGTGAGACTTCTGAACCTTAAGTATCATGATGGTTAAAGTTAGGTTAAAGTGGGGATTAAAATGACAGGGGTTAAAGTTCAACAATAACTTCAGAAGGCTTTATGACCTGTTATCCCAGCAAGTGATACTACCAATGAGCTGCACAGCTGATTTTTGGGTCAGTTTGTTTTCACTTCAGAGTAAAGCAGGAACAGAGTAGTTCCAGCCATGTTAAAAGTGAGGAAACAGGAGGAAAAGTAGGCCTCTGAGAAATATTTGAAAGGTAGAAGGTCTGTGCATTTTAGCTCTATAGAAATAAAATTTCACGTATTAAGGCTTCTTCATATTGCCAAAACAGACTTACTGAAATGATGAGGTGTTCTGAGGCAACTTGCAAGAAAAGGGAAAGGTCCAGAGCTGTAGAACTGTCTGGATATTTAACAGAGCATACCAACTTCCACGGAACATATTTATCCCCTTTTTAACTGAGAGAGTTAAAATATTTTTGTCTGGGTTTTTTTCCCAAATAATGAGAGGAAATAAGGAAGCAATACAGCAGCAAGTAATATGGAAATTTGTCCTCAGCTAGGGGCTTTATAAATGCTCGTAAATAATACTGAAGCTAAATGATCCTTCAAATCTGATACTTCACTAAGAAAATTGCAGCCTGCTCAGAAGTAAGAGAATCACCAGTGGCATTTATAAAACTCAATGAATATCTTGAATTTCTAGCAGGGAATTTGACATTTCAAAGTTAGCTTTGATGTTAATAACATCAAGATTTCAAAAGTGCATACTCTGCCAGAACTTAAAACCACTAACATCATAATACTGAGTTTTCAAAAGTGCTTTAAACCTCAGGTGCTCAGTCTGTGATTTATAGAGTGAATCAGAACTGAATCCATAAGAAAAAAAAATTTTTCAGCATTGAGAATCAGAATGTGGCAAACAAATATTTCCCCTTCATCCTGAGAGCAGAGATGATAACGTATCAGTGCAGCAGCACCACCAAGGTGAAGCACTCAAAACCTTCTCAAGTGGCATTCCTGCTATGATAACAGAAGAATTGCTGATAGCAGGGAGGCTTTTCTAAAGGATTGATTGTTTTGATGTAATGCTGATTGATATTAACAAGGAGAACTCTTACCAGAGGATGTGAGTTTTCCTATAAGACCAGATCAAATGCCATTGTCCATGTCACTGTGGTGGCACTGTGGTGTAAAAGTTTCCCTTCTCCCACCCCATGGACAATGCTTTATTATCATTGTGGTGGCCAAGGCTGAGATGAAGGAAAATTGCAGGATTAGAAAAGACAAGGTGAATGTGTTAACTGTGTTTCATAGCACTACAAACATACCCTGCTGGGATTTTCACAGAGGGATTGGTGTTACAATAATTGAATCAGTCAGCATGAAGTCCTTTGTGTTCATCCTGGCCACAGAAGATTTTCCCTCTGTGCCTCCAGACAAAGCTTGGGACAGCTGCTAGCATTAGTGTATGACACGGACTGACTTCGGCGAGAGTCATGCTGTGCTGCACAAAATGGAAGCAGATGGTGGCAGGAATACAAGGAATGCTGCAAAATTTCTGCACCTTTCCTGGTTTATAGTCATTTCTAGGCTTTCCTCACAGCCTTTAAGAACACTTTAGATTGCACAGATCTGTGAAAATAATTCTCCAACTGCGGGATATGAATCTCTGCAAGGTACCAGGGTAGCATTATGTTGAGTCACCTGAAATATGTGTGCTTAGGAAAGTACAAACCACTTCATTTATCTCAGAGGCCCCATGCTGGAAGAACTAGATCATCAAGTAATGAAAGAGTGTGATCACAGACAAAATTTGCAGTGGCATTCAGCTCCAGGAAATGAGGCCACTTGCTGTCAATGAGAAACTCAACAGATTTGAAGAACCTTACATCTCTAGCTCACTATAACAAAGACCTAAGAATGTCACCCTTTCAAGAACTGCTAATGTTTGAACTCATTTCTAAAATACTTGACAGATATTATAGTCAGGTTCATTCTTAGATTCCCTGTGATATAGATAGAGTTTAACTGAAATTTCTGCTCTTTGTATGACTTATCTCTTAAATGTTTTTCATAAAAGATTTGCTACTTATTAATATTTAATCGTTTAGTAATGAATAACAATTTTTTTAATAAATGATGAGATTAAATACACTTTAAAGAAGTGAACTGAAAGAAATACTAATAATAGTACAGGAAAATGGAAAACTACATTCTAGCAGGACCCCTTGTTGAGGTAGCTCTGTTGACTCTTCTGAAAAAATTAGAAAAAAAAGGAGGTGGTTGCATCAACATTTTTTGTGATTAGATAATAACTGATGCTGTAGATCTCCAAAGGAGCTCTTGCCAAGCTTAGCTTTGAATCCAGATGAGGCCTAGGTACACAAACCTTAACAAGCCCAAAATAAACATGGAAGAAGCATGAATTTTCTTGGTTCTGAGAGCAGAGGGGTAAAGTCTTACCAAGTTCTATGTTGTTGGACCAAAAGGCAGGAGATGTATGGAGGCTTTTATTTTGTACTTGAGGATATTGGAATTGGAAGTTTTGATTTTCACAAGAGCTGCTTTCCTGCACATGTCGAGACAGAGTGAACAAGAACTTTACAGCCAAGATCTAGAACCCAAGAGAGGTGTGATTTACACTTTCCACAGGGCCATGACAATAGTTTCTCAGGACTCTCAGAGGAAGATAATATAAATCTCTGCATTATTCCAAAGCTCTCAGGGCTGCCAATAACTTTTAGAGTTGTTTTGGAGTGTGGACTTCTGGAGGGCACTACAAACACATTCCTTCATGCCGAAAGGATTTGTGATTTGGAATATGAAAGGAAATGACTGCCACCTGTACTGCCATTTCAGCAACACCTGCTGCTGTTCCAGCCCTTGAACAAAAGGCCTCCTTTATGGCCAGTGGTCTCACATTAGAACCCTCTTGCCATAGGTTTACAAAGAAAGTACAACCAGGCACTGTTGAGGTTTGCTTTTTTTCACATACACTCTAAATATCAAAATCCAATTGAACATAGGCATTAGAATGATGCCTATATGGCAAAATATAATGGTTGGTTGCTCTTGATTTATAAAATCCTCACCTTTATTTTTTAAAGGCAAGTCATAGAGTCTGGGTTTCTTGCAGAATTTTTTTCTTCATCTTTTCAAAATTTCTCTGAGGTGCTCTTCCTCTCTTCTTCTAGGAATTTGTCCAGTTCATAATGTCCTATCTAAAGCTCTTCCTGCACTGGTCAGAAAATAACTTAAATTCTATATATAAAATAACACAGAAATTATACAGAAATAGATAGCACAAACAAGTTTCTTTCCAGACAACTTATTCTGGTGTCTGCAGTGTTTAGACATAATAATTTAGCATGTTGATATAAAGCTGATAAATTTGCAGTCAGGGGTTTCTTTCATGCTGATGACAGACGAGAAACACATGAATCTGGAAGACAGCAAGTACAGTTGTTGTAGAACACCTTTCAACTCCTGCTTAGACATCATACGGCTTGTGTGCTGATGTCTTCATTTGGAAGACAGGTATTTGCTAAGGAAAAACAGGATCCTCTCCTGAAATGGAGAATGCAGAAAACCTCCTCTCTCCGAATTGTTATAATTTTAGAATTAAGGGCCTCTCAGGCAGAGATGTGAGGATATGGATAACAGTTCTTTACTTGTGTTTAGCAAGGCAAAACAGAACAACAATAACTAGGAGATGAACAGCAGACAGACCCAGGGAAACAGTCCCAGTTTTCTCTGCCGCTGGCCCCCCTTCCCCGTTGGTGCAGTTCCTGACACAGGCAGCTGTGGTGCAGAGTCCCGGGATGCTGGAGATGGATCAGCAGCTCCCGGCGGTGGCTGGAGCTGCAGCACGAGTCCCGGCAGGCAGGGGGTGCGGGCTGAGGCGTGGAGAACACTCGGAGCAGGAGCGAAGGAACAGCGAGGGGGGCAGGAACTGCAGCGGCTCCTGGCCAGGCAGACAGGGGCAGGGTCAGGATTGCCGGGACACACACGGAGAGACCGTGGCAGGAAACCCCGAACTCCCCTCCAGTGGGGCCGGTGAAAGAAAGATCTCCCCCCAAAGTCTGGAAACCACAGCCTGCTGTTTCCTTCTCCCCACAAGCACACCCCCCAAAGAGAAGTGAAATCCATGTGTTTCTCCCCTCCCTCCACCCCAGCCACTTCTTTTGTCTTTCTTAACTCTCCATAAGTTTCCAGAGATCAGTTCCCTGGCAACTTATGGGAAAAAAAAATTCTACAAGAGGACCCAACCCCCAACAGCTGACAAATCAACAAAACCTGTGTATGAAATGTATTCACTTTCTGAGTCTTCACAGGGAATGTTAACATTAAAGTTACTGGGATGAAAAACTTAAAAGACAAATGCTGCAGTGAAGAAGTTTGTACTCTCCCATTTTCTTTCAGTAGTGTTATTTCTGTTACAATGAAAGTCCTTAAAGTACAGATTAAGGTACACAGAAAAATCCAGGCCTGAGTAACACAGGAATAGATATGTCATTTCATTTGTATATAATACAGGTACATTTCTTTTTCATGGCTAATGTTTTCTTTATAAAGTCAACAATAATGAGGTCACCAAATAAGGTGAATCACATAGAATCATATGGAGAGCTGTTCTCAAATTTATTTCAGTAAGGAGAATACTGGAAGGATTTTAGGGCTAGCAAATCAAAAAGAAACAAAAAGGCCTTTTGGCTGGCACTGGAAAGAAGCATTAGTAATTCACTATTTTTCTTTGAGAGAACTGGAGGTAGAATCTCAACCTAGAAATTTAAAATATAGGTAAAAACCACATTGTGTAAAGTTTTATGTGACCAAATCAACAGTATCTTGTGTTCATCCCTAGCAGAACTCATTATCTTTAGGAATGTAAATGAGGAACTTGAAAGCTCGAAGAGATCTTAAGAGGTCATCCGTTCTATCTCTCTGAAAAAATATTCCTGAATTTCTCTCTAAACTTCCCTAAGCAATCAGTTACAGTCCACCACTATCCTTGTTGCTAAAAATGTTTCATAATGTATGACATGAATCTACCTTTTTGTGATTTAAACTTATATTTGTCATACAGCATTGACAGGAGAAATACGGGAAAAAAATCCCCTTCCTCTTCGCAATGACCTCTTATGAATCTGAATATTGTTACCACTCTTTTCCTAAAAGTCTTCTCTTCTAGGCTAAACAACCAAAATTCACTCAATCCTCCTTTAGACCTAATATCCTGCCTCTTGTTTCCTCTGGACTCTCTTCAGCTGGCCCACAAACTTCCTGGAAGTGTGGCACTCATGCCCAAGAACAGTATTTTAGCTAAGGCCTAGCATTTGTAGCAGAGCAAAAGGATTGCTTAATATTAATATCTTTGCTTTTGATTCTGCCTTCTAGTGTACATCTTGCATCTTCTGCATCAGGAAGACATTGCATCCTCATCATATTTGCAATGGAGCAATAATCCTTTAAAGGTACAGCAATCTGGTAGAATAACAACCCCTCAAAGACCAGGGAAGCTGGGTGCAGCTGGCCTTAATCTCTGATTATGACTTGTTCAGCACTGTAAATCTGCTCAAGTCCAATGAGACCTCAGATGCACCAGTAGTGTGAGTCACACTACAAGTATGGTCACATTCACAGTCCCAAACTCACCACAGGTGTGTGGTTTATCAGTTTGACACTCTAAGTCCATTGGATTTCAAGAAGAACTTTCATGATCACAGATTCACAAGTACTGAAGTTTAATGAAGTAATAGATTATAGAGTCTTGCTAGATTGCCTTATCTTGTTGTATAGCACTATGTACCGTGATCCTGGGTTTTCTCTGATGCAGCCAGAGGTGCAAATTTTACCGCAGAAGCATCCCTGCTTTAGGGAGGAAAGAGGAGCAAGGCCATTGATTTGTCTGCAAGGTGGCTGTAGTTTCTCCTCTGCCATGAAAAATTTCAAATACTAATTCATACTTCTGGGAGAAGTGAAAGTGAGGCTATAGTCAAATATACTGTTAATGATGTCATAAGTGTTGGGGGGACAGCCACTGCACATATAAATGTTTGATGTTAAGAGTAACACAAAGAGATGATGTCAAGAGTAACACAAGGAGATATTACACAGCTGTAGGTCTTGCACAAGGGTGGAACAGAACAGTAAAGCCTTAGTACCACGCCCTCTTCTACGTGTCTGATTGCAGCACTAAGGGTCAGCCAGCTTCTGCCTGATCACCTGTCCCCTCAGCAGCAGGAAGTCATGTCCTCAGTAATCTCTTCACCACAGAATTCATGGCACATCTCTTGGACATTCCTTTACTATGTCGCTCAAGGATATCACATGGCTCATTCCCACAAGCAGCTGCCTAAGATATTCAATATTCTGTATTTGTGTAGTTAAACACTTCTGATGGATTTCACTTTTTCCAGTGGATGAATGACACATTTTTTCCTAAGTCTCGTTTTCAAATGGAAGAAATTAAGTAGCATCCTGAACTATAGTCTGCCCTCCAGAAAACACTTAATCCCTCCACTAAAGGCAGAGATAGGTATTATCTATAAATTTACTAAGTTTATATTATCTAAATTTACTAATACGTTTTATTGTCTAAGTAGTAACAGCTGTTTTAGATGACCCCAAAAACACACATCTCCACAATAATCCTTGTGTCATTTTGATTTAGACTTCTGCACAGAAACATCAAGTGCCATTTGGATACCTGAGACTATTTTCAAAGGCCTGGAAGGTCACTGCCAATAGGAGGCTGTATTAGAAGAGTAGAAAGACAATCTAAAAAAAACTAAAAGAGAAATGCCTCAGTTCAGAAGGAATTGGATATACTTGTTTCTCTTTGTTCAGATTGTTAGACAGATATAAAAACAATCAGATGAGCCTCACATGACTTACATATTCTATTGTATTCCTTCCCAAAGAGCAGTCTTGAATGATTAAAGACACCACCTGTATTTGGGCAGCAAAATGTTTGCTTCTGATTTATTTTATGTAAACAGCTTGCAAGGCCAAGCTCAGTGTCATAAGAGCTGGTGACTGTTCCTGGCCAGGGACATTATTCCTCATTCCCAATGATTTCCTGAGTGTGCCTGAGGGGAAGAGAAGCTTCCAGAGGGCAAGGTGGTGCCAACACGCAGAGAAAGATGGATATCGCTTGGACAATTTGATGTTGCGTGACTGATCTGGGGGCAGTACATGGCCAAGGTAAATGCTAACAATTTTCACTGGAGAACACACAAATTTTTCAATAGATTTACAGGCATCCAGAAAGGTGGGGGTAAGGATAACTGAGTGATGATTGTAGCATGCAGTCTTGTGCTAAATTTCTTTCATATGCAAGGAAGGGAAGGAGGATGAAGTGCTGGCAGTTTATGAAAGAGTTATGGCAGAGATTGAAGGGAATACAGAGCCTACAGTTAAGCTGTAGAAGCCCTGATATCTATATTGGATGAAGGATAGAAGTAATGTACATGGGTTCAAATACTTAGAGAAAGAGCTGACACCGCTTTGTAAGAAGAAATTATGTCATAGGAATCTATGGAAAGGTTATGGTTAGTTTGGCTCTTTGCTGATGAAGTCTAGCTATGAGATGAAGAAAGGATATCTGCAATATGAATTCAACCTAGGCATATGAAATGCTATCCTAAGTTAGTTCAAAAAAGTCTCTTAAAGTCTGTAAGCAGCCCTGGACTTTTCTGTGCTATCTACTTGAGTCACAAGTGACCTAGAAAAGCAAAAGAATGACAAATTGATTTGTAATTGTATGTGGGGATAAACTTATGAGAATCATGTGGATTTTAGAAGGCAACAAAATAGATTAAATTTAGCATAGGTGATTTGGAATTGATACATGCAGTATCAGTTAAATAAATTGATAAACCAGCCTGAATTTCCTATGTAACATTATCTGAGCAAACCAATACTGCTTGCATGAGACTTTGATATTTTCAAGTAACTATTATAAACTCAACTTAGTGCTTAATCAGCAGGAAAAAAAGCAAAAATAATGTCAAGAATTACTCAAGAAAAGAGAAAGGAATATAAGTTACAGTGAAAATGTATGGTTCACTCCATCTTGTGTTATTCCCTTAGAAACTGTTACAGAATTGGAAAAGATCAGCAAAGATCAGCAGGAAGAGGCAAAGGCTTGGAATAATGTATTTTTGAGGAACAATAAAGTATGCTAGGACTATCAGTTTTTAAAGGGGCAAGTGAGAAAGAATAGGACACAATCAAGTTTTCACTTTCTTTTTCAGTATTCTATTCTCATAGACAATACTAAATGGAGCTGGCAATTTGTGGGAAACAAAACAAAGGACATAGATCTTCGCAGTTATGGTTAACCTGAGGAATTTTTTTCTTGCAGGAAGCTGTAAATGCTGGCAGTTTACAACAGGGTTCAAGAGTTCAAATGCATAGCAGAAAAACCATTTGAGAGTTACTGAATATAGAGAAGTTATTTCTGGAAGTCCCAGTATTACATGTGACTGGAGCCCGGGTTGTATATGGGGTAAATAGCACCACATGCTTCCCCTATTTCTGAATATTTTTCTAAGCCTACTGGCTTTAAGCAAATAAAAAAAACATGCTTTGGGCATGACCCAGTATAAATGTTCTATAATGTTAAAAGAGAGATGCTTCCTAGGGACCTGAAGAAACTGTATGTTTGGAAGTAACCTGAGTTGAAATTTACAGTCAGTGAGCAGGGATTGAAAAAAAAAATCTTGGAAAAATGTAGGTGCCTTGCAATGAAATAGTGGTAGGATAAGATACCTTTAAATCCTTTTTTATACTTAGACTATTTTCTGTAGTCTAAAAATATTACTACTGTAATATCTGTTGAAATAAAATATGGTGTATTACTATACAAACTCTTCTGGTTTTGGAATGCTCAGTTCTGAGGAAAAGATCCACTCTGCCCCAATCAAAGTTTTAACAGACTTAGACCTGTCATACTACTGTATCTTCTGGATAAGCTTAACAGTTTCACACCAAAACCTTTATTTGCCTGCTGTCCTGTTTTGAAAATATACAGAAAAATATGAGCCTTCAATATTTTATATTGACAAAGTTTTCAAAACAAAATCACAGCTATTTCTAAAAGATAAAATAACCTTAGCTATGGAAGACATATAAGCAATGCCTACTAACCAACACTTTCAAATTTATGATGATTTAATGGAATCCTTAGACTTGGAGGATGCATATTCCAGACCATAGGCAGACTGTAAATCACATTAAGTGACCTGAAAGAAGAATGATTTTAAGTGGAGTCTTGAACAACAATAAGCTTTTTTTTTTAACAAACTTAAGAGGAGGTTGTTAATGCTGTATCACTTGAGCCAGTAAGGACAGGACAAGATGTGAAAAATATGCTCTGTCTGCAACCAGGAAGAATGGTCCTTCCTGGACACCCTGGATAAAAGTATCTTGAGGATGACTCCTGGGGTTCTGGAGTTGGCCTTACAGAGCTACACCCTGACTGAAAAAGAGATCCTGGCAGCCTGTGAAGGGGTTCAAGCTGCTCAAAAGTGATTGGCACTGAAGCACAGCTCCTCCTGGCACCCCAGCTACCAGTGCTGGGGTGATTGTTCAAAGGGAAAGTGCCCTCTATACATGATACTACTGATATGATGTGCAACACTCTGGTCGCACAGCAAACCTGGACAGGAAATCCCAATCATCTGGGGATCTTGGAAGACTCCACAAGTTGTCCTGAAGGCAAAGATTTGGGACTGTCATTATCAGAGAAGGAGGAAAAAGTGACAAGTGCTAAGGAGCCCCACCACATAACCAGCTACCAGAAAATGAAAAGTGATACCCTCTCTTCACTGTTGCTTTCTGACAAATTACAGGGCTACATAAAAGACAGAAAACTGCCATATGGGTCCCACATGACAAGTCACAGAAGCTACCAAGGGAAAAGGTTAATAGAGACAGATTGAGGTGAAAGCTAGCTTTGGATATAGCTGAACAAGAGAAATGCCTGCACTCTACCTCTACACTGGCTCTGGCATGATGGGAAATGCTCTGTGGGGGTGGCTGGAATGATGGAAGCAAATTGGCAGTGCAGAGGGAAATCCACCTGGGCTGCTGGATTGTGGCAAGACAATGCTGCCCAGGTAGAGAATGTGGCTGTAAAGGTGTGTCACATAGATGCTCATGTACCCTAGAACTGGGCTACTGAAGAGCACTGCAGCACTGGATGGGTAGATTGAGTTGCAAAGATTAGCATGGCTCAGGTGGATCTGGCCAGGCAGCATAAGGGTGAATTATTTCTCACTAAGTGAGCCCATGAGGCCTCTGATCTTCAAGGAAGAGATACAACACTCAGTGGGCTTGTGATCAAGGGGTGGACTTAACCATGGACACCATCTCCCCAGTTATCCACAATGGTGAAACGTGCTGCAGTCAAGTAGGCCAAGCACAAAAAGCCTCTGTGGTATGGGGGACGATGCTTGTATAATAAATATGGGGAGTCCTGGCAGATTGATCACATCACACTCTGCAGACCTGCCAAGGAAAGTGTTTTGTGTTGGCAGTGGGGAAAATACCACTGGATGGCTGGAGACATACCCTGTGCATCACACCACTGCCTAGAACACCACGCTGTGCCTTGAAAAGTGAGTTCTTTGGAGATATGGCTCCCCCAAAAGAATTGATTCTGACAATGGAACTAATTTCAAAAACAGCCTCATAGACACCTGGGCAAGAGAGAACAGGATTAAATATGATATAGGGTGCATCTTGCCCCCTATCAAGCACCAACCTCTGGGAAAATTGAATGGACTGTTGAAAACCACGTTGAAAGCAATGGGATCTACGTTTAGCAAAGACTGCCTTTCTGGTTAACATCAACTGAGTTGACCCTTCCCAATCAAAAACTCCATATACTGCAGAAGAGTATAAAGTCCCTGTGAAGCATCTGAGAAATGTGTTAGGGAAGACAGTTCAGATAAGTCCTACGTCAAAAAAAGACAAACCCAGGGAACTTTCAGTCACTTTCAAAGGAGAAGAGTATTCTTTCTAGTTGGGAAAAAACATGGTGTGCAAAGCTACGTGGTATTTTTTAATTGTCAGGGGCTTTCTCTATGAATTTCTCTTCTTCTCTTGTACCTTTTGCAATTAATATTGTTTCTGTTACTGTTATCTTATCTTACATCTGTTCCCATTAAATTGCTCTTATCTCAACCTTATCTTTGACTATTGCACTTCCAGTTGCAGAGGGAGTGAGTGAGCGTGGTTTTAGAAGGAGTAATTCTTTATAAGAAGTACTAAATTTGACTATACCATTCTTAAACCCTGACATAGTCCCTTGTGTTTCTCCCAAGGCAAATGTGTTATTGCAATAGCATTTGAAAGTATATAGTGCAGTTATACATAGATAAACAAACATGAGAGGCTGATCAAAGGAATGAAGAAGCATAAAAAAGACAGCAGGAGCAGGAACATGGCAATGCTGACCCAACTATTTCCACTCTTTCAACATTTCCACTGCCAATAAAATTTCTTTCTTCTCTTTCTCCCACAGCCTAATCACCTTTATCTTACTTTTTATTGTATCTGTCAAAGAAGTTTGACATTTAATAGATATTAATATATTTATATTAATTTTAAGTATATAATTTATATTAATATTTATAATTATATAATATATTATATAATATTTATTATTATTTATAATTATGCCTACATAGCTTTGTACTTTGGAAGCCTGCAGTAAATAATGAACAATGAACCTAGAAAGACAGGTGGTGCTTAAACATCTCTATAGCATATTGCTTGCCTGCTAGAGGGAGCAAAGGTATAAGAATAATAACTCATAATGATGCAAACACTAAGAAGATAGTCATGAGGATTTCTGGCAAGCCTTCTGTATAAATTACCCTCAGGAGATTACAAACTCTCACAGAAAGTGTAAATCCAGGCAGTCAATGCTGCCAGATAGGTATTAACATTACTTTAAGAAAGCTGAAAGAAAAATATTCAAAATAAAGAAGGCTTTTTTCTTGGCTTTCAAAGTTGTCATAAAACTTCAATCTAGGTAGTCAGAAATTTTCCAGACAATGAAAGAGTTGCTTTCTTTTGAATCCTCAGTTTTGACCAGATCTTTTCACAAAGTCACGTGAATTAAGTGCAATAGTGAAATTTGTGACAGATTTGAAAATCTCAGTGGTGCTAAACATGAATTGTTCCATCAGTAACTCTCTTCCCTACAAGATTCCCTTTATTTTTAAATCCTATTTCCTCTCTGTTCCTGAATAGGTAGCTTTCCATATGAAAACCTGATACAAAATTGATTGCCTGCTGATTGGTAAACATGTGTTTTACTGACATCACCACATCCAGTGCATAAAAGGACCATGAATGTTAAAGACTTCGTATTAACTTACAATTTGTCTGAACTAACTGTCCATCCAAGGAAAACACCTTGACTACATGCCAGCCCTTGATCTTCTTGATCTTCTTTAGATCAGTTGATCTAAAAACAAATGTACAACAGAGGCATTGCATGTGTTTTACTTGTTGTTTTGGTCAGATGCAGATAAATTTATAGATATTAAGATTAATTTTCCCATTAAAAAGGTAGCTGCAAATATCCAGTCTAACAATAAGAAAAGCAGCCAATGAGGGGTGAGCACCATGATCCATATGATGAGATGTGTGTTGTGCTATGGAAAAGTGGACATGGAAAATTTGTAGTAAGAATGAACTAAGACTGACCGCCTTCACTTCGGGAAGGTTGGACTGTTTCCTGCATCCTGAGTATCCACAACAGTAGTGCTTAAAGGGTATGAGAAGTCTAAGCTACACAGCTATATAGCCTTTTAAGAATTTTTAATTAAAGATAAATACTTTATCTTGTTTACTTGTTTCTTTGAAAATATGCTTCTTTCTGAAACTTTGAAGAATTAAAAATCTCTAAGAATTTATTGACTGCCTCTGCCATGTCAATGATAATTAATCTACAATTTTTAGGGCTCAGTGTGCTATCTCCGAAATGTGTCTTTCTAAATTAAACAGTAGCTCTTATCTGAGAAGAATAAAAGTGTAATAAAAAACCTTTTCTAACTTGCTGGCAAAAACCCACATACTCTTTGTTACTCATTTAAATAGTGCCATATTAGCATCTTTCCTGTAGAAATATATTTTTCCTCTCTTTTCCTGCAGTTCTTGCCTTCTAAATAATTGTCAACTTGAAAAAAGTTAAGAAATTCCACAACACTCTAGGAAAACTACTGATGTGACTGAAAATTGGTACAGACTGAGATTCTGTTATCCAGATGAGAAAAGTTAAAATTTTAGATAAGAAAAATACAAATATCTTTATCATGGAAGATCAATCCTATTTTCAGTATATTGGCCATATTGACATGAATCATTAAAGGGAAGCAAGAATTCTACAGTGTTTCTTGGTTTTGGTGGGGGTCTTGGTGGGTTTTGAGGGTTTTTTTAGTTGGTTGGTTGGTTGGGGCAAGGGAGTGCAGGTTTTTGGGTTGTTTTGGGTGGAGAGGTTTTTGGTTTGTTGCTTGGGGGATTTTTGCTGTCTGTTCTTCCTTAAAAGCTTTTTCTAACTTTGTCAGTCTTTTACTCCAGATAAAAAAAGGGCTGCAATTTTTGGATGGAATATATAATTAAATCTAGCACTCAATTGACTGAGACATATATTTAGCATTGCTGCAAGTCTGTAACATCTAGGACCAGATGATTGGTTACATTTCCCTCTCCTTAGTTCTGTATCACCTCCTCCTAAATTTTATTCATGCAACACAGCACAACTTAATTTAAAGAAATAAACCAAGTTCCTTGTATTCTCCCAGGATTTTGCAGCATCTAAAATAGAAGCTCAGTTGCTCACTCAGAACCATAAAATCAGTGCGAGGTGGCATGGTCTCAGTAGGGAAATTCAGGGCAGAGTGACCCATAATTAAAAAGGGAATTATAAATTCTGGCTTAGAAAAATTACAGTGAAAGCAGATGTTGATTTATGTATTCTTTCCTGTTTCCATGGGATGGATAGCATAACCTGAATTCAATCATTCTTAAACCTTTTCTTGGGAGTGTGAAATGTTAAGAGGGAAAACCAATTCTGTCTTACACACCAAGGGATGGCTCTCATGAAAACAACAGTTCCACCAGTTTACCACCTTCTTAGAGTCACCAGCCCCCTAACACTGAGAAGCTGCAGCAACCTCCGAGGTATCTGAGGAATACTAAAAAGCTGACATTTGCAAATTAGACTTTTGTTTTACTTTGTGGTTACACACTCACACACTTTGAACAGGAGAAGTGAAATTACTGCCTCAAAAAGGTTTGATACTGTACCTGAGTGTACTGGTTTTGAGTCAACTGGCGTAGTGAATCCTCCAGCTGCCCAACAGGAGTCCATGGTATGGACTGCCTCTACAAGCAGCAGGTTGTAGTTTAATGGTTTGGTTGTCTAAGGCCAAACCACTCTAATTTTGCACAGGAAGCCAAAGCAACAATCTGAAGGAATGTATTGTTGTCTCACTGAACGAGTTTAAACTGCCCCACTGAAATCATGTTGATTTATTACCAAAATCAAGCTGTTGCCATTGTAGTGAGTAATATTTAACATTCAAGTAATCTGAAGGTAATCTGAAGCATCTTAACTGTTCTGATATTGTTAATGCATTCTATATGGTCATTATATTTGAAATAATAAAGTCTTTAAAACTTCTATAAAAAGCGAGTGTTGCCAGCCTGCCTTGTTAATTTTGCATATAAATCTTTGTGATATTGTTCTGATTTCTTAGGTTTCCAACTCAGCTAATGAATTGTGATAATAAACCTGATGCTTCTTAATCAGACTCTTGTACTATAAGTAGGGGATTTTTCTAAACACCTCCATACTAATGCTTCATAGCAGTTTGAGAACAGAGCTTCATTACTGGTTTTAATAACATCTTTTGCAAGGGCGGAGCAAAATCACAAAGGCATGCTGAATAGTATTGTGTAAGTATAGATATCTTCCACCTGTTTGTGTTCCTGTAAACTTTTTCTGATTCCAAACTATTCAGCAGCCCTCAAACACATCCAGCTGGATAAAGAAGAAAGATTTTTGAACTGGGACTTAGTGTGCAAAAATATTTGAATCGAACTTCATGCTTTGTCCAGGAGGAAAGTTGTTCAGGAAACAAATGAGACAGGTTCAACTGATGTGGTGATTAAAGGATCGTTTATTGCAAAATCAGTCTCATAGAAGGGTGAGAGATTTAGGTTGTTACATTCAGTGCCATGACACCAGAAAACGTCTTAATTCTAGTTACAATGTCTTTCAGAAATTTCTTATCCAATCAACTATTTCCACAAAGTTCTCTAGTACCTTAATCAACCAATCATTAATTGCTACATTTATAACATTTCTACTGTGATACTTTTCTTTATCCAATAACACAATTCTAGGAAAACTTACTGTTGTACCTTTTACTTTTAACAACTCTATAATAGGTTCTATTATGAAACTTCAATATTTTCTATTTTCTTGCTTAATATATTTATTTGCTTATATGAGGCATGTTTCTACTTGCTTAAAACATATTTCTATATAAACTCTAAATGCCTGTTTTACTTTTACTGTTCTACATCTCCAAGACTTCTCCAAGGTCAAACATTGCATCCACCTCTATTTCTGAGCTTGAATGCTCGAGGCTTTGGGAGCTCTCTGGGCCTACATTTCTCACAGAAAGTATTATGACAATACCCTTCCTGTAGCTCTAGGGAAGCCAGTGTGTTATAGCAGTACTTTTTAATGTCCCTTCATGAATTATTATGTGCTCTTTCCACATATAGACATCTATATTCATTTAACCTGTTCCTATAATTAAGCATCTGTACTAACATATTTTCTCTTCTATTTTTTTTCTCTGATTTCTATTTATAACTCCAGACAAAGGCATTCACCTGAAATACTCATACATTTTTAATCTAAAAGGGTGTGGTAAAGGCTTTTGAGTTCTTGGGAACTAAAAAAAAAAATATGTTCATCTAGAGAAGGTAGTATTTGGAGCTGATGGTCCAAGGCTGTCTCTTGCACCAAGATATCACACATTCCTTCCTTCACAAGTTACATGAACTGAGGCGACAAGAAGACCTTAGAATGCCTCAATACCATAATAGTATTCCTTCTATTTCAAGGTATTTCTAGAAGTTGATTTCATGGCCACTTTCAGCCATTTGGATGCTGTAAACAAGGTGTAATGCAAGATAGAATCTGGCCTGGTTTTTGATTCTTGGGGAGGCAAAATACTCTGCTCACATATAATTACTGTCTTGGTAGCTACCTCATAATTTTCAATGAAGTAATTGGGAAGAAATTTTGTACCGTGCTATATATAATACAGTTCTTGAATTTCCATCTGGCTGTTTAATTTTTTTCCTTACACCTTAGTAATTTTTCTTAGAGCTTTTGTTTTGTTTTTCTTCCAACGTTATGTCTATAAGAGATTTGTGTACATGCTCTGTAAATCAGTGTTTTCACTGCTTATGAATGATTATTTTGGATCTTTCCTGGTTTTCTCCAGATTCCCTCATAAATATTGCTTCATCAGTTTTCTTATCACTGAGTTATTATAGCTGAATCCCACCCATAAATACTTTTCATTTTGAACTACGAACAAGTTGAGCTGTTACTTCTGAATTTCAAAAATTACTTCTGCTGACTTTACTGTTTTGGTAACTGCCATCATTTTATTCAAGTTGAAAATGCCTATATGAATGACAGCTCCATCATCTTCACATGAATCTTAACCTCACTTTCTGAGTTCATACAATTTCTTTTTCCTCAGGTTCCACAAGGAATTCCATGTTCAGCCAAACTGGCCTTCTACTCTCTTTGCTTGTCTTATGACTTAAATTAAATTAATATAAGAACACCATTTTTCAAGACAGACACTGTTAAAAAAATTGGTTCCCAAAACTGTGAAAATCAAATTGTCTTTTGTCACAAAATCAAACTAGAGGTTTTTGACATAGTAATAATCAGGTAGAAATTTATTTACTTTCTTTGCAAATTTAGCTATATTTTACCGTAAAAATGCATCTTTATTTTGTGCTTTAGTCAGGTTATATCTTATTGAAAAATCAAGAGTAAAACCCCATAATTATATAGATATTTGGAAATATTTATCAGGGAAATGGATTGAGAGTTAACAATTTGTACTGGTTTTAGCTGGGGTAGATTTAATTTTATTCAGAGTGGCCAGTACAGGGCTGTGTTTCGGATGAACACAGAGTTCATATTATAAATTTGTTTTCGTTGTTGTTCAACAGGGATTGCAGAGAGCCAAGGCCCTTCCTGCTTTTCACACTGCCACACTGGTGGTGCTGGGGTGCTTGGGAGGTTGGGAGGGGACACAGCCATGACAGCTGATCCCAAACTGACCACAGGGATATTCCAGACCATGTGACTTCAGGCTCAGTGTATAAAGAGGGGGAGGAGGAAGGAAGAGGGGATGTTTGGACTGATGGTGTTTGTCCTCCCAAGTCACCATTAGAATGATAGGGCCTGGTCTGCTGGAAATGGCTGAATGCCTGCCCAGCCATGGGAAGCAGGGAATTCCTTCCTTGTTTTACTTTACTTGGGTGCATGGCTTTTGTTTCCCCTGTTAAACTGCCTGCATCTCAACCCATGAGTTCTGTAGCTCTTGCTCTTCTGATTTCTCCCTGGTCCTGCTAGTGAGGGAATGAGAGGATATGTGGGGCTTTGCTTCTGGGGTTAAACCCTGACACAACTTCATTTGTCTTGGGAAGTTTAAAATAATCTTTCTGAGTGTTGTGGAATCTCAAAATATCATATATTATGGCAAAGTAGGATGAGAATCTTGAGAATTATGGTCAAAGTGGCCAGGTCTGCCTACAGCTTAAGAGGCAGATAGTCACACCCCAGTGATTAGTAATTAGTAATTTACAATGCCTCAAACACTGGCCTCACTGCCACTGTTTCAAATGTCTACAAGTGTCAAAATTCCAGTTTGAAACTAAGCAGAAATACTAATTATGTATAGGGAAGTTAAGTTTGCCAATTTTAGACTCTTTCTGCCTGGTTTGCCAAAAAATGTGGTGGGTCTATTCTCTACTCTGAGATAAGATTAGGAGAAAATAACAAAGCAGACCTAAACTTGAAAGGATACAAAGAACATCTTTATTAATAGGACAAAAAAAAAAAAAAAAAAAAAAAAAAAAAAAAAAGGGAATAATTAGAAATTAGAACACCCTTTTTCTTCCCTCCCCCACACCTTTTTCTCTTTCCAAAGATGTATGGCACAACAACTCAGAAAAATCTTAGTCAGTTCTTCACCTTTAAAAATAGTCTTTCTTTAGTTCATTTAGAGAGAAAAGTATTTTTTGCTAATGTTATGGAAAACTCCCCACAAGAAAAGAACTCTTGTGGCTTCATTTTCTCACAAACCACAGCTGCCCGAGATCTGCCTTTGTGAAGTTTTTCCATTTTTTGCAGTTTTTCCTCACAACTGTGCTTTTGGTCTGTGTCAGCTTATTCGGGTGCTATTTTAAGGATGAGCTGTTCTAGCATCCTTTCACTCATCTCTGGAACAGAGATCTTCCCCTTTTATCCCTGGGGCCGAGGTTTCTCATCAGACTTCTAACACTGGTGCCTCTGCTCATGATTATGGCTACAACGCTACCAACTCCCCAAAGCATTCCATGAACTTACTGGGGAAAACCCAACGTCTGATATAGCAAGTATATCTTTACCACAGCCTCACAAATGAATTTTACAGCCTAAGCTTAAGACAAACTTTTTAAAATCCCTTCAATCTAAAATCTAACTCTTTTCTTACTGACTTCAATTTCATGTGGTTGTTCTTACAAAGTTTCATCTCCTTTTTTCCTTCTTAGCCTAAGAGAGAATTAGAATTCTTCGACTACAAAGTCCTGTAAAGCTGAAAAAAGTCAATTTGGTCCAAGTCCTGTATCAAAAACAAGTTTTCTCTGCTTTTTTCTGCTGGCCACGTGCTCTTTTGCCAAATCCATGTGAGCTGTGTCAGCTGCTTTTAATCTAGCATGGGGAGTCAGGGTTGCTCGTGGCTCCAAGGCTGCCTCTAGCACGAACCATGGGGGCCACCGGCGCCAGTCCCCATGCACAGCTCCTTTGGTGCCCGTACAGGTGCTGTCCCCATGCTCAGCTCCTTTGGTGCCCGTACAGGTGCTGTCCCCATGCTCAGCTCCTTTGGTGCCCGTACAGGTGCTGTCCCCATGCTCAGCTCCTTTGGTGCCCGTACAGGTGCTGGTGCCCATGCTCAGCTCCTTTGGTGCCCGTACAGGTGCTGTCCCCATGCACAGCTCCTTTGGTGCCCGTACAGGTGCTGTCCCCATGCTCAGCTCCTTTGGTGCCCGTACAGGTGCTGTCCCCATGCTCAGCTCCTTTGGTGCCCGTACAGGTGCTGTCCCCATGCTCAGCTGCTCCCGATGCTGACACAGCCTCTGGCCAGCGTGGTTTGCTGGTTCAACTGGAACAAAAGCTCTGCAGGTTTTTTCCGCTCCTTTGCCCCCGCTGGGATGGGGCTCAGTGAGCTCTCCAGTGAGGGGCTCGGCAGCCACTCCCCACGCCTCCAGGAACGGGGAATCTCGGCCGGGCTGAGCGGGGCCAGCCCGCACCCAGCCAGCCGCCACCTTCCCCACAAGACACAGAGAGCTACTTTTGGGCCTTCCCATCTTTAAATGTGTATTAGCAAAGGTGTATCCACTCTTTTTATTGGTTAAATTTTGTGTCAATATCAGAAACTGGCCCCTTAGAGCCAGACACATGAAAACAAGGCACCTTATATTCCTCATTTCTCACATCTAAATGAAAGCACGGAAATATACATGTTGTTTTGCTGTTAAAAGAATTTCTCTGCTTCTGCCATAGTGATTCATCGACAAAAAATCCAGTTAGCCAATCAAAAAGTAATTATTTTACATCAATTGTCTAGCCACAAGCAAATCATCCTCTTATGTCTAGCAATAAAAAGAAGCCCTATTGTCTGAGGAAAAAATGTGAATTGACATCTAAAGGAACACTATCTCGAAGAAGTTCCTTACAGTACTAATAGCACTGAAGTAAGCTAAAAGTTGGAGTCAATATCATATACCCATAAATAAATGGTTTCAGGTAACTAGAACTTAAAAATCAAACCTATTAAGGTAAGATTTAACTCTTAACACAAGCTTTTACAAGTTGTCATTGACTTCATTTTTAAATAGAGTTTACATTACTGGAGTACCATGTGCTATGCAAACATGTTTCTCATTTCCAGCTTTATTTATTGAACTTAATAAGCAATTGCTCAAATTACAATTACTTTGACAGTCCAGGTGTAGTCTTATGATGCTTTTTTCTTTGCAGAAAGGTCAGTAAGAAAATTTCATGTTTCTGCACTTGATGCCCTTGTGCCTTAGTAAGGACTGGTAGTCTGGCCTCTACAGTGCCAGCATCTGAACTGAGATATTTGCAGTGTGAATTTGCATTGGAGGAGGTAAAATGTTTTCACAGAGGACAGTTGCAAAGCCATTTGCAGAAGCAGTATTATCTCAGTCATATGTTACGTATCCATTTCTCCTCGTGGAGTAGAAAGACCTAAAAGGATGGGTTCATCCTATTGAATGATCCTACACATGAAAGGAGTTTCTGCATTGCAAAGACAAGCCATGTTTCTGCACTGGGATGTCAGCTTCAGCCTCCCACTCCTGTACTACAGATTGCAAATAAGGCAGTTACAGTGCAACACTTTGCTTGTCAGTTCTTTCTTCCTAGCAGGTGAATTGTCACTTGTTCCTGTTGGGGGTTTGGTCATCCTTCTCTGTTGATGGAGAATGAAGACATTACCAGGGGTCATGTTGGCCTCAAACACCCTCAAATAAGTGACTCAAAAAGAGGTTTATCTTTATACAAGCAAACTAAATGTTTCACAAAAATATCAGCCAAGTGGTTGTTTTTCTCTGTTGTTTGAAGAATGAAAATGTCCCTCTGTCTCTGATGACTTGTTGTGGAATTTTATTTTTTTTTTTAATCCCACAAAGATTTCTTGGATTTTAGCTGACAATATTTTTTTCTTTCCTTTCCTTTCTTTAGTAGCTACGATAGTCCTCAGTGCTGTTTATCTGAAAACGTAGAATCTGTCCCTACTCTTAGGCATGCTATAAGAAGTGAGATGCAACAGATGGGGAAAGACAGGATGAAATGAGGAACACTATGACAACGCCTGTCAGCCTGACAGTTGGTAGTCTCAGACCATCAGCATTCTAACAACTGTTGTCAAGATTCTTGTAGGCACTGCAACAAAGGAAGATTTTCCAGCACATTCTGAATGATGAAGATAAGTTTTCTTTGCAGTTATTTATTGAAAAATATTATCTTACAGAGGACAGACACACAATTTAACAGTATAAGCAATCAAAGTCAGCACCACAAATATTCACTTCTATCTGACTCTCATTCACAAGTTTATGCAGTCATGCAGCTTATTTTACATTTGCCAAGCGTAATTCACAATCTGTAGTTTAGAAAAGTCTATGTGAATGTAAGATCCCTTCTTTTACTCTTCAAGCAAAATTCCCTTACTGGCATTTTTAAAAAAGTCTTGGTAGCAAAAGAAAATGTTATATTTTGCATTCCCTATTCATCACGGTAAGAATGCACTAGATCAAGAGCAGCCAAAAATTTACATATCTTCTCATTTTACAGGCAATGATGTGAGAATAAAGAGGTCGTGCACCATATTCAGTGTGGGGGGAAAATAAGCATCTTATAGTGTGTGAGTTCAACACATCTCTGGAGTGGTGGAATTTCAACACTGGAGTTGGTGGGAGCCTTAGGTATTAGGGTGCCTTAGTTTGGAAGACAGATATCTGCTAGGGACAAATTGGATCCTCTCCCAGAATGGAGAATGCAAACCTCTCTCTCCGAATTGTTATGATTCTGAAATTAAGGGGTTCTCATGCAAACATGTGAGGATATGGATAACAGTTCTTTACTTGTGTTTAACAAGGCAAAGAGAACAACAATAACTGTGGCATTAACCACAAACAGAGCCAGGGAAACAGTCTCAGTTTTCTCTGCCACTGTCCCCTTCCCCTGTGGCGCATTCCCGTCACCAGCTGCCCGAGTGAGCAGCAGTGCCGGGGTGCTGCAGATGGATCAGAGCTCGGCGGCGGGAGCCGGAGCTGCAGCAAACGCCCCGGCAGGCAGGGGCTGCGGGCTGGGGCACAGAGAACACCCAGAGCTGAGCCGAGGACAGCGGGGACAGAAACTGCGGCTGCCGGCGGGGCGGAGAGGGGCGAGGGGCAGGATTGCCAGGGCATGCACGGACAGAAGGTGCCAGGCCTCCCCGAGCTGAGCTCCAGTGGTGCTGGTGAAAATCTCCCCGAAGTCAGAAATCCACTGATGTATGGAATAAAGACTCCGCAACTCATTAAAGTTATGAAGTGAGTGTGTACTGAGCGCCTGACACAGCGAGATAATTCTCAAAGTTTTGTGTAATTAGCCTGGATTAGAGTTTTACATTTATTTACAAAGCTATTGCACATGCAAAACTTATAAGACTATTCGTCCCCTGGTTCCACCTGCCCTCAATTCATGGGGTAATTAAGTCCACGTCCTTCTGAGAATGGGTCATTCACTGCAGTGGTTACACAGGGGTCTCTCAGGGGCCCCTTGAGGCTGTGTCGTAGTTTGGAAAAAAATGAGTTTTTTTGAACTTTAGTGGTCAAATCAATGAGTGCTCAGGTTTAAAGACTGGCACCTGGTGTGGCCACTGAGGACAAGGATCCGCCTCTGAGAACACAAGGGGTTAAAAGCAGAGGGCTCCCCGGAAAGCTCTCTCTTGGTTCCGGTCCTTGAGGATGGAGGGATCTCCCCTGCCCAGCGGCTGGCTGGGCGGGGGAGGGGAAGCCATGCGGCCTGGGTGAGGTAGGCCTGGAGCCTTGGGCACAGAGGGGAAGAGGAAAAATCCTGCAGGATGGAAGGGTGGAGAGAGTACAAGAACCTTGAGAGGCATCAGGCAGCCTTCTTTTCCCTTCCCCCCCCCCTCCCCCCCCCGAGAGAGAGACTGAGAAAACCGGTTCTGTGATCTCCGTCACCTTGAAATTTGATTTTCAACAACTAGACAGCACGGCCGAAGGAGTATGGGGGGGTGGCGCGAGAAGAGTGCCCAGCAGCAAAGATACTGTGAGAGTTCTGGGGAAACAAAGCCCAAGATTTTAACCCTTTTCGTAAATGATGGAAACTTTATAAATGCTAATCCTCCTGAATTTGAAGAAGAAAGATAGAAAGAATTAAGCAAAGATGATGGAGTGGGAATGCTGAAAAGAATCCTAGGTGGGAGGAGATGATGGAGTGGCTTTGGCTGGACTCTTTTGTATAACCATGGACGGACTCATTTTTTTCATGTAACATAGAAGCTGTATCTGGGGAGAGGCATTGGCTTGGAGCCAAGAGTGGACAGTAGTGTGAACAGAGATGAGAGGAAGAGCTCTGTTCTCAAGGCCCCTCGGCCCCAGGGGGTAATAATGGGGGGGACTGGTGTCCCAAAATTTGAGAAGCTGTCGTTTCTTAGAACTAACCAAAGCATCTTTAAAAAGAAGAACCCTAAAAGCAGCTCTGGTCCATGCACAGTGGTGAGAACACTGGACATGGAAGAAGAGGCCACGATGTGGTGCAAGAAGGACTCCTATCTCTCCTCAATGAACTGAGTACTGATTATCGGAAGGGTGGTAATAGACTAAAGATTAATTATCTAAAAGGTGGTAACGTGATGGGGAATTTTCAGTTTGTTGTGTTGGGTTGAGAACTGGTGGGGGGGAGAGGAAGAGTATTTTTTTTTTAAAGTTTCCATGTTCTTCTGTATGTGTCTTCTTTGCCTATTATAAGTAATAAAGTTTTTTTCTTTTGTTTCTAAATTAGAAACTGTTTTGCTCTGTTTTTGGACCCATCTCACAACAGATACTAAGGACAGTATATCGTTATAGGGGCACTGGCCTTGTGCCAACGTCAAACCTTTGACAGGCTGAAAGCTGTATGTCTTCCTCGTATTGAACTTCAGACATTTCCCTTTTGTGCCTGTGCTTTGGTCTCTTGGTGCTTATCTGTTACTGTGACGCAGATAGAAACACACAGCAACACACACAACAGGTGTTCAGGCAGAGAAGAAGAAAAGAAGTCTCTAGTTCATTGTTGACCTCGTATCTATAAGTTTCTGGACAGTGATCGGAGATTGGACAGAGAAGTTGCCACCTCTCCATCTTCACTGGACACTTGAGAAGTCCATCAGGTGATATCTTTTACAAAGGAATGCAAACATGATTCTTGTTTATCTTACAGTTCATGAGAACTGACTCCACTCTACTAAAACAAAGCAGAAGGCTTATTTTCAGGGACAACAAACATGGAGCCCCTTTTATGCATCCAAAGAAAATGGTTTATTACAGAAAGAGCACCCAATTTATACCTGAAATCTATACATGACCTAGCTGGAACCAAATCGAGATTTAACAGAATTTAACAGCAGAAGGTCACCCAGTGGCTCGCCAGCTGCAGCGCTGCTGCCCACACATCCCTCTGGCCCATCACAGCCTCACTCCCAGCTGTCACACGAGTGACCCTCTCCTCACTCACAACTGCCTCTCACCCCTCAGCCGACTTCCAACCTTCCCGCCTGCAGCTGTGCCTTTCCCACAGGGCCTCCTGGCGAGCATAAACCCTGAGAAGTTTAATAATTAGAACCCCACAGCCTACAGGAGAGGAGCAACGTCCCTGTTCCTGCCACCTGGGGGCCCTTGCAATGCACACCCCGGCTCCTGGGTCACCTCAGGTGACCCCAAGTGGCCGCCTCACTTTGAAAGGGCAGCTGGGCTTTCACTGTTGCATTTCTTGGCTTGCTGAAGCCCCTCCTATCTTACTACAGCCTGCACTGGAAGACACCAATGGCCCCATGTGGAGGAAAGGCACCAAAAGCTTGACAAAGGCTGAAGGGACCACTCGGATTACTCCTCTTCGCATGAGGTTTCTTCAGCTGAAGTTGCTAACAAGGAGCAGGCTTGAGAACCCAAAAGACGTTTGAAGTTCTTTTATTTTTCAAACCCGCAGTGCTGTGTGGGACTGAGGGTTTCTGGGTACTGCAGGAGGCTCCTGCATCAGAAACGCCTGCCACGCACCCAGGGGTGGCGCAAGATCTCCTCCAGCTGCGGCCGGTCTGCCGGGTGCTTGGACAAACACCAGCGGATCAGATGTTGGCACTCTGGGGAGAGAAGCCAGGAAACGCTGGTCACTGGCAGAAGGCTCCTGCCCAGCTGATCCCAGCAGCTGCAGCATCCCGGCCACTCTGCTTTTGCCCGGAGCTGCCCTGTGCAGGAGAGCGGCACGGCAGGGCAAGCGCCACCGCCTTGGGCTCGGCGTGCCACCCCGAGCCCAGCATGGGCTACCTCCTGCAGCCAGCCCTGGAGGGCAGCTTGACCTCCATGGAGCTGCCCGGGGTCCGTGCTGGGCTGCATGCTGCCAGCGGCCCAAGCCTGCCTCGGGAGGCCGCACACCAACCTGGAGAGACCCGCGGCTCAAAGGAGAGCGGTCCCGAAACGATGTCTTTGTCCGAAGCGAAGGGCGAGCTCCCACAGACCATTTCAAACAGCAGCACGCCGAGGGACCAGATGGTCGCCGACTCGCCACGGTAGCAGCCAATAGCGAGCCACTCGGGTGAGCAGTACCCCTGTGTTCCTAGGGGAGACAGGCAGTGCTGTGCAGGCGCAGGCTGCTGCCTTCCAGAGCCTGGCGCCTTCCAGAAGCAGGGGCTGCTGTTGAGGTGGCCACAACTTGCCCCAAGGCCACCTTGCATGTCCAGGCCAAGTGGCCAAAGCCAAGAAACCCTTCTGCAAGGCAGAGAAGGCCCGCGGAGCAGCCCAAGCCCTCACGGGCCTGCCAGGCCGAGGGGCCGGGACCTGGCTTTGGCAGCCCCTTGCTGTGGGCAGGGCCGGCAGCCGGCTCCTGGGGCACAGCACCTGCCCCGTGCCACAGGGCAGCCGGCTGAACGCCGCTGCCCACAGCCCAGCAGGGAATGGGGCCCTGCAGCGCCCGGCACTGGGAGCAGGGCCGTGCTGTGGGCTCACCTGCAAATTCTGTGTAGGCCTGCTTCTGGAGGAAGGTGCCCCAACCAAAGTCAATGAGCTTCAGGTCGCCGCTCTCCGGGTTCACGAGGATGTTCTCCGGCTTGATGTCCCGGTGCACGACGCCGCAGGCGGTGCAGTGCTGCACGGCCTCCAGCACCTGGCAGAAAAGCCAGCGCGCCATCTCCTCGCACAGGACAAAGTCTTTCTCCCCCAGAAAGTCGAGGAGATCCTGCGATGGCTCCGGACGCTCCATGACCAGCAAAAAGCCCTCAGGCAGCTCAAACCAGTCAAGGAGCTGGATGATGTTGTGGCAGCCAGAGCCCACCTTCTCCATCAGCGCAACCTCCATCGGAACACAGGTGCCATCGGGCTGTGAGGAGGAGACCGTGCCTTCAGCAGGCCCGATGCTGCCCTGGGGCTGCTCTGGGCCCTGCCTGGGATGCCCTAGTGCCCCCTTGGGCAGCCTCCCTGCTGCTTGGGCTTCCTGCCGCCCAGGGCATGCTCGGCAGGTGCTCCCCCGCCTGGACCCCCCCCCGCCCGGCGTTTGGCATCCCCGCCATGCCCGCCATGCTCGGCCTCGCACGCTGAGCCCACGCCCGCTGCCCCCGCCATCCGCCGCCTCCCACTGCCAGGGCCCCGGGCTCAGCCCTGCCCGCCTCGGCCCGCTCTGTCCCGCCGGCCCCGCTCGCTCACCCGCTCGGCCCACTGCAGCACGTTGTCCCATAACACGCATTTGATGGCCACCTGCAAGCCGTGGAGAGAGGGCGGCTGAGCTCCAGCCCTGCCCCGGCCCGGCCCCAGCCCTCCTGCCGCGCCCGGCCTGCCGGCAACTTACCGGGCTACCATCCGACAGGCGGGTCCCCAAGAAAACTTTGGCGAAGGCACCTCTGCCCAGCTGCGGGCCCAGCTGGTACAGCTCGTGGAACTCCTTCCTTCGCCCTGCAGACAAGACCGAGCCGTCAGCCTTGCGCCCAGGAACCCCCCAAGTGCCCGCCAGGGAGGCGGGCCGGGCCCTGCGGCCCATGCCGCTCTGACCTGCTTCCTGCTGCGCGCCGGGCAGCGGCCACCGCCCCGCAGCCATCGGGCCGGCTGGCGGCACAGGCGGGGCAGGGCGGTGCGCACAGGCGGCTGCAGGAGCCCCGGGCGGCGGCCCAGGGCGGCACCGTGCCTGTCCCCGGCATCGGTGGCTGCACGCCGCTCTCCTCGACGGCCGGGGCTACAGCCCGAGGCTGCGCACAGGGGGGTCACAGCAGCATCTGCAAATCAGACAGGGGTTTTTAGAAGCTGTGGCATCAGCAGTTCTGAAAAGAGCCAGAGACTAGGCTGCTCTCAGAAGCCCTGGCCTGGCCTGGCAATGCCCCTCAAGAGCCCCAGGGCAGCCTCAGACAGCTCCTCAGAGGATTTCACCTGTAGTCAGCGGCCAACTTGCAGCAGCTTTCTGCAGATGGAGGAACCTCCTTGGTCTCTCGAGGTTCATCTCCACCACCGGGTGCGTTCTGTTGCCAGTGGGCACGGCCGGCACAGCGTCCTGGGAGCTGTGGACCAGCAACTGCTGGCTCCAGGACGCTTGCTGCTCCTCCAGCTGCTCCTGAGGTGGCTCCCCTGGGCCGGGCTGGACTCCCACTTGGACTCGCAGGCTATCCCTGGCCACATCAACGGTCAGGGCAGCGCCCGTGTGGTTGCGCTCCGCGAGTCCAAGGGAGCTGTGAGACCTGTCCACAGGCTCTGCACCTTCGGCAGACTGACAGGTCTCACGGAGCCTCTGCGAGGGATGGAGGCTGTCAGATAGAGTGGAGGCTCCAGACAAGATAGGTGTTCTCTGACAGCCCGAGCCGCTTGCATGGATGGTGGGTGTCTGCTGGTGCACCATCCTTGCAAGGGTTGAGGCTCTCCCACGGATGGAGAATCTTTGTGGGAGCAGCCTCTTGTGGGGATGGAGGCTCCTGGAGGAGCTGGACGAGCCACAGCAGGGCAGATGGCCTCGCTTCACCAGCTCCTCCAGGTCGCTCCACAGTGCCTGCCACATCCCCAAGTAGAGCGGCGCAGATGTTCCATGGCGAGCCCAGAGTGAGAGCATCAGTTTCAGCAGCTCTTGGGCCACTGCCATGCAGGGCCCGCAGCTGCTGGAGCTGTGCACGGCACTCACGGGAGCACCTGGCCGCTTGCGGGGGGTCACCCGAGGCCTGGTGGACCTGGGAGCCACAGGGGCTTCCCGGTTCCTCCGTGAGCCTCTGGGCCAGACCCTGGGGCGCTTGCGCCTCCTTGGTCTCTGTGTCTGCCGCCGCCGTGGTAGCCAGTGGCCAAGAGCCCACCAGATAGCCACAGCGGCCAGCAGCACGACAAGCACAGCCATTGGGACGCCACTGTCACACATGGCTACAGCACGTCCCATCGCAGCTGCACTGGCAACCGTGGGGGCTGGCCTGGCTTATATAGGCACGGTGATGTCACCAGTGCTGTTGCCAGGACAGCTGTGTGACATCACAGCCCTGCCTCCCAGCAGCGCTCAGCACCAGCCCCACAGGACGGAGGAATGGAATCCCTTGAGGGCCCTTCTGGAGCAGAGTGGCTGGGAGATTCTTGTCTAAGTAGGACACAGGGATGAGGGCGGCAATGGTGATGGGGTCACCTCCTTGCTGGCAGAGCACGGGACATGGATTGTCCAATGGGGCACTGCAAAGTCCCTGAGGAGGGCAAGCCCCGCTCAGCAACATCCAAACCATCTCTGTGCCAGCCACTACATTCCCATCTGGGATCTGGTGCTTCCTGGCTTCTCTCCCCAGAGTGCCAACATCTGATCCGCTGGTATTTGTCCAAGCACCCAGCGACTGGCCGCAGCTGGAGGAGATCTTGAGCCACCCCTGGGTGCCTGGCAGGTGTTTCTGAGGTATTCCTTAATACTGGCCTGTTACTGTGACGCAGATAGAAACACACAGCAACACACTGTCCTGGGTTACTGCCGAATTGTATCCCCATTCGTCTGTTTAAATCAAAAATGAGTTCTGCACCTTTAAGACTGGCTCTAAGAGTGAAGAAGAAGCAGTGGAATGTCTGAGGCGGGTGTTTTCAAAACATCAAGATAAGAGTTTGCAGTTTTGGAGGACACACAGGGAGTGTTGGCTGCAGTGCGGACGGCGGGAGAGAGCTCTCCTTTGCTTTCTGTTAGTTCGTGGCTAGCTGAAGCAGAGAAGTTTTCCGGACTGTGAGTTTCTTTTCCTTTTTTTTTTCCTTGGAACTGTTCAAACCTACTCTGGACTAACCCCCAGCAGAGCACCAAGAGCTCATCCCTGTGGCCCACCGGGCCTGGCTTGGGCCTGGCATTTCCCAGTGCCAGGGACTGACACAGACTGAGCGAGCCGAGCTGCACCCACGGCACAGACTGGCTGGATTGGTCATCTCTGCGGAGAAGCAGGAGGTTTTGTTCCTTGATGTTCATTTGTTGTGCTTGGCCTGTTAAATAAAGACATTTTTTCCACTTTCCTCTAAGGAATTTTTTTTTGTTTTGTTTTGTTTCTCCTCTTTTCCTTTCCTGAACCAGTTGGGGAAGGGGCCATTGGATTGGTTTTCTGGAGGGACCTATTCAGAGGTTCCTTCCCAAATTTGCCTTAAACCAAGACACACACACAACAGGTGTTCAGGCAGAGAAGAAGAAAAGAAGTCTCTAGTTTATTGTTGACCTCATATATATAAGTTTCCGGACAGTGATCGGAGATTGGACAGAGAAGTTACCACCTCTCCATCTTCACTGGACACTTGAGAAGTCCATCAGGTGATATCTTT